>VZSV01000044.1:3454076-3503755 GCA_013398735.1 Nothocercus julius | reverse complement strand
AACCCGCTTGGACGCAGTCCTGAGCCACCTGCTGTAGGTGACCCTGCGTGTGCAGGGGGGTTGGACTAGATGGTCTCTAGAGGTCCCTTCCAACCTTAAGCATTCTGTGATTCTATGGGGTAAATAAGAAAAAAACCCACTGATAAATCCTCCTTTGTTGCTCTTGGTTGAAGAGACAAAAAAAAAATTTTATGGTTCAAAAGCAAGCGCTGAAGGAAAATATCTTTCCAGATATTGGATTTATCACTTCGGGAGTATATCAATTTAATCATGTCATTCTCTTTACAGCTCACATCGGTTTATGCAGGTGAAAATTAGAGTTGGATCTCCCATACATGAACGCGATCATCCCTTTCTTTGCAAACGTGCACGGCTGAGCTGAGGCTGGAAGTGACATATGCCGGTTGCCAGAAGGAAGAAAAAAGCCCATTTCTGAAAGTCAGTGCCCAGCTGCCGTATTCATCAACTATCCAGTGCATTTTATTATGGGCTTCAGCAATTTAATGTGAAATCAGACCATTTTATGCTCCTATGGTATACGAGCAATATTAAATTGCCTTTCCTGAGAAGGTACTGAAGTGGGATCTTAATTTGAGAGTTTCCTTGTGAGCGAACACCGTGGCTATGCAATATTCCTATCATCACATTTACATGTACTCGGTGATGCCTTTGGTGCTGCGTTCCAGGAAAATGCTCATGTGCCCACCCAAACACATGCTCCAAATATAACTGCTTTAAAAGCAGTTTTTATCAGTCCTTTCTAAGCTTCAAATCTAATACGATTCCACATTTCCACCTGGCTAAGAGGAAACCATGATTGATGTCAAGATGTCATCAGATAGCATTTCCCATTTTTTATGTGTAGTTATGAATGTGGCATTAACTAGATTAAACAACGAGACAGAATCATGTATCACACACCAAACGCACTCTGAAGTAGCCTGATGAATAGACTAGCCCATCTTTATAATTTGTGCACCAAGGGAAAAAAAAAAAAAAGAAGGGGATGCATGTAAGTTTATAGCAATAAAAATGGAAATTAAAGGGCTGAATATTGCAATGAGATTGTGCTGAGATTCCTGAGCTGAGCAGAGTGGAGAAGTCACTGCTGCCCGTTGAAGTGTTCATGCATTGGAGGAAACTTGCAGAGGAGGGTACTGCTCTTCAGGGAAAGCAAAGCAGAGCAGAGCTTCTGCTAAGTATGAATTTAACAGCGCATTTATTCATATTTGGGCAACTTGCTTTCTGAGAAGCTGGCAGGGAAGCCCATTGCATAAAAGCAAAGAAAATCAAATCACACAGGAAAGATGCTGCAGTCAGGCCTCGTGTCTGCAATTTCTGCGCTAGTGATGGGGTCCCAGGCAAACACTTCACAGGAATAGTCACGAGCTATCAAAATGGGTGTCCTCCTTTCCAGAAGAGTTGGATACAGGATGATAAAACCTTCTTGGAAGGTCTTACAGCCTCCACAAGATGATGAGATGAAGCCCATGCCCAGCACCCTCCTGTCTTCGAGGGTGCCCAGCAACACAGTGGTCTGCGTCCGAACAACTCTCTGCTCCGGCCCCTTCCAGCCCGATTTCTCCCCAGGCAAATCCTGCTGGGGATTCGGCTTCCGCAGGACCAGGCACTGTCCCCACAGGCGACCCGCGTGCAGCCATCCCGTTCCTGCAGCCGTCGCAGCCTGCGCTGCGCCAGCTGCTCTCAGTGCCCGGGGACCCTCCTGGTCGTATCCGTGCACACACTGTAACTACAGACATGGTCCTGGTTCTGCTTGCAAGGAGCGACTCTATATATTTGCAGCAAGCTCAGCCCATTCAGAAGTCTTGCAAAATTTGAGGTTCTACAACATCCCCTAGACCTGAAACCTTAGTGTGATTACACACTACAAGGAAAAAAAAAAAATGTTTTTTATTATTCAAATATGCCATCCTTTAATTTCATTGAACACACCTCTGTGCTATGAGGAGCAGAAGAAAATTATCTTCTGTGATACTTTTGCTGGACCACAGTTTCATATATTCTCATCATATCTGCTATTATTCCTCTCCTTTCCAAGGACACAGTTCCAATAATTTTAATTACTTTTGTTATGAGACTCTCCACACCTTGAATGATTTCTCACCTGCTTTGCAATAAAGATTTCTTAAAATAGGGGCTTATTCATATAATGGCTTCTACCTTTGCATCCATCATCCTTTCTATGTATTATTCTACTTTTGCATTTTTTCTCCAGTTTAACAGTAATCTTCCCATCCTCCTTCTCAGCCAGCTCCTCCACAGATCACAAATGTACAGGGAGGTTGCCCACTGTGAACTGTACAGTGATGAGCCTTAATCATTTAGTGCTCTGTTTTACCTTCTGCTTCTCAGTTAATTTTTAATTCATGTCATTTCACTTGCTACAGCCTAATTTTTCTAATAACTTGGTGCGAGACACTTCAGAACTCCTCGGAAACCTCTGGTTAACATATTTTCTGTGAGTCTGCAAAGAACAGACATGGGGTTGGATCATCTAAGGCAGAGACAACTGGAGGCTTCATGCTGACCCTGCCGCTCTGCAGCTCGGGCAGCGGGTCAGTCTGGCACACACGCTGAGGTCCATAGGGTGCTGAGGTCCATAGGGTTTTCCAGGATCTGTCGGAAAAGTTCACATGCGCTGTACAGGCTCACTTGCTGACATGGCTTGAGTTTTTTCTTCCCCTTGTCTCCCACTTCCCCAGGGTACTGGGGAGAGCAACCAGACTCCTTGTCTTGCCATCCAGAAGCCCTTCCCTGCATCCACTACAGCTTGAGTCCACCTTCTGCAAACACAGGTGAGCACAGCAGGACAAGCCAGGTGACAACTTACAGTATAACGCAGAGGAGCAAATCCTGCAGGAAATATCTGTCTGGAGCCACGTGTTTGCAGCTGCCTGTTCCCAGGGTCCTCGTACTGATGCATTTTGGGCCCAGCTGATGCACTCAGACCATTGGGCCTTGTTCACTCTCATCGATGCTCCTGGCTTGCAGTAGGAGCACAAAGGCTGCTACAGCTGCAGCCTGTACTGCTCAATCTTATGCAATTTCTACTACTTCTTCCCTCTAATGTTCTGCATACAACGGCCCAAGCACCCTTCCTGCCTATGTGTTCAAACAGCAGATGTATTCATAAAGTAGATGAACAAGAGCTTTTTTCCTGTTATTCCTCCCAAAACTGCAAGGTTTCTTCAAGTGCATGTACAAGGAAAAAGCAAGCAAATGTAGTAGGTGCATCCCTGACAGTGAAAGCTGATAGAAGGAAATTAAGCTTGCCCAAAATGTGCTTATCTGCCATCCTCCATCTGTTGATCCCTTGCTGATGAGCAATGAAGCTCTCTGCTCTTTATGAAAGACTTCTTCTCCCCCAAATGTCAGCTTGTTGATCTTTGAATGCCATTTTAACCCTTTTTTCCTTTTATGTGTTCTGCTTTGGGCTCCACTATTGATTGTGGTGGGGCAAATTTCCAGATTCTGCAAGAGGTCACCTTAGTTCAAGGACTCCCTTGCATTTTGATGCTTGGCCACGTTGCTTTGCTATTCAGCCGCTCAGTATAGGATATATGCTTTTTTCTTTATAATAGTATGTATTTGCCAGTCTTACGCTGCCTTCTGACAACGCATCCAGAAAAATTCCTCAGTCGGACTGCCCACAAAAGCTTTCCTAACTGCCTCATCAGGGTGCCAAGACCAAGCACTTGGCACCGTCTCGTTGGGTTCTTCCTAAACATGAAGGCAGTCTTCACAGGAAAAACAAATTTTTGGACAAAAAAGCCTAAACACTGAAAATTAGACTTTGACTGCCATTGCATATGCCAACATATGGTAACTGTTGGGAGTTGCACATATATCCTACTTTTTAAAAGCAGAGCAGCTCCAAGCAGCATGTTCTCCTATACAGGATATGCCAAAGTAGAAAGGGGAGAACCTGAAACCAGTTCAAACAGAAGTCTTAATTCAGTAAAATTTTGTTAACTCTGTCTTTGAATACACTGTACAGATGGCCTGCTTACAAAACCCGCACCTGACTCCGTGCAGCAAAGAGACAACAGTCTGAATTACCATCTACCCGAGTTACTGAACGTGACAATATCCCAGCATAGGGGTCATGGCCATAGTTTGTGTCTCCAGGCTTTAAAAATCTGCTCTGCCCCTGAATCTGCCCACGCTGGGCACGCCGCTTCACCTGGTGAAAGCCTCGGCCCCCAAGGCCACGCGGCAGCTTCTCTTCCTGCAGCTCCACGGTGCAGGACGGTGCCGGCTGCTCCTCAGGGATGCTTAAAACTAATTTATCATCCAGCTCGGAGCAGCAGGGGCTTAGTGGAAAGGGCTGACATCTCTGCTTAGGCACAGGTATATTAGGTATATTTGAAACTGCTGCCTGGCATCACCTTGCTGCTTGAAAAACTGCAGAGAGGAAGACAGGCAGCACATATCAGAAAAGTGACAACTTGGACACAAGAAAGGGGCTAGAAGGTCCTAAAAACAAATCCCTTAGTTGAAACAAGCTTCACCTCCTTTCAGTAGCCAAGAACTATGGAAATTTTCTTCTCTTAAAATTCTTGTAAAATATAACTAACAGTCCCTCTTAGTGACCAAAAGACAAGAGACCAAAACACGTCATGCACAGGAACCTGATGTTTCTGGGGCTCCAAGGTCAGTTGTCCTGCCAAGTGCGGGAGGGAGGAATCACTCCAAGGCCTTGTGGCACTCACAGAAACAGTCTCTTTTCCTGCCAGTCCCATCATGTTCTTCTGCACTCATGAGCACATCAAAGGCAACTTCCACACCATTTCCATACAGCTCATCTAAAGGATGACCCAACTCAACGTTGCGTTTGACCTTCCAAGGGGACTCGGTCATTCCACAACATAGTCAGACACCCATCAAACCTACTTCATTTTGCATTTTTAAGGCAACGTGAAACTCTTCTGCAAACTAAGTACATATATACACACCTTGACTGCTTTACAAGTAAAGTGTTTAAAACTAAGCTCAATGTAATTAAATACCAAACAGTGAATCTATTTGTGTACGGCAGTCTAAGTCAAGGCCGTTTCGAGCTATCAAACATTTTTATGTCTTTTAGAGACAGAGATTAAAATAGACTTTAACGTAATTGGAAGCAATGATCTAATACTTCCAGCTTAAAGGCAGCATTATTGTAGCTATAAAATAGCGAGAACACATTTACAGGCTGAACAGAGCAGGTTTGTTAACTCTTGCTCAGTTTAAGCTACTGGAGTGTTTAAAAAGACACTTTTTTTTAAATATATATAAAATTACCAATAAAATTAAGAGACACCCATTCCCCTAAAAACATTCAATAGTTGAAAAAAATTAACTTTTGCATGGATTACAGTTTAAGAATCAAACACAAATGATAGAACATTCTCTGGTCATTTGTATTTGGTACAAGTACATACGCACTAGTGTGGGGGCACTTATAAAGATAAACCCTCACATTTTCTTGAGTAATAGTGATTGATTTAAAAGTAGAATAACAGCATTTTGCTGAATGCTTATGTACCCGGCGTGAACGGAAAGCATTACTGTAAGAAAGCTTTGTGTTAGAAATTTGGGGAGTGAATTAGAAGTCAGTTGGAGTTTACAAGGCCTCAGCCTTTGCTTGAAACCAATGCAGCCATCAGCAATCACAGAGCAGATGTGAGACCGAGTCTGTTGTGTCGGCCTGGGCAGTCAATAGCCCAGCCTGGCGTGCTGGGCTCCAAGAGGAGAAAAGGAAAACAAAGTAATTTCAAACAATTTGCAAGAACTCCAGTGTCTTGTACCTCATTTTTAACCTAAATCAGAGCTTCCATAAGACTACCTAAAAAATACTGGACTGGTACAGTCAAAAGGGCAGCATAATTCTAGATCCCAAATGACTGACTCCTCAACTTGAAATCAGCTCTCAGGAAATCGAGCCCAGGCTTGACAAGTCTCTAAGCAGGTCTCTGAATCTTTAACAGCTGATAAGATGCTACTGCTCACTGACTTTACTGCTAACGTCCGAAGGCTCCTGAAAAAACAGTGTGATATTCCCACAAGGAACTGATGGGATTGACACGCCCCAATACTTAGAGAGTGTAAAACATATGCATTGGTCACCCTCTGCTTCCTTGGTATGAAGCAGCAATTTCCAAAATGCAATTGGCTTCATATAGGCCTCCAAGACTGATCATAAATCACCTCCTGGGAATTCGCAGGAAACAAGCCATTTCTGAAGCTGCACCTACAGAGGGATCAAAGCGGTGGCGATGGTGGGGAAACCCATTCAGAATGAGGAAGAGATACACAAACAGTTTTCCTCAGTTTAATATCAGGTGGTGTTACAAACTGCTAAAACCAGACATCTTCACATTATTACACTTGACGCACCATAAAACAGGTCTATGTTACAGCATAAGATTCAATATTACAAAACTTGCAGAGAAATGCAAACAAAAGTCCTTACTTTCTATCACATTTATTCACATCCCCAAACAGTCTGTGTAAAAACAGTTTTTTTCCTCCATCTTCTACAGCTGTTTTCCAACCATCCAGTTCTAAACATCAACAGCAACACCGGCAGGGGGAATTCACCCAGAAAGTGCTGCCGCGGCAGCCGGTTGCCTAAGATACACACACTTCTTGCTGGACAGCTGGCTGGGGAATTTTACCTTCTTCAGTCTTTTCTTGCCCAGAAACTTGGCACACAGTCTTTCTTTTGAATAACCGTAGACTCAACCGTAACAAGTCACTGTCCATTGCTGCAGGATTGGTGTAAGTTTGTTTTGTTGCACCCTGTCGAAATTAAAGAATTAAAATGAGTGGCGTTTAATATGCAAGCTGAGACATTAAGTTCAAGTAGCCTCAATGATTAGAAGTATAGCTGTACAAATTCACTACAAAAACTTTGAAAAATAATGATATTTATATTAGCATATAAGGTCACAAAACCTATTGCAGTGTAAAAAGCATCTAAAATATTCTTCTTTTAATTTTAAAAATAATTTTAACTTACTCTCTACTTGGAAGAACAGAAACTTATAAGCCTTACAGAAGTCCGAGACTCTTTAGCAGGAGAATTTTTCAACAGCTATCTTCAGAATTGTATTTTAACACATTAATTAATAATTAAACTCATTAATTAATTAATAATATATTCTCTAAATGCAGACAGTATAGTGACAAAACTTAACTCCACGATAAGATACAGCACTTATCTCAAGACACAATCTCAAATTCACCTCTCAGACTAAGTACAAAATAAAAACCCTATGGCCTCTTTCAATCAATCTGTTCTCTATTATTAAAAAACTAGGTCAGTTCCAGAACAACAAATGCCTAATACAAAAATAATCTCCCAGAGCAGATTTTGTTTCCACATTTAAATCAAGCTCCGCAAATGAAGTACTTGCCTTTTCGTTCTTCATTAGCTGTTTACGAATTGCAGAATCCCTTCTAAAGCACAGTGCTTTGCAGCAAGGACCCAGGTTACTGAGAAGACCTGCTCTCTCTTCTCTTCGTATAAGTGCTGCCATATTCAAGGCCCCTAGTTCGTGCTCAAAAAGGTTTTCTGCGTCTACAAAGAGGTGATATTTGCAAAGATCAGCATGTGCATTGTATTTGGAAAATAACAAATTCATAGTTCTGTATGTTGCCAAAGTTCAAAACAATCCTACACAAGATTTAACACCGGCCTCAAAGTCTACTTGTACTTCTACCTTTTAAATGAGGTTGGGAAAAAGAGGATGCTGCAATTTGTGGGAAAAAAAAAATGAACAAGTCCCTCAGTGAGGGTGACAGAGCATTGGAACAGGTTGCCAAGAGAGTCTCCTTCTCTGGAGATCTTCAAAACCCGCTTGGATGCAGTCCTGTGCCACATGCTCTAGGTGACCCTGCATGTGCAGCAAGGCTGGACTAGATGATCTCTAAAGGTCCCTTCCAGCCTTAAGGAGTCTATGATTCTTTGACTCTCATCATCTAAAGGAAAGTTTAGGTTCAGCACTGCAAAGAAATACAGGGACAGCAATTGCAGAAAGCTAAAAATCAGACGACAGCCCCGTAACAGAGGGGAGGGTATCGCTCACGACTGAAGTGTGTGGAGAGGTGTTTCCTTCTAGCATTAATCATACAGTGACTGACGTTGCACTTCTCTGCAAGACATCAGGAGATCTGTATTGGTGTCAAAGAAGGGTTTACGTGGCTAAACAAATGTGAAATATGACTATGGAAAATAATTCTGTTATCCACAGTGGGTAAACCTAAAACATAAGTCAATTGATGCTAATGAACTACCTCCTCCTACAGGCCCTTCAAAAGCATTTTTAATAATACACAAAGTGGCAGCACTAGTCACTTAATTTGCCTATCAGAAGAAACAATGTGCAACTGTTAACACTTCACCATGTTGATTTTCCAGACAGTTCCTGGCAGGTAACTTGTTCTGTGACATCTTTTTTTCTACGAAATGCAGATATGAACAAGAGCAGCGTTTATGCCTGGAGAGCAGCTTACTGATTTAATCACTCTTTCACATGAGATAGGAACTAAATGAAAGAATTAAAATATTTTAAAGGTATGTAGCAAAGTCAAATCCAATCAGAGTAAAATGCGGGGTGTTAAGCAAAGACTATATATAATGCACAACTGCTGGCATCAGCAAACCTGGGGCAAGTGTAACCTCCAAAAGCAAAGAATGCTCCAGCAATTTGGCAGAATGGACAAAGAACAGAACAAAGATGCATCTTCTGAGGAAGCTGAATAGAACCAGTTTAGAAACAAGGTGAAAAGGAACAGAAAAATTGCAAGAAACCAAGGGCAGATGAAGAACTCCACTGAAGCCATCAAAACCACCCCAATGGGCAATCACCAGCTCAAGTGACGAGGCTCCACAAGGCTGCTGCAAAGCTCACACTACTGCTTACAGGGTCTGCCCAGGTGCCACATACTGACTGTATTTGGCAGCTGTGTATCTGGGGCCCTCAACAGATGCATTTAATAAATGGAATAAATCAGTCACAAATCTGACTTCCATCAGATACTACAGACTTTTGTTTCTGAAGAAAAAAAAATTCAAACAAAAATCCCACATATAACCCACCACTTCCTTTGTCTGCTTTTCTGTGTGCCACCAGAAACTGTTCACCCACAAATATGAATAAAAAAGAGAAAACTAAACTCAGCATTTAAATCAGAGGAACACAGAAAGCCAAAGAAGTTCAAAGTGAAAAAAACACATTCTCACTGTAATACAACGTGAGCATTTAGTTTAACTTCAATCACCTTTTAGGGCACCAAATTCTGTGCCTTAATTGAGACTATACATGGCTGAATATACTGCCTGTGGCAGCTCCACATGCACTAACTTTGGGCAACACCCTGGCAACATATGGAAGGGAAATCAGTACAGGCACCTGAATCCTCTCTCCTCTCCAGTTTCACTTCTAGAGAAGCATAAAAGGACAACGGGTTATTTCAGGTATCACTTTAAAAAGCCAGTGGAGTGATTCGACACACTGGTTTCTGTTGCAAGGAATCGCTAATATAAAATAGCCAAATATATAGCAAAATCATAGCATTTATAGAGAGAACTAACTAACTTTGGTAGTTCATGCCTTTACCGCACCAGACAGGTCTGCACACTCAAGGACATACAACATTGTATCAGTTATAACCGTTAGATAAATTTCCAAGCATAAGAGCTGGAACATTTGTAAACTAAAAGAAAATTAACATTGTATAGAAAAAGTTTAAGTGCCCCCTGCAACATATGCAGTGGGGCAACTGGAATATTAATGCCAGGTACGTGCGTCAAGTTATAGCATTTTACTGCATTAAAAATTCTTGCATTTAATTTGGCTTAAAAAAAAGTAAAGTGGAAGAAGTAGCAAGAGCCCATGATTAATAGTTCTACAACTTAAATGGCTCGTGCAAGCACTGTCATTCATGGAGATTAATAGGGCTGAGAGAAGCAAATTCACATCTTCTCTGCTGACTGAAAGGAACTGCTAGGTTAGCAAGATAGCAGCATGATGATTAATGTTGCAAAAAAATTTAAAATCCTGTTTCAAATACAGGACTAGAACTTACAACATCAAAAATCAGGAAAATCTGGTACTGCGACGGATGTACTCCTTCCCCAGTTCAACCTGACTTCTCAAACATAGCCCTATTCAGGTGTCAACTAGCACATTATCTGATCCTCCAGGTAGTTGCCTCCCTGATTTCTTCCCCCACTTGGACATTAACCATCAATAACAGTCCTGATGGCTGCATCCTGAGGGGGAGATAAGGCTAATTGTGTGTACATCAGACAACGGTCATTTCTGAATTGAAAGAATGACTATAAGTCAATATCCCATAAATAAGGGGACAGCCCCCCACTGAGCTCTCCCTGCACGGCAGCGGGCTGCACACCAGGACCTCCCCTTGAGCAGGGACGCCTCTCAAGGATACTCCTTGGGGTTGAGATCTCCTTCCCACTACAGATTCGTGGTAACTGACTATAGCGTGCTCTCATTTTGAGCTTGTAAACTTTACTTTGTAACTGTGCACAAAACCCTTAGTCATAAACCGCTGACCAGGTCTGGGAATAGGGTTGGACCAGCTGCAACCCGACTCCTCTCAGGAGGAGTCTGGAAAGCAAGAGGGAACAATGTGAACCCCGTAACTCAACGGGTGTCCTTGATAATTGTGTATCTTGAACCTCCAAGCAGTAACTAGTAAGTGACCTTGCCATACAATCTCACAAAACCATTGTCATGAGCAATAAAACTATTTCTACTATTTCTACTACTATTTCTTTCACAAAAGTGAGGTGCATTGTGTCACTCACTCCCACCTCCACTCATTCGGTGACAGGTATTCCATGAAAATGGGTTCTACAGATAATAATTCTCATATTTGCATCCTGGAATAACTCATATACAGATCTTACAGACAGCAAATGCATCATACTCCTAACAAACAATGAAAATCCCTAACAAACAAAATCCCAGGATGCCACAGTAAACAGAATTGATATAGGTCACACCCATTACCATCTATGTTGCCCAAAAGCCTCCCTCCAACTGCTAAGCTTTTGTATTTTTCCATCTAATTCCCCATTTCTAGTGGTGGCACAGTACACAGGTATCACTAAGCTTCTCCTTCATTCTGAACCAGTATCTTCTATCTGCACATTTTGGAGAGGATCTTCAGAAGGAAAACAAGGGAACAAGCGGAGATCCTTCACAGAAAATAAGAACATCTTATTTCTTTTTCATACTCTTGCTGCTGATTCACTGTTGAAGATCATTAGCTCTCCAAGATGCTGCCAATAGCCTAGGAAGGCATGAAATCATGATGGCCTCATGAGAAGAATATTCAGCTAGACTGAAACAATTTTTTTTTTCCAGGTAGAATGAAGCATTTTTTTTTTTCTCCCTCCTGAAACTACTCTAGAGTTACTCCCTGTAATTAAAACACTAAATTTGATTGACATGCAGCACTATTACCAACATATAATTCTTCCTCAATGTTTCACTATATACTTTCTATGGCCATACAATCATAATGCAAATCAACGCCCACCTTGAAATTGAAAATAATGAGCTAGCACAAATGTCACAATCATCTTTACTACGCACAAAAAGACAGTTTAATCCCTGAGAAACAATTACCTTTAGGTTTTTCTAATGCCCTCTGGCAAGTCTCTCTAATTTTGGTGAAGAGCTCTGGTCCTGCCAATCGCTTGGAAATGCCGACTCTCAACATAACAGCACCTGGGGTGAATTTCAGGAGTGCAGCCCCAGGCTCCCTTGGTTCTTTTGGCTGCTTTGGCATAAGGCTGGACCAATCCACATCTATAACATCTACAGGATCTGTAAAACAATGACAGAAAATTATCATATCATCATCCCCTACCACAACTGTTTAATTTCACGTACAGCTCTATCTCCTACAAGCAACACGAATTAGATTAACATTATTCTGTGGTTCTCAGCAAAGCCTGATCCTTACATGCTTCAGATAAGTTGTAAAACTCATTTGATTTGTGTGGGGGGGAAAAAGAGCATAGGATTCCTTAAAAAAGTAAGGCTTCTTGGATTTCAAAAGAAAATCTAATATTCTGCTTTACTTTTACAGCAACCTCTTTGTGAAAGAATGTTTTACCTTGTTAGCTTAGTCAGCAGATTTGGATGCATCACAGAGCAATCACAAAAGTTACAGCACAACGAATTGAGGTATGAAAGGTCTAACTTAAATGCTTAAAAAGCTAGAAGTTAGTGAACTAACTTGAATAAGCAAGCAACAATGTTTGTCTAGGACATTTATGATTGAAAATATGAACACTGATCACATACCCCAGATGATCTAACCAAGCTTACAGCAATTAGAAAATTCCATGCTCCCTAGTGTATTTGGGAAGAATTCCAGCATGGCTAGAATCCGCTCTTAAAAACATAGTTCCAAATGACTAACCACCAGCTAATGAGAAAAATGAAAATATGTTTATAAAAACAAAGCTTATCCTTCTCGCTATAAGCACAAGAATTATTGCTCTGCAACACAGTTCCCAGCACTCTACAGTCACTTCTGTACTTCAGGCTTACCTGGCCATTTACCAGAATAAGTGAAAAATAGACAAACTTAATTCTGAATTCAGAACAGCATTGCATCCACACAACTTGAAAAGGATGAAGCAGCCTTACACACAAACTCATTTAATCTTTATATTCAAATAACCATAAAAAGAGGTTTTGCTATACTTTTACCAGGCATCTTCTCATCCTCCTGTTGATCTTCCCGCTTTTCAGCATCGCCCGCCAGAATCTCATCCAGTTCATCATCACTGATGGGCTCGTACTCCCCAGCCCCTGACCCCAGGGACTGAACATCATCAATCTTTGTTTCATCTTCCCCTCCTACAGAGACACATACATAAATTTAGCTTTAAAGTTTTTACTCTTGTTTTCTAAACAAGTAAACAGGCTGAAGAAAAGAGAGGCTTGGCAAATCAGCTAGTTAGCTTTTGGGGGCAGGAATATTCAATATAAAAACAGGTATTCACTTATGGAAACAGAAAAGTAATTTTCCCATATACCATGTGATTGTTTATCATGACAGAAGGCCTCATTCACAAGAAACGTATGTTGATGATCTGACATATAGTTAAAAGAATAAACCTAACTTAACATTACAAAGGTTTTGCACAGAATCCAAATTCAGGATCCAGTTCAAAGGCTCTACTAGAGAAAGAAGCAGCAAAACTCCCAGATAAAGTAAGGTGCCAAGACATCTAGACAAAAGCATTTTATCACAAAGTTTTAGACTCTCTGTGCAAGAGAGTCTAAAGAAAACTCTTCAAGAAGAGCCTGAAGGAAGTTGTGTCAAATTTACTCACTTCTACTCATCTACATATTATATACATACATTCACTTACAAATCAGATAGCCATTTCTATGACAATTGGCTCTGCACACTCTCCTCTCCCTTTTTTTCCTCCCCAAAAGTTTCAAGTCATCAAGTTTCCTATATTTTAGGACTGAGTAATCGGGCAAGGGCTGCTTAAGGAATTATGATTATTTTTCCTTATTTAAAATACATCTTCGGCAGCAAATTTTCATTCTTTACCTATCACTTCCAAACGAAGAAACAGACCTAACAGGACAAAGGAATTTCAGGTTGTTCATTAGCAAACCGACTATTCATTTTTGCTGCCTAGCAAAATTTTGTATCATTTATGCTTATTTGCCTCAAGATTTCATTAGAAATTAACGATTAACATTAATTAACATCTATACAACAAAGATGATGCTCATCAGCACTCTCTCACATCATATCTGCTTCCACAGTAGAAAGACCAAAGCAAATACGCATTTCAGAGAATAACTTTCTGCTGAAGGGTTACTCTAATACAGTCCAGCATTGCTCTAACAGGAAAAAAATAGAATATGTGGTTGCCCAGCTTTTTTCCCCAGAACATCTCACCTTCTAAACTCTCTACTTTTTCAGCCTCGTTTCCATCTTCAAACCCTTGCAAAGGTCCTAAATCTTTGTCTGTTCTTTCCTTCTCTGAAGTTGCAGCATCCCGACAAACACCGTCAAAGTCCTTTTCATGATCTCGGTCCAGCTTGGATTCACCGTGTTTTGCCGATTCCTTTTGCGAGGCAATGTCAAGAGTTCTGTCTCTGTCTCTTTCAGCAGGATCAGGAAGTTGCCTGTCTCTTTCTCTGTCCAGCTCCCTTCTTTTCTCCCTCTCTCTCTCTCGTTCCCTGAGTCTCTCTCGTTCTCTGCTCCTCGGCCAGTCTTTATCAACATCTCGGTCCCAGTCTCTCTGCCTTCCCTCTCTCCTGTCTCTGTCTCGTTCCCGATCGTGTTCATGGCGATCCCGCTCCTGAAGCCTTTCCCTGCTATCAAAGGACCCTGATCTGGAATGGACCTGACGATCCGATTCAGGAGAACTTCTTCTTGAACTGTGGCTTCTTGAATCTTGACGATCTGAACCAAATATTTTAAAAATATGCATGACTACAGCACATGAACGTAACACCATTTTGCTAGACACCAAAGCATTTTAAAGATTCTGATACCCAAGTGGACTTCTGAAAAGCATTATCTTAATATTAATAATGCCTCAAGATTATCAACAGATTTAACCTTACTTAAAACATAAGGTATTTCTCCCACTCTGAATGAATATTTTTCATTGGCTATTTCTTACTGCTACAGAAGCCAAGCTGATCATCATTTACACTGACAGTAGAAAATTTAAGAAAAGAAAATAATTATTTTCAAATTATGCTAATACCTTGGCTAACCAAGTGATGGCTTCAGAAAGGCGATTTCAGGCATATACTGTAACCATAAGAACACCTGCATTTTTCTTTCTTCATTTACTGCCAGACCCAAATTGGTTTAGAAGATTTTTTTTTTTTTTTTTTTATGATGTTGTTCGCATTTAAAAAAATTCTTTAGCTATTTTCTTTAAAAGAACTACAGAACTAAAGCTAATTTGACTGAATATTTTGATCCAAGATGATCATTTTCCTACGCATTAATAGCCTGCCTAACAAGGACCGATTTACCTTAGTGAAAATATCTCTCAAGATCATAATGAATCTCTCCCACACAGAAGGGCATTTTAATTTTGCGTACATTTCAGAACTTCCATACTAAAATGAATGGTAATAATGAATTTAAAAACATTATTTATAATCATAAAACTGTCTCATGTTCTGTTAGCACACGGCTTTTTTCTTTTTGAGTTTCATTTGCCCTACAAATTACTTTACTCTCCAGAGAGCATGAACTGCCAAGTCTGACTGACTGTTTTTGTGAAAACAAAACTGTAATCCGTGTCCACTGAGGATCAGCTTTTCAAATATGATAACACTTGCAGAAATCTTAATTCACAGTAGTTTTACTATGAATGGTGGAGAGCCTCTCTTTCTCCCATCACGTTAACTACTAAAGAAAAGAATATAGAGCCACGCAAGAACAATTCGGGATTTTCATTCTCATACAGAATGATAGCTCAGCCTAAGACATATCTTATTACCTGAAGATGTGCTGCGACTGGGCTCCCCTCGTTTCAGCTGATCAATTCTGGACTTCCGTTCCCCGGTGATTTCTAAGCTTTTCTTTTCTCTGTCTCTGTCCCGGTCCCTATCCCTGTCTCTAGAGCTACTGTGAAGGATCCTTTTCCGTCCAGTCTGGTCATCCCCACTGCGATGGGCAGACTCATTGGAAGGGGATCGAAGTCTGCTTGAGGTGTGGCTCCGATTGCTACCGAGACTGCTGCTGCGCTTCTGATCCACGGGCTTACGGTGTGGGGCATCTTCTATAGTAACGTGAGGGGCTTCCAACTTTTCGCCCCTTGTCCTGTGACTTTTTCTATGGGAGTCCTCAGTGTTTCTCTCTGGAACAACGATGTCACCGCGTTCAGGAACATCTTCATCTGACCAGTCACTAAATGTTGTGTCTTCTCTTTTTGAGGGGACTTCTGCCACAGCTTTCTCAGGTGGTGCTTCAACCAACTCTTCTTTTGTTACAGGGGGAGTTCTTGGGCCTTTTTTCTTTTTATGATGTGGAACAACTTCTTCATCAGAAACTTCAGAGTCGCCCTTGGACCTCTTCCGCTTTTTCTCTATATTTTTCTTTTTTTGACCTTTCTTGGGTGAAAAGACCTGGTTTTCCTCAGCTATTGACTCATTTGTGTATCTTTCCACCCCACTATCATCATCTTTCTTTTTCTTTGTTGCCTTTTTCTGTACTTTAGACTTCTTTTTGCTGTCATCATGCAGTCTATCAGATGCATCTCTTTCTTCAGAAGGACGGTGTCCAAGGTTTTCCTGGACTCTGGACCTGGAGCCTTCTGTAGCATCTGGTTGTTCCCTTTGCTTATCTGCTGAAGAAACCCTTTCTTTAAATTCTGGTTCTTCGTAACGTCGGGAGCTTTCCTTTCTGTCCGATTTCCGCTCCTCTTCTTTCCAGCGACTCTGTCTGTCTTCTGTAATGTGAGAGGGGCTCAGTGACCGGGATTCCTGTGGTCTCACAACCTGGCTCAGAAGTCTGTGCTTCTCATCTACAAAATGGGAAAGAGGATGTACTTGTATTGTTTAGAAGGGAGAACAGGGGAACATTTGGTATCTTGGGCATGCCAAAAAGTGCCAATCAGAATAAACAATCCATTATTTCAGTTGCATTTTCCAAGCTTTTATAGTGCTGCGGAAGCAACAGATAATTTCCATTTTCATACACATGTATCTTAAAAGGGAGATACAGAAGTTGGTATCACCTGACAATACTAACATACAGTACTGAGATGAAGATAGAAAACAAATATAATATCATACAGAAAAATGATATTGCACAGAAAAAAAAGGGGGGGGGGAGGAAGACACTTTAAAAATTTAACCTGTGTTTTTTTCTATTTTAGGTTACAAGGTATTTTCCATAGCTAGAGAGTAAGCTAGATCCTGCAGTAAAGACAGCCCAGTCCTTCTTACTTTTATCATCTCCACTGTTGTAAGCATCACTATCAGGAGAGTGCTCACGGCGACGCTTGGGTGACTGACGAGGACTTGGACTACTTTCGTTTCTGTGCCGTTTCCTGTGGAACAAACACGTTCAGTCAGATTTCTTGAGGATTCATTGGGGAAAAAATAATAATAATAAAAAAATATATACTATTATCATCATCAATACAATCCCTGAAATATAAGCACCTCATACAGATGACAAAACATCTAAGGATGCCAGGAAGTTTTGCAATTTTCTACCTTGTTATTCCAAAACTTCAAGTACAGTCAGTTCTCTCCGTCATAATCTCATTACATGAGATATCTTTAACTAAAACCCAAAAAGTTTAGATATTTATCTTTTTTAATAAAGGGTAGGTAAGACTGCTGAAGTCTTTTTTCTTATAGCAATAATTCTTTATTAGATGATTCATAATATTACACAAGTCCCTCACAGAAAAGATACTAATTAGTTCCAGACAAAGCAGCCAAAAGCAGGGAAGAAACAAACGTGACAGGTTTACCTGGGACATAATTCATTAAATCTCCATGAAACACACACTGACCTTTGAACTACTAAATCTGCATTAGGACCCTACCAGTGCAGGCTTGAATAAAGTCCTGAACACTGATCCAGCCAAGTGCTACCCGACTTGCCTCACTTCAGAGAATCAGCAGTCTGCTATGCTATTTCAAAGTATGCCTGTGTTAATGAACGCAAGGCCACATGATTATACTTAGAAAAAAAAATGGCATGGCCTGACCCATCTGTCAGCTTCTGAGCAGTTCCACAGCTTTGTGATAACGAAGTGTTTGTGTCAACTTTATCAGCACTGTCCAACTTCACTGACTGCAGGATCCTGCTTTTGGGCCACCAGCAACACACATGCCGGGGAGAGGTGGCTACAGACTGGATATATGCAAAAAAAGGGCAGTCTGTTTCCTGCCCCACATTCTCCTTCCTCCAAACATAGTAACTCACTAAAATTGAGATTAAAGAGACTTTTTTTTTTTAGTATTTTGATTGAAGTCACATTTATATCCACTCACTTGGATTTTCTTTCCTCATGGACATCTCTCGTACTTCTTTCTTCTCGGAGATCCTCCCTCTTATCCCTGCGGTCTTCCCTTCCTTTTTCTTTGTCATCCCAGTCTCTCTGACGGTCTCTTTCTTTATCCCTGTCCCGACCTCTCTCCCTTTCTCGTTCCCGTTCTCGCTCCCTCTCTCGCTCTCGCTCCCTCTCTCGCTCCTCCCTCTCTCGCTCTCGCTCTTTTTCTCTCTCTCTCTCTCGCTCCCTTTCCCTGTCATGGTCTCTGTCTCTGTCTCGATCTCGTTCCCTATCCTTGTCCCGCTCTCTCTCCCTCTCTCTTTCCCGAGCACGATCTCGTTCTAATTCTCTTTCCTTCTCCCTTTCTCTTTCCCGATCTCTTTCTCGTTCCCTCTCTCGATCCCTCTCCCGTTCTCGCTCTCTCTCCCTCGCCCTTTCATCTCTTCTGTCGTCGGCCCGATCTACCCTTCGGTCGTCTCTCCTTTCATCACGCTCAAGGTCATCACTTCTTCCTTGGTGTCGCACCGGTGAGCTTGCTCTCTGATCTGTGAAGAGAATCAGGTTTGGTTGCCAGCTGTTAAAAGACGCATACGCTACTCCCACTACACCAATTAAAAACAAAAAACACTTTTTCTAGATATTCTAGATCTAGCTATTAATTTACACAAAAAAACAGGAACTCCTTTCAGAACCTTCAAAATTCTCTTGAGGCGGCAGAGGAAGGAAAAAAGTAGTACTCGTTTCAATTTCTTTTTAGTATTTAGGGAGCAGGCTTTTCTTATTTTAGTCAAAAGTCAGGACAAAAAAAATTGTCTATTGGATTTTTCTGAAATGGCTTCAAAAGATAATTAAATGCTTCACACCCTAGCCATTACACTGTGCGACCGAATGATTCAAAATTTGGTATAAGAACTTGAAAAAGCTCAGAATAACACTCATTTAAAAATGAAATACGGAAACCTAAATGCAAGAAGTTTCACACTGACTACAGATTCCAACAATTTTAGTCCTTGAATTTTCAAACGTTCAAAAGTTCAATAGAGACATGGAGAAAAGAGAATGCTACTGTGATCCCAAAGGATGCCGAAACCAGTATAGCTACGACTGTTCTCAGCGGATCTAAAGCTAAAACTTCAGTGCATCTTGTTGGTTATATTTCAAATTTTTTCATTATTTCTAAAGATTCTGACTATTTTAGAATAATTTCTACTCTGCCATTAATCATATTTGAACAGCAACACCATATAAAAAAGAGTAAAAAAATATACAGATAGAGGTTACTTTTTTTGGTCTGGTACTCTACCAGAGCAGCACTTCTCTGTATATTGAGACAATGTCCACCCAGGGGCAGATACACAGAGCATGAACAGTACCAAGTCAATAAAACACATATTTCCATCAGTTTAATCCATTTTCAACTCTGAGTGAATTAACAATGACTTAAGGCTCCCCTACTACCAGGTAAAATTAAAAGCAAATTGACTGGTATTTCTGGATGTAATTTTTTTTTCTTTTTCTAAATATAAGTCATCAGTCCATGCAAATGGTCCATGAACAAGTTTCACATTCTTTTAATGGTGACTATAACTTTAAAATACCATTGATACCAATATGATTACTCAATATTAAATTTTACTTAAAATTCTTGTTTATTACGCTACTCTTGGTGACGCAATCTCTTGGTGACAAAAGCAAAATACCTGCAGGTATATTAAACAAGTAAATATAGCTATTCAGCACTTACATAATCAAATTCGTATTTAATTATTTGAAATATTTTTCCTGAGGAGCAGGAACCACTTAGATAGTTACTTCAGCTAAATAAAGAGAACCCAAATTTATGTGTAATAATATACATTAAAATACCTCTTTCTCTGTTGTCACGCCTGTCCCGTTCTCCATGCCTTCTTTCAAAGGAGGAATCCCTTGCTTGCTCTCTACTATCGTAGCGGTCCCGGTCAGGATAGCTACTCCGTGATTCCCAACTGTCGTGGTAGTTTCCACTACTGCTATGACCATCAACTTGGGATCCTCTAGTCCCACGACTTCCTAATGGAGATATATCAATATAGAAGATGAGTTTTCACATGCAATAAAATCTACTGATGTTTCATGCCAATTGAAGAAGTATTCTTTTAAAAAAACTTGAGAGTAACTGTCCATGGAAACAGAAGTCACTGTGTAAAACTGAATCAAGAACTCTTAAACTTCACACTAAGTGGAAAGTTATCACAGAAAAAAAAAAATGTAACAAAAATAAGAAAAATAAGGTGCTTCTCTTTCAAAAACAAAATCAATAAACTGCTATTCTGAATTTCTACAATTTACATATTAGTTTCAAGCAGCAAATTCAAGAATTTCTAAATCAGCACCACCTCATCAAGACACAGAGCTTTCCTGGCTAGGAATAAAGCAGTCAAGAGCCAGTTCAAATTTGTTCTCAGTAGGACGTAGGCTCACAGACCAGATGCAGCAGGAAAATAAACAAAGACCATTTCCCAGTAAAAGTATAATTTTCACATGCAATAAAAATAATTAGGAAATATATATTTTCCTAATGAAAACACCACAATCAATAAGCTTGGGAGCCCCAAATATACTTATTATAGGTGATTAAAGTGTGATAAGTGAAGCTGCTTATAAATAAAGTGCATCATCAAAAACACTGCGACGGATTAAACCTGCCTCTCCCTGCTACTACCTCCCCTGTTTTTTTTTTGGTCAAACAAGGAGATGAAGAGAGAGAGAAGAAAAAAGGAAAAAGGAAAAAAAAAAAAAAAGAAAAAAAAAAAGACAACAATTTTCAGGTTCCTGCCTGGACAATGTTACTTTTGAGAGAAGATAATGAGTGGCTACCCAGTACACTGAGGAAAACTGTCCCCTGCTAATCTTCAATCACATTTCAGCCTTTTACTCCTTTATTAAGTTTCACTGCCCCTGGGAAAACCCCAGGGTGGTAGAAAGAGATAAATTTGTAACGATTGGGGATTTTTTCTTGTTGCTTTGTTTGTTTGTTTTTAAATGATACGGTAGAATACCAATGCTATGCCACTTTAATCAATGGAGAAAAGGGAAATGCTATAAATTTTAGTAACTGTTCTGATTAATGAAAACAGAATTGAACATAGATTTAAAATTGAACGTAGCTTTCAAAGCCTGAACTATTTGCCAGCAATTCCGTTTCAAACATCAAACAAGATATTATGAATGGTGGTACTCAACCTTCATTAACAAAAACATTTATTTATTTATTTAAATCATGTAATACCCTTTTCAGATAATTCTGGGCCTCTGCCTCGACTTCTGCCAGTTCGATCACTTCTGCTCTCATTTCTAGAGTCACTTCTGGAGTCATTCCTTGTGTCAGCACGAGAGCTCTCTTCTCTGCCATGGGATCTTCCATAGCTGCGCGAGTCCTCCTGATACTGGTCATCCTTTTTATGGGCATCACGACTCTCTCTGTCCCTATAGTCATGTGAATCTCGTGTCGAACGTGAGTCTCTCTGATCACGACTATCTTTGTTATCTCTGCTATAATCCCTCGTATCTCTGGAGTCTCGTATGTCTCTGGATTCCCGTGGCTCCCTCCGATCTCTGTTATCTCTCGGCTCCCTCCGATCTCTTCCATCACGAGATTCTCTGTCATCTCTGTGGTCCCTGGAGGTGCTCTGCTCCTGGTCATAATCACGATCATCTCTCGTTTCCCTCTCTTTTTCCCTTTTCCCTCTAGTTTCTGAAAAATGTTTAAAAGAATGTTGCATACTTAGCCCAATCAAACCAAGTGAAATTTTAAAAAACAAAGAACAGCAATATAATAGAGCTAAAATATACTTCTGACACGCATGTAGAAACTTAAAATCAGCATGGAAAAAGATTACATTATGTTGGGTATCCGCTTAGATATTCAACAAAAGATTTTTGTGAATTTGGATCTGTGCTTTACAAATATTACTTGTTGAAGTGAATATTTGCAATTTTATCTCAGCAGTATTAGAAAGTAAGCACATTTCAATAATTTAATGGTAAGTATGTTTCTTGAAAGGATACTGAATTCAAATGCTTTGTGATAGAACTGGGTTCTTTCTCTTATACACTACAAAAAAATCTGCTGTACCTGCACCACTTGCTTTGAAGACCTCATTGTGCCAATAAATTTTTTTTTTTTTTTTTTAAAGATTTAGTTACAGTGTTGCTACTAGACAAATATAATTTTACAGTCAGTCTAAAAAAGCCAACAGACATAGTTTCCATAAAGTTTCTGTCAGGAGAACTGGCATGTTTGTTCTTCACAAACTGCTCTACCAACTTGTCAGACTTCTACCAAAGGGAGAATTATCAATGACAAAGACCACAGACTGCACTGACCACTGTCCGAGAGGAGTGGATTAGCATTTGGGCCTTCTGCAGAAAAGGAGAGAGCAATGGTTACTTACAAGTGTTGGGCCATGGCTCAGCTGATCCACTAGGACGTGCCCAGCACCATAAGAAGGCTATTTACCAATTGACACCGGCACTGCATTACAAAAGAAACTCTTGGACTATAGGATCTCTACAACCAGTTGGGCCTACAAAGCCAGTTCTAGTAGAATCACTCCACTACCTGTTTCCTAGAACAGTATCACCAGCACAAGAATGATAATATTGACGTTTGCCAGTATTTTCTTCAACATGTAGCTGTTGCGGCTGCTACAGGCAGTTTGAATAATTGAGTAAGGCACCACAGTTTGAAAAACCAAGTTTCTAAACACAGTTTGCAAACAATACAAAATTATTCAGAAGTGCTACTCTTGTTCCTACCATCCCGCCTTTCATGGCGCCTGTCATGAGACTGTGAGGTGCGATCGCGGTCGTGCCTTCCCTTCTCCCTCCCGGGAGACCGATGTCTCGAAGGGCTCCGCTTCCTCTGAGGAGAGGAGGAGGAGCGCGGGGGATAGGGCGAAGACGAGCGCCTCGCAGGCGGGGAAGCTGTCCTTTGGTAGGAGGGAGAGGGGGTCCTTTTGCGATGCGGGGAAGGAGAATGTCTCTGAACAGAGGAGCCCGACTGTGACGAGGAGGAGTGATGCCTGGAGGACAGCGGAGAATGATGTTGACCTGATGGTGAAGCAGACCTGCAAGAAAGAGTTAGAATAGCCACATGTGTAATTACTTTAACAGACAGATTACTTTATTATAACCCATGAAAAAGAGGAATTAAAATAGCTTATACTTTTTTTTTTTAATTCATGTCTACTGAAAATAAGTGCTATTTCTGCAACATATCAAACTAGTCTTTCCTCATGTATTTCCAAAGCATATTTATCTATTTTCTTAAGTATATTTAGTATATAATGGCAACAGTTTAAGATAATATTTAAGAATCAGTAGTCCAAGAAAAATTTACAGACTCCTCAGCAACAAAACTATTTTATATAGCCACTATATCTCTTTCCTGGGGAAAGGGAGTGAGGATTCATAAAAATACAATCTTCTCTCCCACCCCCAACTCATGTAGAGTCAACTCATGTAGAGTCATCATCTTCAGCAGAAGCTCCCCTTTAGAATTCATGGTTAAATTAGGCAGACAGAAAACACCATGTAAAAATTAAGTGGAATATTTTTTTCCTTCTTTTCAAGTAAAGAGCTAGACAGCATTCTATTTTTAGTAAACAGCAGCTTCTTTTGCATTTCTTAATTATTTCTGTTATTAATGGCACTGATCTTTAAACAAGGTAAGCCTAAGTCCTGCAAACTCCTGTGCTTATCTGCCTAGAGGTTGAGCAGACAAGAACATTTACAAGATCAGGAAAAAACTTCATCTAACATAATGAGGAAAAAAAGCATGCCAAGTATCTCTCATCTTGGCAATCAGGTAGTTTGACGAGGGATCAGTTACAAAACATAAATAGACAGACCACAATAAATAGACCACAGACTGAGCATGTCCCATATCAGATTACTAAAGCTCCACCTGAAAACAAAACATCTGAAAGGAACAAAAAACAGAAGCACGCTCCACGACTTGTATTTGTGACATGACAGGTACCCTCAGTGCAGGGTACCTGGGCCAAAATGTTCTCTCAGAGCTCAAATGCTGCAGGTACACATACCAGCAACAGGCCCACACGAACACTCAAAGCAAGACAGAAAGTTTCTAAATTACAGTTATTAATGGCAGTAAAAGCTGTGCTAATGACCCCCCACCTGCGAGAGGGTGAAAAGCTCTGCTTGTGCGTGGCTGCCTTGGCTGGAGCCCGGGAGGCTTGCCTTCGCCTCGCAGCTGGCGGCGAATACTCCCGGGAAGGAGAGGAATTGCTGCCGGAATGGTCGGCAGGGCTCGGAGAGCGCTTCTGCCTGTGCGAGCCTTCCGAAGGATCCCTGCAAACACAAACAGCAGCTTTTTCTGTAGGCACAATATGGATATAATATGGCATTTGTACCTCTCTACAAAATTGCGAACAACTCGTGCTTACGTGATCATGAGCTTCTCTTTCAGAATTATTTGTTCCATCTGTAATGTCACATATGAAACTATCTTACATTAGCATAACTAAGGAATGCAAAATATACACTAAATTTCTTCCTAAATGATTTGACTGTAAAATACAGAGCTTGAAGATGGTGAAACAAAATACTCTTCATTTTTTACCTGATATTTCATGCAGCTATGAACCAGATTCCCCTTCAGTACAGAGTTATCTTGCTACCCATTTACGTTCTGTAATGTCAGAACTTTAAGAAGCCTTAAAAATTCAGATATGTTTCAAACACCAGTCACAGTTTCAAAAGAATAAGTTCTGAATTATCAATTATTTCACTTGCTACGTATCAGGAAGACTTAAATAAAAATTAGGAAATAATGTCAAAAAAAAAAGGACAAAACCAAAGTCTTGCTCCTTTCACCGCCACCTAAAATGTTCTTTACTGCTCCTCCACTAATAAGGAGGAAGGCATTTGGAGGCCTCAAATGCAGCTTAATCACAGCAAATATGAAGGAAACAATGAGGGAAATAATATATTTAAATAAATGACACTTTCAGTTTATCAGTTAAAAAAAAAATACACAATTTGCTAACCTTCAGCTCACTGGTTGCTGCTGATAGGTACAAAGTACCCACACACCCTATTTTCATCAAATGAACACAGAACCGAGAAATACAGTTCCAATTTTTCAACTTAATTGGATATCTATGCCTTAAAAATGATGGGAAAATAATGGGAATAGCCATATTTGATGCATAAACACAAAAGTGAAGAACTACTACAATCACAGCAGTCTATTTCAGAATTTTTTTTAACCTACTGAAGATTACAGAAAAGATAAATATGCCATCACTAATGTAGAAAAGATAATAGTCCTCTCAGGCTTCAGAAAAGAAGGTAAGGGGAAAAGTGAATGACTTGGGAGCTTCCTGAAAAATATACTGAATCTTCCAGAAGAGTAGCTTACAAATCTATTAAATTATGTAATTCAAAAATGCAAACCACTTATAGTTTATCAGTCCATCTAAATAATGTATTTATAGTATTCAACGAATACTGCAGAGTGCTGCCAGCGATAAATTCCTTATTACTTAGTGAAACATAAGTAAAAGCTTAAAAGCAAGGTTGCATTAACATTAAAAATCTAATAATACAACAGAACTTACCTCTGCTTCTCTTTTTTCTCCTTGTGTCTCTCAAAGTCACGCCCTCTCTCTTTCACCTCCCTTGTTTTTTCTTCTGAACGTTCTTTTGCTTTATGTTTCTCTTTGTGTTTTTTTCCTAGGGGAGTTTCCTCTTGCACTGGAGGAGGAGGACTAGGGGTACGAGGACCTTTCTTTTTACTCTGGTTACTTTTAGAACTCCTAGAAGTAAATTAACAGGAAAAAGAAATTGAAGGACTGCCAACTACTTGAAATGATGATTTCTCTGATGTTAGCAGGATAAGTTCTAATGCAAAAGTGCCTTAGAGCTTTTAGGGCAGGATTCACCACTCCACTAGCAAAGTGCTCAATACTACACTTGACTGTAGTGTGAAAACAGATGGTAAAAATTCACATTCACTTTTAAACTCATAACCTTTATTTCTGAAGCAGATAAACAAAAAGAGGAGCTGCTCCCATACAGACAGCACTAGCTTCCAAAACTACAATGCCCTGGCAAGAACTGCACACACCCAAAGATTCTAGAATACACTGCCTGTTTAAACTCCCAATTCTGGAAATGAATACACCAATCATACCCAATAATTTCAACAATTCATACCTTAAAGTTAACTACCTGACAGAGGATAAAAGCATCCCAGCACTTCTGATTTTGCATCTCACTTCATATGAAAGTATGTACACCATCATGCTTTCTTTCCACACAAATGATCAGTGCCCAAAGCCTACAAATTAGATGCTATCACAAACTAAGTACTAGCGGCATAACATTCCATCCTCCGTATTCCTGTAGCAAAAACACCATTGCTTTATCTCTATTTTAGACGAGCTATTGATTTTTTTATTTGCTTAGCAAACATACATGTCTATGCTTGTGTCAGTACAATAATTTCTTTCCTATAGTAGTAAGCACTGATTCAAAAGGGTCTGCAGCCAGCAAGAACTTAAAACCAGTTTTAGGAGACTGCCCTTTTGTAGTAAGGCACCCAGTTGGACTTTGCTGGGATTTTCATGCACCTTGTACCTACCTTTTTCCTCTCACCATTCTCCTTGCCCCTACAAACTCCAAGCCACTCGCTGCTTTTGAAGTTGAACATTTGCAATTAATCAAACTAATAATTACTCCATTTCAGCCCAGATAACCTATCTGACAGGTTCTAGCATATCAAAGAAAACTAACCCCCTCTGGTAACAGTAGTAATATTTCCTCATCATCTCTCAGAGACTCTAAGACACTCGAAGAGAAAAAGCCTGCTCTAAACCCTGAAATTAGCCAATTAACCACAAGCATATACTAATTTTCTACAGCAGATGATTCACAGCCTTGCAATAGTGCACCATTTAGAGACCTTCCTCTGAAGCTATAAAATCAGTAGGTCTGGGAGTAAAGAAAATGAGAAATATGTCAATTATTACAGTGAATTTCATAATACATCAATCTTCTTCCACTCTTCTCCAAGATACATCTCCATACTGACCTTTGTTGATCCAAAAGTGGTGAAGATACAGTAGATGCCTTCTTCTCTTTCTTAGTAGCTGAGGAGGATGATTTGGGACTGCATCTTCGTTTTGGAGATTTGCTAGACTTTCTTGGTGATGGAGATGGTGATAGCTTAGATCTAACCACCTCTGGAGAGATCTTGAAGAAAGGAATATAATAAATGGTAATATTTAATGCCCAAAAGCTTCATTGTATGAACACACATGTCAAATGCCCACACAGTAAGAGCCTGGATCTTGGATATTAACCAATTACAATTCTACCTCAAGTACACCAAGCACAATTTTCAAAACAGTTTATTAGCTTACTAAAACACCATAAAATGAAGATGACCCAAGGAAAGAGGGAGGTGCAAAGAAAAGATCACACACTCTAACATATTGCAAAAACTGTAACTAAACAATATTTAGAGACATTATATTCAAAACGAATAACATCTCAGGCAGCATTCCAGTTTGTCTGAAAAAATAATCTCCAGACTAATTCCAGCCCTTAACATTTCCTCTGTTCTTATCCATATTCCCAGACAGAATACAGCAGTAACATGAGCAGGAGAGAGGACAAAGCCATGGACATATAGAGGCCCTTACAGCTCACATACTCTGCTCTAGGGCATACAGAACACAAGTTGTATATTTACTCAACAAAAGTTTTATTGCAACCAGTTGGAATCTATAATTATATGCACCCTATAACTCCTTTTCTACTGCTTCCTGCAATAAAGGCTTCCCAAAGGAAATTAATCCTAATTAGAATACAGTTCTGTTAAAATTTAGTGGGACAGACCACAAAATACAAGTGTTGTGGGTTTAGCTCCTGTATAATCACATGCCAAGGTAATTTTTATAGTTATGTCAACTTTTTCACAAAACCAGAAACCTTTAGATTAAAGCACATGAAAATATTAAGGCATCAAACATACTGGGTATCCAAAGACAATAGTTAATCCTCTGAAAAATGAGAGGCCTTCTTTCAAACTTTTTTTATTTTTTCTTAATTGTTCCCTAAATTGCAGGTCTTCTAACACTTACTTTGGGAACAGCTCTGCCTGTTATTGTACTCTACTTTGTTACTACACAAAATGTTGCATAAACAACATCTCAAAAGTTGTGCCTTGTATTTTCCTACATACCCCCATCTCTGTAAAAAGTCTTATTAGTTCTACATTATTAAAAAGCATACCTGAGTTACTGAACAAATTTTGTATCCATTTAATAACTGACTCCACAACAGGGAGAATTTTGTTATGGTACTGGAAAACTGATTAGGTACTGGCAGCTAAAATCCAAGTCACATATGAAAACATGCACATGCCACTTATTTACTACTTTGTAACACAACAGTACATTTATAATCCAGAAAGCTCAAATTGCCCAGGAAAGAGTTAGAAGGCTATGAAGAGTTTTTTTTTTTTTTTTTAAACTTTTCTTCTTCTTCTTTTTCAGTGTAGACATTTGCATAATACTAACCTCTTTTTTAATTACTATTTCCTCTCGTTTCTCCATGTTTTCCTGCTCCAACTTCATGAGTTCTCTCTGAATCTTTTGGCGCTTCATTTCCAAAGACAGCTCATGGTCATAGTCGTAATTAACATCTCCATTATCAGAGTCTTCATTAAAAAAAGTAGATAAATTAGTAAAGAGATTACACTAAGTAATGTTATTAATTTCATACGTAATGGATGCACAGCACGAATATTTCTGCAACTTTTAAGTACTGCATATGAGGATCACTGATGCTAAGCCAAAATCTCTTCTCCAATTACACTGTGTAAACTTGGAATAACTCCAGTTAGATCCAAGCAACCTACGATTAAAATACTTAAAATAAATTGATTTTAATGCATTTTAGAGATTTGCACCAATTACTAGACTAAGAAAGAAACAGAAAATAAAATCAATATTCCTATTTACTTCCTTATAAACCAGTTACCCACCTTTATGCAACAACAAATTCAAAAAAGACTGCTATCGCAAAGCCCCCAAAATATGCACAGCACTTACATGAGAAATCTCACGTGATACAGGTTTACATAGCAATACATGATACAAAAGATTCTTGTTTAATCAAGTATCCCATAAAGTAATAAACGCTTTTAAAATTAAATCTACAAATTGATTTTAAAATAATTTAAGAGACATCTGCATGAACTCTTTCACTGGAAAAAAAAAATACATAGCTTCATAGCTTATTTCCATTTTAAAAGACTTGATTTTCAGATCGGTATAGGTGTTATTTCTCCCAGTTTTTCTTCTAAGTCATGACTAGTCAATACCTCATTCTTCAATTCATGCAACTAAAATCATCTTGAAAAAAAAGGCAATTTTACACATTCTGTTTATATTTATTTTGTTTAGTTATTTAAATTTGATGCTCAGAAAGAAGCTGGAGAAAATCACTGTCAAAGAAAAAAAGATGGCCTCATTAAGCTTTCTTTAGTTTTATTAAAGCTTTTGCAAATACTACACACAATACATAAATTCCTTTTATATGTCATGAATGCATGAGAGCTGCTTATAGATAAGTTCTTATCTATTAAAGACTTCTGGATAAGTCCTAACAGCATATTCTTTCACAGTCCATCTCCCCACCTATGTAACACCTACTGCAACTTAACAGGCAGTAATTCTACTTCCTCCATGTCAGAGGTTGTAATCATTATGAAGACCAGTTTGGAAGGGAAAACAACAACAACAACATAATTCTTAAGCTGAAAGGCTCAATGTCTAAGGCTTAAGATTGTCCAAGTACATATTTATGCAATTAAAGATTTATATTGCAAACCTTTCTGAATTGGACTCTTATCTGCATACACACATGCCACAGGACAGAATATATTAAATCACCTAGAAAGTTTAAGTGTAGGAAGGACTGAAAATATGCTATGGGTGCTTTTCTAAAAGTTAGAAAACCTCAGGGAACAGAACATTTCTTTTGGATTTCATGAGAGTGACAAAAATAGCAGTAGAAGAAAACATCTAAAAACACCTCAACGTACAATAAAGAATGTGGTTGCTATTGTTTTAATGGCTTCTAAAAACACTTATATTATAGAAATACTACCTATTCCATGCAATTTTTGGCAAAGCCTCATCTCACAAATAGATTATTTATATCTAAATTGACTGAAGAAATTTCAGTGGCTTTTGTTTAGTTATTTTTAAGTCTGACACACGGACTATTGAGCTTCTATTTTCTACATTTATTAAATCTTCATTTCTTACATTATAATCAACTACCAGACAAACAACCAAGGACCAAGCAACTAACAATTATATTTGTGTGTTTAGGTAAAATTCAAGCTATCATAAAAGGTAAGCTGCAACATATAAAGCTAAAGACCTCTATAATTTGAAAGAAATTCTTACCAGTCTTGCATAAAATTTTAGGCATGTTAAAGTCACTTCCATTATCTTCTAATATACAACAGTTGCTTCTTCCTCACAAATGCTTAATAAAAACCCCTTTGTTTAGTGAGGCACTGTGGCTGTCCACATTTTGTTCCCACCCTGCAGAACTTCCAATTTAACATAAACATAAAGCAAAAGTGCTAAGCATGCAGAATCATTTGTGCATTTTGATAGATTAAGAGTCATAAAAAGCTTTAGTACATTGCACCTACATTGTATTTTACACAATTTTTATACAACTTTATACAGTTACTTTTATCTAGTCTTTTGTCTTACACAAGAGTGGTGAACTCTGGAAAAAGGAATGTTGATTTGGCTACAGTTTTTGGTAGAAAGAATCCTCAAAGGTGGATCATGACTCCTATGTTTTTTTTTAATATTGCAACTAGTTATGAAACACTGATACTTAAAAAAATTCGGTAAACACCAAACTTCATCAGAAACTGTCATAATTTCACTGTTAGGTTAAATTGGTCTCTGAAGAAAGGGAAATGGAAAAATTCCAAAGAGAGGAGAGAGGACATTTTTTCCCCTCTCAACTGTCTGCACAGTAAAAGGATGAGTTATCAACACCATGGTCAATAAAATCTTTTTTTTTTTTTTTTGGTTAAAAGACAAAAGCAGTAATGCAAACTTCTTATAATTTTTTCATTTAATTGAAAGATGAATAGCTCTCCAACTCTACCTTCAGCTGTTATACTCATTCTAGTCAAGTCTGCCTAAATGAGACAGTCTACAGCAATACAAATTGTTGAAAAAAACATCCTGCTGCCTTTAGGCTTTGAATAAGTTATATGCTATCTTCTCAATCTGATCAGTTTGAAAAAACAAATTTGGATGTCAAATGGATTCAACTACTGAGCTCGATGTGAAGGGTTCAGCCACAGAGGAGCCAACGGCCAAGTAACTTGTCCAAAAAGTCAAAAATGTGTCTATTTTCCATAGAAGTTGGTTTTCTATTTTAGCAGTTTAACTCAGACTGCTTCTCCGACGGTCTCCTAAAACGGATGTTAAAGGTCACCCCATAAAAGTATGTTGCTTAGAAACTGAATCTTCAAGCATTCTGTGTTACTGACAATCCTATAATTCTGTAATATTTGATCTGTGGGGGCGGGAGACCACTGGTTTAACTGCACTTACCTTCTCTATTTGCTTCCCAATCCCCATTTTCCTCTTCACTTTCTGGTGTCCTTTCTTTTGTAATTTTGATATCTTCCTTTTCTCTATGTCTTCCTCGTGAAGACTCTTTCTATAAAGGGAAAAATGCTGAATTAAACAAGTTTTTTTTTAAAAAAGAAACCTGAAGCAGGTACATTTTACATGGATTTTTTTTTGACCTTTTTTTTTTTTTTTTTAAATAGTAAAAATGTCTTTTCCCCTTTAGTCTGTTGAACAAATTCCTTGCTAATTCCTTCCTAAATGTGCAGAGACTGCACAGGCAAAATATTCTACTGCAATTTCATACAATCTGTATGTAGGTAGCAGATGAGGAGAAGGAAGAGAAGGGATCCATAAAATAGGGAGGTTTAAAGGCAGGGCAAGAATCAAGAACATATCAGAGACCTAGGTTTAAAATGGGAACAGGAAGAACAAATCATTTTCATAAGACCAGGAGTTTAATGAGTATTTAAACAGTGTATTTTTTAACAGCTTGAGTACAAGCTCTCAGCTGTAAATAAGAATATTTGTATTCAAGGCAGAAGAGTCTGCTTAGCTCTACAGAGTATATGAAGGTAGGAAAGAGGGAAGAAAAAATAATAGAGAACCTTGGCTGGCAGAAGGAGGAATGAAAAAAAATAACGGTAACACACAGGGACCAAGTTTTGACGATAGTTTTATCTTTGAACTTTCACTGGCTCAGAGTCATTAATCAAGTCCAACTATTGCAGTAGCATATTTGCTTTACAGCAGATAGTCCTGCAGATACCTAAGGACCACTCTTACAGGAAACAAGACTGTTTGAAAAGAAAACTGTACCCAAGCTCTCTTTTTCTCCTCCTGCTAAACACCAGTAAGATCTCTGCCTCGGCTCAATCAATATCCTTCTAGATAACCTACTTGGACTTGAGTAGAATAAAGGACAATGTTTTTTCCACTACTCACAAAAAAAAAAAGGTACATCCAAACCTGGAAGTAACTCAGGTTAATTTATTAAGTAGGAAACCAGAAAGAGCATAATGAAAGCCTGATACATTTCCTTTGACTCCTCCTCTCCCCTTATTCTGACTTCTGGGGATTCTTCAGTTTTGATGTGTAGGACCCCTTGTTTTTATGCCAAGAAGAGGATATTTCAGAGAATTTCACTAGCTATTCTTTATTGGGAATAAGATCTTTGCTTGATTCAATCCTAAGAGTCATCTTAAAAATATAGTACAGAAATAATAAAACATTATGCACAGTCACTCAAAAGTGAGCAAAATTCGACTTTTCCTTTTTGTTAGTGATATTAATAACTTATCACTAGTTCAATTATATTCACAATAACATAACAAGCATTGCTTATATTTTACCTAGTCAACTGAAACAAATATTACAATGTACAAATATCTTCAAGCCTCATACAATGCATTAAGCACATCGTATGTGAAGTCTTAGAAGGTTTGGAAAAAACAACAACAAAGGAACTTTATATATTAAAGAACTAATTCAGGCCAAGTTTAACTAAACACAGCTTGTGGAGTAGGAAGGAAAAGAAAGTTTTTCTTCTTTTTCAGGACAGGATATCTCAAAAGACGCACAAGATGCTAACCTGACCAGTCACATTAGTTTCTCTGACATCAACTACAGACAAGTTACACCAGGGAAGCCATTATCATAAAACGCACAAAAGGTACTCGGGTCTAAGAACAAGAACTGTACTAAGCTCCAAAGTTACTTGAAGAGAAAATGACACTGATGAGATTTGAAACTTTATGACTTCATCAACCAGGCTCACTTACAGCTATTTTTTCAGAGATTTTTCTAGGCCGCCTTCTATGCTGACTGCAACTGTTCTGTTAAACTGTTTACTTCTACTGTATAGTCCAGCCAACTCCTACTATATAAGCAAATAAAATTTCTTCAGTACAAATATTAGTTCCTATTAATCCAACACGATTTTTTTAATAGCAAACTGAAACATGCATGTTAAGACATCCTTTATGTGCTGCTTTAAAAAGAAAAAAGAAACTTCTCAAAGACAATTTATAAAATTACTTGTCAACACAGCAGGTACAGCTTAGTCAGAAAGCTTCAAGTCCAATGCAATTTATTAAGTACTCCATGTTAAATTTCATACACAAGCTGAATACCATCTTGCCTACATCTCCAAACTCACAACCAAACGTAAAGATCTTGAAATGTTGGCCTGTGTTTTCTCCTTTCAGTGGAGAGACTCAGTAGTGGCAGTAGTGGGACAATCACACTTCTACAGAAGAACTGAGAACAAAATGCCTATGAAAGTAATTTTATTGTAATTATTGAATATAGGTGAAGTGAGTAGACAATTTTTATGCCAGCATGCTATTTTACAAGTCATAATAACTTGACCAAGGCCATTATAGACTAAACAACTTCAGTTTAGTTGTCATGAGAAAAGATCCTGGTGGTAACATAGCATCTTAAAAAGGAAGTCTCAATTTGGACATTTTCAAGGACATTTTCCTGGGGCACACAATCAAGAATTTAAGTTATGATATCTCAGAAGATATATTCGAAATTTCTCATGGAAAAGTCTTCATCATATTCCTTTTGTTGCATTTGTTTCACTCACAGTCTATCCCCTCATACTATGTGCTATTCTGGTTAATGAGCAAATATTTAATTCATACCCTTACCAATCAACTTACACATTACAAATGTTGTCTGTCCCTCGCCTTTCCTGAGCCAAAATGAAAAAAAGGTAAAATCTCTAAGGGTCAAGTGCTTTAAGCTGTGTTTGAAGGTACCGTATGAACTTCAGATACACCTGTAAGCTATTTATCCGCATACTCTGGAAAACACCATTTACTAGAAGGCAAGCAGTAAGCTTTCAGAATAATCTAATTCTTTACTTAAAAAAAGTTACACTGTCTTAAGTGTAGACAATAATTTAGCATACTGTTTAGGCTGATTTCAGGTATATTCTCCACACTACTATAGATTGCTGAATAAATTACTGCTGTTTAATGATGAATTTCAGGAGAAATAATACTTAAGGAGGGGAAAAACTAGACATTCCTGAATCCTGTGATATTTTATTACACAATGTCTACTTAAGTTGAAGATCCACACCTCCTAAGATGCGACCAGCACCCGCAGCACAAGGTTTAGTGACTATTTGAATACATTTCCCATTAAAGCCAGAAGAGTTTAGCCAAGTACCAAAAGATTCATGCAGTATGCAAAACGTGCTTCTAGTCAAGCTTTACCTTGCCACTACAAATGGACAGAATATTCCTAACACTCCTATACAGCACAATTCTTACAAGACAGAACAGAAGCTCCAACTTCAGCCTTGTCAGCATATGCACATGCAGCAGCAGCATGAACTAATTTAAAAGCACAAATTTATTTAAATCTAGAACAAGCAAGTAGGAGTTGTAGATAGAATCTTTGGTGTAAGAACAATATTATTTTGACCTACATATAATATCCTTATACCGAAAACACTGCCATACAATAAAAATATTCAAGAAAATGAAACTGAAACTTCCCTAAAAGGAGCAGATACTGGTTCCTTTTCAGAGATGGAAGACAATGCTGACTTCCATTTCCAGCCAGGCATTCAAAAGCCACCATGACAAAAAGCACAGAGATAGGAAACAAACACACAAGCAATTTTTTTTTTCTTACAGTCACCTTTCACCTAAAGGTAAATTAAGTTCTTCCCGCTGTTTCTCCCCACGTCTTATAGAAATTGTTTTAGATAATACTTTGAATACCTCCAAATTAACTGCCTTCTCCAGACACAGAGAAATTTCAACATGACAATTTTCAACTAAATATAATAAAAGAACCTTATCTAACTACTTGTAGCACATTTGATATACTAACATACAGCACTAAAATAATTCCAAACAAATCTAAGAGCATTGAAGCAACTGAGTTCAGTTTCACTGTCCATGCAATGCAACATATTGTCTCTGGAAATAACACTGCAAGATATGAAGAAACAATAAGGGATACTCTATAATAAGCTGTCCACATAGGAACTTTCTTCCTAAAGGTAGACAGATTTTGCTCTTTCAAAAGCAAAATCTTCTTAACAAGAACTCACTCTCTTCTAAAAACATTTTATACCAGTTAAATCGTCTCAGCTTTTGTGAAAGTTGCTCACGTCTTTGACTGTATCTTGTGGCAATCAGTAGAATTATTATCCACATGGTAAATAGTATTTCCCTTTGACATTTTCCAATTTGCCATTGTTTCTACTGGGATAAAGTATAAGACGCATCTAACTTACAATCTCCCAACCATACAACATATGCATTCACATCTCCTTTCTTCTCCTCTCATGGCTCATTCCCACCTCCTTGCCCACTTTCAAAAGGATCTTCTTTGGCTACATTTCCTTACATATGGGTGATTATAAACAAACAGCATTCAAATAAAAGTGGATCATGAATTTTTACAGCACAATATCGATCATTTTCTATTCCATTTTTACATATGTATTTGATATTGCAACTGCACTTCAAGCAGAAGTTTTCATTGAGCTGTCCACAATACCTTTTTTCTCCCAAGTGGTTTCATTTACTTTTAAATTTTTTACTCAGCAGTTTTTGGTTTTAATTAGTTCTTTCATTGAGCATTACCTTGCATTTACCAAAACCAATGGCACATGAAACTTGCACTCCTCAAAACTATCTCCTCCCCAAGCCCTATGGCATTCCTCACATTTTATTAAACTCAACTAGTATTTTCTACCTTCAGCAAGGTCTGCCATCTGCCGCTTTTTTCCCCTGTTCTTAAAAAAAATAGCTATTTAGATGAAGCACCATGGCACCCTCTGTAACTTCATCAATTTGAAGCTATTCTAACATTTTCCCTTTAACTGGCCTCTACACCCACTAAGATTATACCTGTTATTCTCTGAGTATTTATAGATCCCCAAAAGCTCTGTTTCCAAAGAAGCTACTTAGGATTTCATCTGCTTCAAATACTTCTCTTCCAGCCAGTACTCTGTTTCAGTTTTAATTCATGAGATTGGTGAAGCACAGTTTTGTGGCGGGAGCAGGGCTCTCTCCTCCCTCTTTTTTTTTTTTTTTTTTTTTTTTTTTTTTTTTTTTTTTTGCTTGTTTGCTTTTGTTTTCTTCTTTAAAGCCACAGTCACAAAACTTTTTATGGAACAAGCTACTCAGCATTATTTCAAACAGAGTTAAGAATTCTTATGCAGTTCCTCAGTTATCCCAGAAGTTTTAAGAAGAGATGAAACTGTCAATCATTAGGTCTCCATCACAGTAACAGCTTCAGTGATGGAGCAAGACTTTTGCTAGCAGTTCAGCCACTTCAGTCTTCTGTGCTTTTAGCACTCCCGGTCCATTGCAAAAACAACTGTTGATGGCTGTCCCTCTTCCTCTACTTGTTCCAGAATCTTTTCTTTGGACATCCCAGCTTTTCACAGTTGCCTCCGTGCAATCAGTGGGAAAGCTCAGTGATTTCCTGAACCTTTTGAGATGTATTGCAGAGAGAAGGTTCCTCTGCATCAACTTATCCTGTAAATAAGTCTCTAGTACTTTAACAGAGCCACTAATTCTCCGATTCCTTTTGATCCTTCCAATTCACCTCATTTGGGGGGTTGTTTTCTTAGAGTATTTTATTGTTACTTTAGTAGACCAGTATAAAAATCAGTGGAAGTCAAAAGTAAAAATGACACCCAAATTAAGGTTGTATCCAGGAAAGAAAAAAAATTATAGTAAATTGCTGATGATGTCTGGAAAAACCACTTTTCCCACCATTCACGTTCTCAATCACTAAACAGTTTGATCAAGCTATTAGAAAATAAAAGAAACATATTTAAGTAAAAAAATAAAGACTGAAATTTTACGCAAATTAACAGCAACTGAAAACATGATTGGAAGTTAAGCCATTTTGTTAATTTAATGATAACAGCTGCTGTTGATTTCTGTACACCTGAACAAAATCCGTTTTACACAGCAAGTAGAAACAGACCCAGAGAAAAAAAAAAGAGAATGCCATTAATATCTGCAGAAGTACAATCAAACTTTCACAAAGAAATTTAACCGTTGTTTTTATAATGATAGACTAAAAAAAAAAAAAGACATGATGAAAAACATGAGGGACATGATCATGCTATTGTTACATAGGTGCAGTGTCATGCTACCGGCTCTGCCCCTTTGTAACATCAGTGCAGAAACAGATTAACACCATTTTTTTAAAAAAGTAGCTTCTGATATTTGAGGGGGGTAAGGCTGCAGAAAGATGCTTAGAAAGTGAGAATAATAATGAATCAATTGGTTGCAAAATCCAAAAGTGAGTATTTGAGATAGCCAATGAGTATGTAAAGGGGAAGGGGAAATGAACCAGCAGAACTGCGTGATCTCATCAAAAGGGATTTGGGGACAAACAAAATGCAACTGGAGTCAGGATGCAGGTAAATGATAGATGTGAAGGAACACGAGTGGAAAAAAAAAGTGAATGATTGGAAGTTAATTTTTTTTTTTTTGATAGCAGCAAAAAGTTGCATTTTTATGAAATCCCTGTGTATCAGTATTCATAGCATTTTTTAGTCTCTGAAACTTGTAAAAATCTTTGAAACCAGATCAGAAAGTGATAGAAAACTGCAAAATAATTAAAATAACACATCTGTTAAGACACTTTATAACAAAATATGCTACATACTATGTACAAAATGACCAAATTTTAAAACATTTTAAATGTTACAAGTCAGCACAATCAGGTTTCTAGGACACACAGCTCAAATGCTACTGAGTGATTCTGGAGTTTTGCAGACTCCATTCTTACCCTAACAGGAGAGGACGATTCCTCTGTATTTCGTTTCTGTGGCTCAGTCTCAACGTCCTGACGTTTGTTCTTCATTCTTTCTCGAAGATCCCCAGTTGGCCTTTCTGGCGACCTGTATAACGCAGAAGCATAATGTAACCAGTTCTATGGGATTATTTCTAAATCAATACTATCTTTTAACTATGTTTTGTTATCAAAATATATAGAAAGATCTAAACCTCCCATGCAAAAGGTGATGAGGATAAAGAAGAATATTGAATTTTAACAAGTTTAAGCATTCTAATGCTTAATACTAATAAGAAACCTCTTTCAGACCTCTTTCAGTTCAGGTGATCCTAGCCATAACAAACATTTTTCTGTCTATCATGCAAATCCATTTTACAATCAGTTTTTCCAGGTATCTTTAGTCTTTTCCATATTTTGAACTACATTGCTTTTGTGTGTGCCTGCGCATGTGTGTAGGCATATACACCCACACACTTATTTACATATATAAAAATTAAAACAGAATCAAACCACTGCAGACCGGCCAAAACAGCCGCACAGAAGCTCAGCTCCAAATATGGATGAAGTTCATCAGCTGAGATCAGCTGACCTAGCTGCTCTTCTCCTGTGACCTTGAGATGACAATGACAAAGAAAAGTATTTTGTGGAACATCAGAAATTTTCTTTGGGAGATCTTGCTTATTTCATTTCAATTTCTTCTCCAATGGAAGCAAAATCTTGCTTCCATTTTGTAACAGTATAATTATTCCTTTTTTTTTTTTAATAATGGAATAACTCTACTAGTCACACAACTTTATAGTGCATCTTCTGTAACAGCTATTACTGAGATGCAAAGGGAGAGGGTGCATACACTGCTACAAGATACCTATGTATTTCATTCCCTGAATCACAGATCAACAAATTTTTCTACCCCTTATAGGTTAAGAGAGAAAAACACTTGCATTTAGACAAATTCATAATCAAAGGGGATGTAGCAGATGCGACAAATGACCTTTTGGTTCAAGCAAGCAACTTCTTCTTCATATAAATCTAGATAGATATTGAGTTTGTTGCTTCTGTGATGGTTGTTAGCCATAATTACAGATTCTTATGTGAGATGGTTCTGTGAAGGTACAGGACCCGTACAAATTAATTTCCATTAAAGAATCATAAAGAGATACCAGTGTTTCCCTAGTAAATGTCATTATTCATGCACATTTGCTTCATTTTCCAAACTAAACTAACATTCCCATTTAGCAACTGCTGTCTTTCCCACCCATTCCTCTGACACAAAATCCATAATGAGTCAACTTTTGTTCACAAATTTTGCATAAAAATATTTGACTTAATAACATGCCTTCACTTTCAAAATGCACATAGTGGATGCACAGTAACTTTTGACTTTTTTTTTTTAAATTCTATATTTAATGCTTTAAATTGCATCACAATGTTAAATGTGATAGGATCCAAGAAGAAAAAGACCAGTAACTGCTTCCATTTTTAAATACATTTAATTCTTCATGAAATTGTAAATACAGGTCAATCTAGATCAAAGGAGAGGTGTAACACAGTAGCATGCTGTTTCTCTAGATACTGATCAAATAATAACCAGCATACAAATATAAGGTATATTCCTTCCATTGATGACTATCATTTTTAAAGTATCTAGCTTTAGCAAAGGTTATGATTCAAAGTATTTTATTAAGCCTAGAAACATAATTCCTCTGCATTATCAAAACTAACTCCCTGAATCATCCCAAACCATGAGCAACTTCAACAAAATGTCTGCCAACATCAAAGTGGCAATTCACTGCCTTCTGTTCAGTTAATTATTAATATTCTAGCTTTGGCACAAAGGATCTGGATTTGTGAAACAAAATTAATCTAAAAAGCAAGGAAATTATAGATAACGTATTAGTGATACTCTTCCTTGAAAACAGTAATTCCTGGGGGGGAGGGAGAGGAGAGAAAGAGAGTTGAAAGAGAAAAGCAAGAGGACTTGCACAGAGGTAAGTTATGAACTTGCTAGAGAGAGAAGATACAGTGATACTATTAATATCTTCTCCCCACCAGGAAATTATCTGGTGGAATGGGGAAAAAAAAAATCCAAACAATTTCACGGTCCATTGACACCTTTTCCAGTGTAGAAGGGAGGGAAGAAAATGCTTAGTTTATTATAGGATTATTCAAGTCTACTTTAAGATCATTAAAATCACCAAACAATCACAGCAATAAAATAAATAAAAATAATTTTAAAAAATGAAGTGGTTATTTTTCATAGCCCTGTGAATTAACACTGGAGCAAAATTAAGGTAACGGAAACAAAACAAAAATCATGATAGAAGTCAAAACAGTCTTCTACTACTTTCTACTAGACTAAAGTTTGACAGAATTTTAAGATATCATTACTCATGAAACCATGACTGTTTTCAGATATTTTGGTTTAGTGCACAGAAATTAAGCTAGCTTATTAATAGATTTTTTACAATTTTAACTTTACTGTTTGAAATGATATGGCTAGCCTGCACATGGTAGAACCTTTCATAAAAAGGACTCCAAATATTATTCTATACATGGAAAGAGCAAAGCTACTAATGAAAAATTTGTCTTCAATTACTGTTTTGTGTGAAATGTTCATACATCAATAAAACCCAAAACAACAATGCAGAATTTTATCGTTTCAAACTTTAAGTAGTGAGGTTAAGCAGTTTTCAACTGTTCAACTGCAACAGTTCAACAAGCTGTCTATGGAGAACTAGAGTATGTCACGACAGTGCCTCCTCACTCCTTAGCTTCTTACCTACCTCAAAACATCAGGAACAGTTCCCTAGCAAAAGGAATACACTGATTTATTTATTTGAATATATTTAATTTTGTGAGTCTGTGTGTGTACATGCGTGTGTATTCATACAGGAAGATGTAAAATTATTAGTGTCTAATGTCATATTGTAATTCAATGCTCGTGAGATATTGACCTGTTTTTCAGTTTCATGTACAATATTTGCACTCTTTAAAAACCTTTAAGTTTACCTACTATTACTGATGATTTGGTCTGGCTTTTAAGCCCAATCACTTAATTCTGGTGGAATAACATGAAACTGACACAAGTCGAGCTCTGGCTAGCGGTACTCACTGCAAGTGTATGGTTCTTCCTATATTTGAACTATTCGATATTAGCAGAACTGTAATTGCAGTCTGGGTTCAAAGGGTGGCACGCACTCCAACTGCAAGACCTGTCAGTGCATTTCTTCACGTGACCCAGCTAAACATGTCTAGCTCCCAAGAACATAGCCCCCCCACTTGTATATCCAATGCTTCGACTGAACTGATGCAGAAGCAGCTTGACACAGCTTGACTTACAAAAGCCAATAAATTTGCATTTAAAACACCTAGAAAATATTTGTAGACATGTCTGCAATGTTAAATGGTGTGAAAAAAATGCCAAAATTCTGCAATGTACACAAGCCAGCTTTTTCTGTCTCTCGCCTTTGCCAGTTTGGGTGTAGGGGTGAGTAGGTGTTTTCCTCCCCCCCCCCCTTTCTTTTTTTTTTAAACATATCAAGCAAGCAACAAGACCTGTTATTTGACTTTTTCATGTAATCCTACTAGGTGGAAAAGTTAGTCATAGAAAGAAGTAAACCAACATTAGTCTTAAATATCAGTGATAATGGCAAAGCAAAAAACTAAGCCTTAGGCTAGCAAAGAAATGTGACTTTTTTTTCAAATTACCAAGCAAAACAAGACACTGAATGTTCCAAATACTGAAAGCAATGTGAAAAATGACATCCAATATGTATTTGTTTTTAAATTTAATCTTTATGAGTAAATCACCCCTTTTCTTTTTCCTATTTGGAATATTCAGTACAGAATAGAGCAAGATCCCTTGCACACTGAAAGGAACATTACGATCAGTGAGTCTAACCCCGTTGCTACCCCTTTAGAAGCAATAAAAGATCAAACGAACAGAACCAAGATCATCCTGAGAGTTCAGCACAGCAACAGAAGAACCAAAACTTCATGCCAAGCTTCCTGATTGACCTTCACAAAGTTTCCCAACTTTGATGCTCCAGTGTGCCCATCCATAAAAAAGTAACACTGACCTTACTGTAGCATTATGAAGCATCACTATTTATAAAATATTAAGTGTTCATATAAAGAGGCAGCAGGTGAAATATGCAATCTTGACTGCTCTTTACAGCAATCAGTCTTTACTGTTCTTGCTATGTTTAGTTTCTATTAACAGGCATAGTGTTTATGACACATAAAGGACACTGAGAAACACAATCTTTTATAAAGATAATCATGTATGAAGAGGTATATAAAATGTATTCTCTTCTCAAATATCATTTTTTTGAGTACCTCTTGCAATACAGGATATTTGTCATACACCTGATATAGTTATGAAACTACTTTTTGAAGAGAAGTGTTTTTTCCACATCTAGAGAAAAAGGATTGACATTTAACTCATCAAACAATACTGTGAAGGCAGAAGGACTGCAAGTTTGTGAGCACTGCCGTAAGTAGTTGCAAAACAGCAATTTAGTACAGGACAGAAATGCACATCAGAAGCTGCATCAGTGGCAGCATGTAAATAATAATTCATTTATTAAGGCACTTGAAATTCCCATTTCAAGTAATGTAAGAAGTTAATCTGCATCCAGCAGACTCCTTTCATTTTTTTTTAAGCTACATGCACAAAAAATCTTGGGAAAACCCACTGCAAGTTACAAAATCAATTGTTTTGAGCAGCTTCACAATGCAACTGGTTATTACTAAAACATACCATTAGGCACACCACAGCATTTCATTTGTTTTCTTTTTTTTTTTTTTAAAAAAAAAAAAAGACATAGTTGCAAAAGCTATTTTCCTACAGCATGTGAAGAATTCAAAGTGAGTTCTTGATTTACCTTCTATAACTGCTGCTATAGCCTTTACCTCGTGGTGAAGGGCCATGTACGAATCTACATGTGTTCCCATAGAGGCAGTTGCCAGTCTTCAGCCAGTTACGGCACTGTGTCTAAGAGACAGACATCACTGGGTGAATTTCACACTCATTTCTGGAAATACCATTGGTGTGAGTGTGGCAGAACAAACAAATGACTCCACATTAACTCCCATTTATCTCTAAGTTCTGTCCACCAGTANAAAAAAAAAAAAAAAAAAAAAAAAAAAAAAACCAACAATGAACATCAGGTCTGGCAAAGAATTTATGTTGGTGAAAATACTATTTAAATGCACAGTACGACCGCTCCTCTCCAAATGCAGGGACAATATACGTCATTTGAAAAGTCTAGTAATAATATTTTGAACATCCATGTGTTAAGGAGTTCTTTTCACCATAACTAACAACAGCGATATCTGAGTATTTGGCAAACTACTCTTTCCCACCATCTAGGTCCTGAAAAAGGAGATGCTGGGGTGGGGAAGAAAAGAAGAATACTTTTACAACTCACCTCTGCAGTACTTCCTGTGCTGGGTCCAAGCCTTTCAAACACACTGGGTCTTCGGGATGTGCTATCGGATATGGTCTTGGTATTTTCCACTGTGACCTTCCTTCTAATTTTTGACATTTTGTACTACTTCAACCAAAAAAAAAAGCAAAACTGTAAAATCCTTCATTTTTTTGAGCTATTGACACTGAACTCAGAATAAAATATTACGATATACTTTGCAAGAGTTGCTGCAGAGGTGATGAAGGAAAAAGTCATAAATTAATGGAATGTACCTAATTACAAGGAATGGCTCCATTTTGAGCTCTCAGCTCAACACCAGTAATGATTGTTTTTCATTGTATTTTATGACCTGCTTTTAATTCTTCAGCTTCCCTTTGGGAAAGATCAGATGATATTCTATTCATTCAGTGAGCAAACAAGACACAGAACATCTGCTTTCCTCAATCAGGTATTTTTGCGCAACAACTCAAGTGACTTCATGTGTAAAGAATATTAAATGTTACTTCACCAACCTCTCAGAAACAGGTTCTGACTAGTAAAAACATCTCCCAGCTTTAGAAACAAATACTCCCAAACAGACCTCCCATTTTCCTCTCCTTTGCTGTGTGTGACAATCTATTGAAAGCCAACTTGCCATCACCCACACTCTGCATTATTTCTGCTTTGTTGTTGTTGTAAAATTATTTGGAACTGCTTGAGTTCAAGAATAAAGTGATGATACACTCCTTCAGATACCTCCTTTTATTAAAAAAAAAAAAAAAAAGATTTTGAAGCAGATACAGCTTATGTTTGACAAATAAAGAAATTACAATTTATCTTACCTGGGTAAGGAAGGAGTTACTGAATACAGAAAGAAATTGTACATATAAATATATTTAAAAAAAAAAAAAAGTAGATATGAGGCATCAGGAACAGGATACAGAGAGGGCAAAATGTTTTCCAAAACTATCTTCCATTCTCTGAATGTTATCGCTCTGCATGAAAATAAAATAAACCTGGGAGAAGCTGCCTGTTGCTCGACCTCTGCTACATCACGAAACGTCAGTGTTCTGGAGCTCGTTAGCTGGAGCTCGTTAGCTGGAGTGATTAGCCAAACACCCACCTTCTATACTTGTGCTGCCTCTTCTGCTCCCATCACCAAGCAATCACTGGGTTTAGAACATGCACACTTAAAAAAAATTAGCTTATTTTCTCTTATGCTCAAATAAGAATTATAAATGAAAAAAAGCTCATCTCTGTCCGAAGTATATACATTTAAACTAACCACCAGACTGGGTTAATACAAATTTTTAGTGATTTCTTTTTTTAGTGATTTCAACAGTGACGTTTCCATAGCATTCAGATTACAAGGTTCCACTGTAGAGCAAAACACAATATATATAATGTCACATTTTATATGCATGTATACATTTTTACATTAGTGTAACCTAGATTTTACACGTGACATTTGAATAGTGTCTCTCTCAATATTTTACTTTAGTGAAACTTCTTTATCTGAATCCCATGGTTACTTTTAAGGACAAGACTTCCCTAGAGGTCTGATGTCCATGCACTTCCTACAGAAAAACCTGTGCTTATCCTCTTGCTAAGCACTTTATCTCCTTTACAAACAACTGGAGACAGAAAACTTCAGGTATATATTTCAGAAAAAGTGACTACTTCTGCAAGCCTGTGATTATTTGAATGGTTTTATTTCACGAGTAATATTCAGATAGCCAAGATGCTCACCCAGGGAGGTAAGTAGTTAACCACGTAGTATACAAGTATATACTAGAAATTAAGAACAATGGTTAACATTAATTAGTGCTCTGTAGGATGGAAGCAGATAGTAAAACAGAATTTGTGAGGATCAAGGAATTATTTGGGTTAGTAAAAACTGTGGAGGATAGAGAAGGCTTCTAGAAAGATCTAACTAAACAAGAAAACTGAGTAATACAACAGCAGATGAAATGCAAATAAATATAATGTAATGCACACAAAGAGAAATGATTTTTATCTAAGTACTTGATGAGTTCAAATTAGTCTAGTCTTCTGAGGAAAACAATTAGGAGTCATTGTGGACAGCTCAATGTGCAACAGTAGTTATAAAGTCTGACAGGATAAACCACTAAAGTTAGAAAGCAAAACACCACCACATCTAATCCAGCAGAGCACCCTTCTATTTCAGGATTGCTCCCCATTGTATTTTAGTAAACAAAACACCGGATTTGTAAGGTTTCATGCAGTTACACCCTTTAATTGAGGATACAAAAAAAAAAAAAAAAAAAAAAACTGACATATGCAGAACCATTTTTAATAAGACAATCACATACCAAATACTGAATTTGGTTTAAATGGTTAACAGTGAAAAAAGAACCATATCTGAAACGGAAAAGGTTAGAAGAACGGCACTGGCAATGGCATAGGGAGAGGGTTTAACACATGAAGGACGAGTAAAATGAGTGCATCTAATACATAAGTACAGTACACAATGACATGAGAGCAGTATACAATATATGAATAAGAAAAAAAAAAATATATCTCATTCAATTTGCCTCCCAATATGTATATCCCTTTATTTTCAGAGAAACAGAGGCATTTTTTCCCTAAATGTTACTGTTCATCAAATAATTACTTTTCTATCTAGCATTCACTTGCACAAGAAATTATGATGATGACTAGGCTTAAAAGGATAGCTATAAACATAGAGAGGATAAAGGGAGTAATATCACCATAACTGAACAGATATTCTCATTCCAAATTCCTAGTTTGACTGATAATTTCTTAGAAATAAATTAAGAGGGCACTATCCCACCCCGAATCTTCAAAGTGTTATAGGAAAACTTACTTTTAAATAAAACTGAAATGTGAAAATAATAAAAAAAGAAACACTCTTTCAGGTAGCACTCCAACAGCTCTATTCTTACATTCTGGCCCATTCCCACCAATTTGCAATAGGAAAACAGATACTTCATCAATAAAACAGACATTTCATGAAAAACTGTTCCAAGCAAATTAAAAACTGCATGCTGTGACCACACAGCCTATCACTTTCTGTATGCACAAAATATCCCGTAGGGGTCTCGCTTCTGCGATCAGATCTGCATGGTGAGATTTCACTTGTAAGAGAATCTGCCTGTAACACAGGCTGCAGGATCAGAATGTGGACACATTGTTCTGAGATGAACAGAGGAATATTCACAAAGTGAAACATACACAGTATGTAACTTGAGAGACTGTATCTGAAAAAGCAGTCGCTCCAATTTTCATTCTTTGAAGACCAAACGAGCTCAATATACAAAGACTCTATTAAAATATAATCACTGTAGCTGAAATTTTAGTTGCAAAATGGCACTCTTGTGCTATTGACAAACAGAAAAATCGTGGAAATGCCACCCCTCCCCTTTGTTTCTAAACAAGTAGCACAAGGGGAAGGAACAGAAATTTTAAGAGTGTTTAATTCCCAATTTTTTCATCCAGCAAACTAACAAGTAATCAACTGAAATGCAATACGCCCTGGAAATAAGAATAACTTGCTCACTTCTTGCACATTTTCACGTTACATTACCCCTGCTGATCACAGACCTTCTATCAATCCCACACTCATCAACAGTGCAATTCTTTTTCTTTACATCAAGCTCCTGTCTCTTCAAACTATCATCTCCTTATCAAACATTTAGGTGGACCCCACAACTGCAAGGCTTGTGACCTGAGCCTTATATACTTAGATTTCCAGTTCAAGATTTTAGATAATTACTAGTACTTTTTTTTTTTTTTTTTTAATCTAATTAGAAAGCTAAAATATATTTCTCTACTTTAGGTACATAACAACATTACTAAATAGACGTAGGTATATCTAAGAGTCTGCAACTTCTGAGAGCTTACTACAACTAATAAACATAACCAAACCTATAATTTGAAGGATAAGACAACAGGGAAATCAATTTTATCCTCCTAAATTAAATTCTATATCTGAGATTTTAACTGTAACAGCTATAAAGTATCACTTTTCCATCCATAAATAGCATACACGGGAATCTTTAATAAAAAATAGAAGTATTTTAACATCAGGATAACTTATTCACTTACAGATCTATCTGTATCACTTTACAAAAGAAGTTAAGGTTTCCAGGGTAAATGACAATCCATTTTGCTACCATTACTACTATTTGAAGTATACTATAAATCAAGAAGTTACTTATTAAAAAGTACATAGACTTCAGGGAAGGGGGTTTCCCAGTGGGCTAGTAATTGAAATCAATGAAGAATGGTACGATTTGCACAATATTTAGTGCACTTATTTGTTTTCCATATAAGTATCATAATACATATGCCACAATCAAGAAAAATATACATGAAAAAAAGTCTTTTTTTTTTTTCTTTAAAGATAAACCTAACCCCGTCCTTCGCAAAAACTAATTCAGCTCATAAAGAAAAAACTAGTAACGGGAATGTTACAAAAGTTCAACAACAGAGAAGTTCATAAAATCAGTAAGATGAAACCCATTTAACACTCGAAGACATCACTTGTAACTATGTAAATGTATGTGCATGCAAGCGCACGCGCACCCCACAAAATAAACGTTACGTCACTTACGAAGATCCTACCCATAAAGTGATATATAAGATTCCATTTAAAATAGCAAGAAAACCTGAAAATGCTCTGGAAGTTCTGACACAAATTGATTATGCTGTAAAATACCAGGATAAACTAAATCATTGACAAATGCTGATGACTAAACAATCACTTGAAAAGAGAGAAAAACATCAAGGTTCCCCTGTTCCTAAATGAAGAGTTCTCATCTGAAAGGGATCTTTTTTTTTTCTGATTACTATTTCAACATTTTCATGTCACAATACTAATAAAACACAGTAATATTTGAAAGAACCCTGCAGTTTCACTACCCAATAAAAAATACCTAAAAAAAAAGCAAAATGTACTGTCAACCAACTCTCAAAAAGTACTGAGAAACGGGTTGCACATTTACTCCAAGTGCTTTTGTACTTCACTATGATGTTTGCTAGCATTCTTCAAATGACACAAAGAAGCCTGTCTGACAAAAAAAACTAGAAGTTATTCCAAGTTCACTTGTACAACCTCCTGCCCAAAACACATCGTTAACTTGAAGCTATCCCTCTAATTTAATATATGTAGTAATGATAACAAGATAACAATGATAACTCTATTCTTACAAGTATAAAATTACAACTGGCGTTCTAGAAGGTGACAAAAATAAAGGTGAGGCCCTGCCAACACAAAAGAAGGTGTCAGGCAGCGTGCCCTATCTTGTCTAGCAAGGTCCTGGCGCTCGAGAAAGACATTTTCCCACACCAAGAGATGGGGACAGCCCCAAGCTCTGCTGCCGACAGCCCTCACTGCGCGTGGACGCAGCTCGTCGCGTTACCCCTTGCGGCACGGGCCTGTCCTCCGCTGCTGCGGCCGGTGGCCGTGTCCCAGAAAGGTGCCATGGCGCGGTGGCCACCACCTGCCCGTCACCGCCGGTGCTCAAGCAGGCGGGCGAGAAAGGAAGGGCCCAGGAGGCTCCACAGGTGAGGATACCCCTAAGGCTACACACGCCTGCCCGGCCTACAGGCGCGGGAAGGGACGGGAGGTATCGGCAGCCGCTGTCTAAAGCGATGGCCACGAGGGAGTTTACTGGCTGCCAAATCCGGGGTCTCCCTGGCGCTTAATGCAGAAAGCGAGCTGCTGCCAGCAAGTGGGGAAGG
>VZSV01000044.1:3380426-3440461 GCA_013398735.1 Nothocercus julius | reverse complement strand
CCTTTCCTTTCCTTTCCTTTCCTTTCCTTTCCTTTCCTTTCCTTTCCTTTCCTTTCCTTTCCTTTCCTTTCCTTTCCTTTCCTTTCCTTTCCTTTTTTGTGTGTGTACGCTTTGCTTTGTTTTGCGGGGTTGTTTTATAAATTTCTGCTTAAACAGCTTATTCACTTAGGGAAAAACACACTAATTTTTTAAGTGTTAAAGAATTTTGTATAATGATCTAAACACTCTTGCTACGGTGTTGAGGAGTTTAAAATACGTTGTGAGGTAAAGATACCATATGAAGATTTATTTCCTTTTTCTCTTCTCCTTTTCTTTAACATGTGGAGGTGAAATAGAACAAGTAAAGGAATCAAAGTTTGTGGGAACTGAAGAGGAGGGTAAGACAAGGCTAGGAGGGATAATGGAAGAAGAATTGAGATAGGCGTAGAATAGGAACCAAGAAAGACAGGGAAGGAGTGCGGATAAAGACATCATTAAAAGCTCTCAGCCATCTGGGACACATCTTCAATCATGTTGTAAGTTATGTTGGTTGAGGGAATGGTTACACTTTTTGTTGCAGAATGTTGACTTTAGACTAGCTATCAGGCTGTGGTTGGGAAAATACTTTTGAAGAGGAACAGCTGCCATATTTTAATTAAATTCTCTCTTCTGTAATGACAGACACAAGTGAAAAAGCCCCATTAGACTTCTTAGCAATAGCAGAAGAGATTTTTATCATCTAAATGTTGCTTTAAGAAAAATACCACTTTGGTAAGCCCTGCTCTTCAAAGCCCTACAAGGCACGTGATTCAAAATTGCATTGGTCTAAAGTGCCGGGATTCCCTGACAAATGTGGTGATTACTTACTGTGTGTTGGCGCTTTACCAGCTTTGCAGCATGCTAGTGCACAAAACCAATTGCAGAAATCTGAGTTCTGATATAATTCACCACAGCACTGCAGAGTTCTTATGTAAATCGTAAGGTACCAGAGCAGTGAAAACTGCTCTATTGTTGAGCTGCTTTATTAGGAGAAAAGAATGAAAGGCAGAGGGCTAAATCTTCCTCTGCGGGGAAATGTGATTTGTGAGCTTTACAGAAGAATTCACCCTAGACCTAGAGAGAAATAGGGAACTGTTTACCTCAGTAGTGTTCAACAAATTCTGAAGAGCTTCAACTTGTTCGTCTGTTTGTGGGAGAGCCCACAGAACTTCATCCCTGGAAAGACACAGATATTCGGATAAAGCACAGGTACCTGAAACCATCACAGGTCATGAAAGACAGGCTTGGCCTTACAAGCCTTGGCCTTACAACACAATAGAGTGTTTCCTCTCTTGGCTCCCATGAACTTAAAGAAGATTCTGTAGCAAGAATGCTGGGCCCAGTTTTACCCTCAACTTTTGCCAGTCTGTCAAAATATGACAGAGCTGGGGTAGGGCTTTGGTAACCATTAGCTTCTGCAGATCGCTCCTGGGAGCTGGCGCTAGCACGGTGCAGCCCTGGCTAACCTAGAGCACAGCAGGTGTAAAACTGGACTAGATTGGGAAGGCGTCTCTGCTGTTGTCCCCCAAGTTTCGGGAGTTCATTCATCCTTCGGCAGTGACATGAGTCCTCCCTGCCTGCTGCAAAAGGCAAACCCAGCATTTCATGGATGTGCAGAGGGCGCTACCATCATCCTTCCTACTCCTACCACATCCTTCCTACCATTATCCTTCCTACATCCTTCCTACTCCTACTGCTCTCCTCGTTTCTCTCCCTCTGTGAGTTATGCAGGGTTTCCAAGCACTGTGCAGCACTGTCCTCCCTCCCTGTGCAGTAACTGATAGTCCCTCTTCTACGTGAAGCCCATGGCCTAAACATGCTGTCCAGAGAAATGGCCCTTCCAGGCTACTCCCGTGCTTGACCCCACCATCGAGGACAGAGGTAAAATTCACACACAGTTCAGCAGGTGTGAAAGGACAGTACTCGACCCCTGTGCAAAAACAGAATAGTAGTAACTATTCTGCACACACTTTGCAAGTAAGAGGGAGAAATAATTCAGCACCCTGAAGAGATCTTTGTTGTCTAAATGCTTAAGAAAAACATCCCTTTGTACTGTAATCCAGTCCTGATCTTCAGAGTCCTGCAAGCCATGTAGCTCACAATTGTGTTGTCTAGGCTTGAAAATAATTCCTGTTTGTAGAGAGAGGAGACTCAGGGGAAATATCTGACCCTTATTTCCACTTTCTGGGCTGGGGTGCTTCTCAGCCCTCTAATCATGTGGAGCTTATGGCAATGCATAAAGCAAGCACTGGGAAGTCCCTGAGAGCCCTGTCTGAAAAGACTGTTCTGAAAAGAGGCAGGGCTCTCAAAACAACTGTTTTCAAGCTGCAGAACATGATTGTCACAACTCATTGTTGTGACTGATTTCAAGCAGAGGCCTGACAGCAGCCGGCTACCAGGTGATTTATCTTTTCTACTTTTAGCCAGCCTCCAAGCAATCACTGTTGTTTCTCATGCAGAACCAACAATATGCCAGCCTTATTTCTGGCCATCACCTTACTTCCACCATCATTTGACAGAGCATCAAACAGCAATCAGGGCTAGGCAGGGGCTGGCAGTTTGCCTATTTCTTTAGGCAAGTGAACTTCAAAGCCTGCATTTGGGACTGTTTCAAAAGTGAGTTTGTCTTACGGTGATGTTTGCTGCAGGGAATCTTTTCAGAAGGGAGGCCAGATGAGGGCTGCTGCATGTGGTTGTGTTCTACACTTCCCGTGATGGTTATTGGGCTTTTCAGTTCCTCTGCTTTGATTCAACATTATGGTCTCTCTCACCTCTCTTCTTCCCTGCTTGTGCTAAAATCTGTTCCAGTCAAAGGCTCTAATTACTGCCTCCTACACCAGTCTCAGAAACAGCCCTACCTTCCTTGCTTTGTGTGTTGCCCTGGGTATAGCTGAACATGTTCACCTTGAACTCACCTCTTCTCTTTCAGATTCAGCTCTCTTGCTCTGTTTCCCTACGTGTTCTTTGAATTTGTCCTTAAGAGGATACTTCTTATTCCCTTTCTCTAACTCTTTTTTTTTTTTTCAGAGTCCCCCAGATTCTTTTGCTCTCCCCTCTTATTTTATCTCTGCTTCTTACTTCTGCGTAAATTGAAATTCAGCTGATATCCCCACACTACAATGAACAGGTCTTATCCTGACACAGTGAGTGGGATCCATCCCCGTTCATTTTCAATGGTTCTGGCATCTTCATGTGAGCTGCTTACTATCTTTATAAAGAAATGGGCACTTTGAGGGTTCAGTTAGTCTGTCCTATTTTAGATGTGTGGGCTGACCTGGAACGAATTACTATGCATTAGTACAAATATGTGTTTCTCTCCATTGGCTGTACAGGAGGTGAAAGGAACTTGTTCTTATGCAAAATTATGTAGAAATTAGGTTAGATGAATCCCATCCAGAGGCCGCGGCCACCATCTCACAAACAGATATAAATCGATACTCCATAGTCATCCTAGTCTCTTCACCCCTCCACTCCATTGCATTTCTTCATCACTAGGAAGGCAACTGCCACTGCTTGTCGTATGGGCTGATGAAAACTGAGCATCGGCATTGGCTCAGTATGTGTGCCCAGGACCTCGTAGCCTGGCTTTGTCTAAACCCTACAGGTCCTTTCTGACTGACGTCTCCAGGAGAGAGGCCTTCTTACTTTACTACTCAAAGTCTTACCCAGGCTCTCAGCAGGTTATGCTGCTAGAGGAACACTGCAAAGATCTCCTCCTGTCTCTTCAGACCTTGTCGCCTGATGCCCGTGCCCCTCATCTGTTTAGCTCAAGGAGAATATCGCTAGTTTCCTCTTTCAAGCCCGTTCCGCTCTCCCTGTCCTTGCTGGCTCACCGATGAAAGATTTTCTCCCAGCTCTGGTGACCCTGCCATGTCAGCCTCCACTCGTGGTCATTTTCACATGACATTTTCCAAACAGTATCTTTGTCTTGCATCTCTTCCAGGTGCTGGTGTTTGGGCAACTCTCTCCTTATACAGCTGCAAACTTCTTACAGGGAATTCCTTCACATTCTTTACTAAATATCTTTGCTGTGATGCAAGACAAAATTTGTATCACTATTTAAGCTGTTAGTCTTCCTGGAGAAGAGATGTCTGTCTATGGGTGCTCTTTTCTCCTGCCCTGTTTTCTCTCAGACAATCTCCAGCTTTCTCTTTTCCCTGTTGTTTAGTTCAGCGAACTATATGCTATCCACTCTTTCACAAGCCTTGCATTATTTGGTATTCTTCTTAGCAGTTCAAATGCAGTAATCATGCAATAATCTTGCAAAGAGAAGCTTTAATGCAAGACCATTCAATTCTTCAACACTAGCAACAACTAAAAGTAAAAAGTCAAGCAAAGGCAGAAAACCAGAACAATGTTGCTTCTCTGAATTCACCTTAAAGCTTGTTTATCTGTTTTTTTTGCTTTAACCCTCGACAACTCCATGGCAATCCACAACAAAATATGATCGCAACACAAGGCGAGATGAATGATCCTGGGTTGGAGGCACAAATTGAAGAGGTGTTGACTTGTCACAGTTCTGCCACTGACTTGTGGTGCGAAGTCACAGAAGGCCTGTGCAACATAACTCATTATTATTTGTGTAGCTATTTGAGTTCTGGGAGCAGACACTCATTTAATCGTGGCTCCTGCAGGTTGTTCATCTTGCTTAATATCACCACATGAGGGGCTTATCCTTTTAGTTCCACCTATTACAACATTTCAGGTTTTTAAACCACCTGCACACACAGAAAACAAAGCTCTTTGTCTGTCTTCATCTCTGGCATATGTTTTCATGTTTTAACAAAGTGTTTGGTTTGGGGGCATTTCGGAAGTTTATCAATAGGTAGCAATGAAACTGCTCTGAATCACTGTGCAAATACAAAATGGTTATTCAAAAGTGATTTATGACTGGAAAAAACAATCATAAAAGCTGCTTTAATAAGAAAAAAGATTGTTAGCACTTTCAGAAATGATTTCTTTTTCTATCTCAAGAAGTAATTCATTTAAAGTCTTGTTTTAAGGCAAATGAAGCAAATTATTTTTTCCCATTAAGTTTCAGAATGCCCTTTATTGGCACTCGAAAGCACTTTATGAACAGAATTGATTTGCACTTAGACTGAAAAGAATGGCTTTAATATGATTAAAAACACAGGATTTATGAATGCAAAGAAGATACAATAATTTCATTTCCTCTACCATCTATATTTTACATAGTACCACATATCCCATTACAAGAGCAATAAATAAATGTCATCCTTTGCCAAATGTTTGCTTATGCAATTTGGAGATATTTTACCTCAGATTTTTCCTTTCCCAACCACACACTGACAGCCTGGTAGCACCAACAAGTATTTACCTTGAAAGAATGAAGCCGTGCTTCTCCTGAATGCAGAAAAAGAGAGTCAAAAAGAGCAGGGAAAACTTCATCCTAACAGCATCCATGATGAAACCCAATGCGATTGGAAAGCCAAAGGTTCAGGACCCACATTACGGATTTCAAAAATGTTATTTGAAGAGTGGTTAAAATTTAATACTGTCTCTCACCTCAGTCCCATGCTGCTGGTGGCTGAGTCAATATGACAGAATTCCCGGTGTGCTGGGAAGTGGACAGAGAGGAATAAATTGTTTGGCAGTGTAGTTATAGCCTAAGGGTACGGATACAATCGAATGAAAGCTCCATTAGACCCCAGGAGAATCCTGGAGCAGAGGTTAAGTATCAGGGAGTGGGCTGCATCCACTGGTCCCCTGCAGAAGGGCTCTGGAGTGGTGCAGATCAGAGGCACTGCCCCATGGAGGCAGCGGCAGAGCCTCAGAGCTCAAGCTCAGTCTTGGCTCTTCTTTATTTAGCAGTGCAGCCGTGTCCCAAGAAGCCAGACAGCTAAGTTTCAGATGGCTAAAATCAGAAGAGAGGAATCACACTCCCCAGTGAGTAGCTTGGGGTCAAGTCTGTGAAAATACACACTGAAAATTCCCCAAACAGAAACACTGGGATGAGCAAAAGTGGAAACCAAAGGGAAAGAAATAAAAAAGGCACACATGAAGCCAAACCTTTGATAACCTGCCTGACTTTTGCAGTCCCTTTTTTATGTTTTCTAAACCGTATTCAAACAAATACAAAGTTCTAGCAAGTGACACAAGCCATTCCCGGTAGGGGAAGTGGGCAGTGCTCTGATACAGTGGTTGATTTTTAAACCCAAAGTTCAGATGTTCTTCTCTCATGAAGGCAAAAAGATCCTGCTAATAGATGATAAAAAACAGGAAACAAAACTTGTTCGTCCAGTTATATGTTTATTTGAAAATGTTTGATGCACAGATACAAAGTTAAAGAAAAACTGGATCTGCTAAGATAGGTTTAATAGAGCAAATCGAAAAATGTGTGGAATGGGGTTGCTGCTAACAAAGGAAAGAAAAGGGTCATCTATGTCTGGATCTTAAGGTTCCCTTAAGAAAACGGAACACCCTCCTACCTCTCTAAGAAGAAACTTCTGGACAAATAGCAAGTGTGAGACATCTGTACGATTTGGTTGCTCGCCCTGTGGGTTCTTTGGTCATATGCACAGAGGAGGTTCACACCCAGGTGGAAAGGTGCTCTTTGCCTACTTGCTTTCTGGTTTCTGTTACGCACTGGAAATATTTCACCTCCCAAACATAAAAAAGGCACAGTGGGCGTCTGAGGAAACAGAAATGCCATTCTGAGAGGAGGACAGGGGCTACGCAGAATGACCCTGGGGTGGGTGGTTAAAGAATCACACTACTTAAATAACTACCTTGGGGTGGGTGTTTAAGATGTCAGACCCCAAAGATGTTAAGAGCCCAAAATAACTAATGGAAGATGTGACTGACCAAGAGGCAGAGATATATCCGCATGCTTTGTGCTTGTCTGAAAGCATCATGGGTCTCAAGGCTCGAGACAGAAACCCATTGCCTTAAGATGTGGGCAGAGCACTGCTTATCTGGATGATCTTTGTGCCTTTTTGCTTCCTGTAGAATTTAAACAACACAGATCAGCAATACCGTTCCCTGCGTATGCAGAGCAAGGTCAAGCACAGCTCTCAAAACGAGGAGCGCTGATCACTGTCCTTGGGTTACTACCCAAGCGTTATCCCAACTCCATGTCTGCTAATCACCCTTTTTCCATCCCGCTCTCCCCCCATAGCAGCAGCCAAACTGCTCGGATCCAAGTGCCTGAACTGAGGTTCCTGGGCAATGAGCATCTCTGCAGCAGGCTGATTTTTCCAAAGCCTGGCTGCTCCTTTCCCAGGGATATTTATGCCATATGACACACATTTCACACACAAAAGACAATTTCTGTGACAGTTCAATCTTGGAGTGGATCAGGTTTCCTTGCCTTGTATGATCTATTTATATTGTATTGCGGAGGTTTGCTATAATAGGCAACCAAGTATACACTGATGACCGCCGAAACCTTGTGTGTTGCTGAGGAGCATCTGGCTGTGCAGAAACAGGACATAAGTGAAAAAAAATACCGACATAATAGAGAGGAATGGGAGTGTATTTAGACACCAGACTTGAGCATTAACTCCTCTGCTTTACAGAAGCTGTTAGGGGTTATCACTTGTCCTCTGACTTATGTTGACATTCCCACTATCCACTCGTCTCATCCACTTAGGAAGAAAGATTCATTTCTTCTGGTGTAGCCATTTCCAGGGCAGACCGCTGCACCTGAGTGAGTCGTCTGGCACTGTCTTCATCGTCATCGATGCTGGAGAGAAATAGGCACTTTTAGGGAGCAATTCATCTGACCTCCAGCAGACATCTCAATTAGAGGGAAATGAAATGCCTGGTCCTCCTCACTGACAAGAACCGCAGCCAGGGTGACTCTCTCGGAGGGAGGAGGCTGCGTTTACTGCAGTGAATCCCACTAATTCTGCCTAGCTTCTGTCTTCCTACTGCACCCCGGGTACTTGGAGATGCTCGTTATGGTCACAAGCAGTTTGCTGTGTTCAGGGCTGCAGAAGCTGTAAATTAAGATATGCTTGCAGTACCTGCAAATGTAAATTCTCTCTTACTCTTCAAAAATTTCTGAGATCCAGAAAGTTTTTCCAAGTTAAGCTAGGATTGAAAAGGCAGTTTTCAAAAATATACCATCAGGGACAACAATAAAAAACATGAGTCAATCAAAACATTTGGTTTTGATAATTTCAACTGTTGTTTGATTTTGATTTGACTTCAAAGACATCTCATCTTTTTTTTTTTTTTTTTTTAAATTAATCCCATTTCTAGATCATTTCATTATTTTCCAGAACAGGAGGAAATGAGAGGTAATTATATATTTCAAAAGTGTTGCAAGGCGCCCTTTAGGAGTTAGAAAGCTTCCTTTTTTGAACATATATACGTATTTCTCTAATTGGGAAATTCACCAAAGCCAATCCTGCTCAGCCATCCCTTTTGCTTCTGCAGAATCAGCATTCCCTGACAAAGAACTGTTTGATCAAATTGCTCCTGATCACCTCAGAATTTTTCCTGCACCTGGATTAATCATTATTTTTGCACTGCATAGACCATGCGCTGTGCTGAGCTGGTGCATGCAGGTGTTACTGACACGGCAGATGTGGCAGAGATACTCTGCAGTACAAGGACACAGTCTGATCTGCACTGGTTTCTGCTAACTTTTAGAGTAGCTTTGGGGTCTATGTTGGCTTTTACTTCAAAGAGGGTGCTCAGGTCCCAGTCTCTACCAGAATAATCTCTTACTTTCTTTGCTGAGAACTACTGCTGTGGGAGCTATGGATGGGCAGTATATATAAGTTCCATCTCCATGTGAGGAAGAACTTCTTTCCTGTGAGGGTGCCAGAGCCCTGGCAGAGGCTGCCCAGGGAGGCTGTGCAGGCTCCTTCTCTGGAGATCTTCCCAACCCGCCTGGCTGCCACCCTGTGCCCCGTGCTCTGGGTGTCCATGCTGGAGCAGGGGGTTGGACTGGATGGTCTCTAGAGGTCTCTTCCAACCGCGACCTTTCTGTGATTCTGTGATTCTTTGATAAGCTTCCTGGTGCCGTTATTATCTTGGTTCTCTGAGCTAAGTTGGGTATTTCAGCACATGCCAGGGCCCATGTGAAGCCTGTATTGCCCTGTTGATAATAACCCTGTTAACAAGCACACGGATGGGGCAGGAGTGGGGCAAGGTCAGCTGCTACCGCAGGCACACCCATCAGCACCTTCTCCCAGTCAGGATTAGCACATTCTCCCCTCCTCTTCATCCTCCTGTTGTTCCCAGTTAATCAGTGATGAGTCCCTCTGCGGACTGCAATCATACCAATGGATCCATGTGACTGAAGCAGCGTACAGAGTCTGCGTTGCTCTTCTTGGCTCCTTACACAGAGATTCAAATGCAACATGAATTCCCTGAATAATATATACAGATTTTCACCCTCTTTTGTGCGTTATCACTATTGAGAAGGACAAAGGCAACCTGCTAGCATCCCTCCTAAATGATGTGGACTAAAATCTCCATTGCTTGCTATGCAGCGCAGCTCGGTGCCGTCACTCGTGAACCACGCAAGGATGCAATTAGTTTAACAGCTCTTTATTATGAATGCAGCAGAACAGAATTAGAACTCAATTTAGAAGTCTCCCTTTCAAACCCATTCAGCTGTTACGGCTGCATCATCTTTCAGTTTTCCAAGGCATATAATTGATAAATGATTTCTCCCTCCACACCTCAGATCCTCATCTTTATTCATGAGCCAGTTAATCTCCGTAGGACACTGTGATAATTTACATACATGGCCAATGTTATCAACCTCCGTCATTTCATTGTGGAAGCAATTTTGCAGCCCATGAAACCTTTGGAATAGGAAATTCTAGACTATCTCTAAATTCCTGTGGTTCTGACCTTTCTCCTTTGTGTCATTCCCTAAAACGAAAATCAAATTTCTACCTATGCTAGGAACTGATGGGTTAATCCGGCAGAAAATGAACCTCTCATCACAGAGTGAGTGCTGTGCAAGCAGTATGCTTAAATCTTGGCTGGTGGGTATGAGCAGTGGCTGAAAATACATGATCACTCTGCATTCGTGAGTAGTCAGTTACTCCAAACGTCATTTATTCATTTTGTAATCCGCTTTCCTTACTATTTAGCTTTTTCAATAGACTATCACCTCGGCAGAGAGGAAGATGCTGTAATGGTTCAGGACCAGAGTTTATTTGTTTGCCCAAGGAGGCAAAGAGGTGTCTTCACTGGCTGAACATTTTCCTCTTTCCCACTGTTTCCTGTGGGCTTGTTATCAACTTTCGCTGAACAATATGCTCTCCAAGTGACTCATGTTTTCTCATTGCCTGAGGATATTGATTTATTTGCCAGTTTCTTAACAACCATCACTTGTAAAGCAAAATAAAGTTGATTAAACAAAAAGAAGTATCAAAGGAAGCACCCCAGGCAGAGCTGCTGAGCTCTCCTGAAAGGTGCTCCATGTACCACACACGAGAACCGTGATCTGGCTAATGTCCGAGAGAGGGGATACATGCTCCTCTCCCTCTCTTTCCATGCACATACATACAGATATACACCCGTACATGAAGCCCTGTGGTAGTGCCACTAGCCTGTGATAGACCACTGGCAGCATTTGCTGCTCTTTTCTGCACTGTCTGTACCTGCCCACCTTGCTTGGACTGGCATTTCACAGAATCAGAGATTCACAGGGTGGCTGAGGTTGGAAGGGACCTCGAGAGATCATCCAGTCCAACCCCCCTGCTCCAGCAGGGACACCCAGAGCACGGGGCACAGGGCGGCAGCCAGGCGGGTTGGGAAGATCTCCAGAGACGGAGCCTGCACAGCCTCTCTGGGCAGCCTGTGCCAGGGCTCTGGCACCCTCACAGGAAAGAAGTTCTTCCTCACATGGAGATGGAACTGCCTGTGTTTTAATTAATACCCATTACCCCTTGTTCTGTCACTGACCACCACAGAGAAATGGCAGATGCTGGAAGAGTGAGCCCTTCCCTTGGGGCTTTTGGAGGATCCTGGGACCTGTTTTGAGCCATGGTGAGGAGATGCTCCACGGAGAAAAGCTCCTGCCCCATTTTGTTCACCCCTCTGGGCTGGTAGGGTCCCCTCCTTGGATGGTGCATCTCTGTCAGCAGAAGCAGTTCCACGCTGCGGAGACTCCTCAGTGTCCCCCCGTTGGAGCAGCTCTTGTGTCATCCACACAGGCCCTCACCCCTTCCCTGCACACGGAGGGGTGTGGGAGGGGAAAGGAGAACTTCCCTGCAGTGCATTCTTGTTGTTGCACTTGTGGACCCACGGCAAAGCTGTGATGCCTTCGTATGGCCGCTCCACACCAGCAAGGTGGGACTGGTCGCCTGGCAGCTGGAGGGATCCGTACTGAGAGAGCTCTCCATGCTTTGTGTGTTTGTAGGTGATTCATTGCTGTCCTCCTTTAAATCCTTATCACATGCACTAACTGAATGCCTAGACTTGAAGGGGTCCAGTGCCTATATGCATGATCACTTAGGCAGTTTTTGGCCCTTTTCACACATTTCAGACCTCTCTTTACTGGTAAACATGTGACCTATGGGTAGTCTAGGCTTGCAGACAATTTATTAGGGATCTCTACTCTGCTTTACAAACATAGTAGCTTCGACTTTGGGAGCAAATAAAGTCTTCTGTAGGACAATTGCCTTTAAAAGTGATCAGCTCATGAACAGTGAATAAACTGCAGTTAAAAACAATCCTTTAAAAATAGTTATTTTACTTAATGAAAACTAAAACTTACAGCTATGTGCCACTGGCTGAACAGCAAACAAACCGTCACAAGGATGACAAAATTGCCCCAATGATAGGCTAGAACTGCCACTGAGTACAGATCGACGTAAAAAAAAAACGAACAGCATGAGAATATTGTCAAATAATTGATAAAAATAGTACCAACTCACCAAATAATTGGTCCTATTTCAGAGTTAAGTTTGCTGGCACTGAACTACATATATGTGTATGTACCTGTATGTATGTATATATATGTGTACGTACGTAGGTGTACACATACATACACATATGCGTGCATGCATACATGCATATACAAACACACACAAATACATATATATGCAATCAAGAGATACCACTTTTCAGCCGCCGGCACTAAGGCTCGTGCATTCAGGGATGCTGCTCTCTGCTGCTAGACATCGCTGCATGCCTGAGAAGTACTTGATTAAAAGAGACCGAACAGCTTGGTGGAAAAGGCTCCCAAATTCATGCCGAGTCTGATTTTCAGGTGGCTGAAGAGGCTGCTGGAGGCAGCATGAGGCAGGGAGCCTGGAAGGTCACAGTGATGACCCAGCATGTGGGGCTGAAAGACCCACAGTGCCAGGATGCCGAGGACGCTGTTTGCCCCACCAAGCTGGACGTTGCTGTGGTGGGTTTTGCAGCGATGTGCCAGCGATAAGGTCCTGTTTGCTAAGCAGGGCCCAGACCTGAGATGCTGCACGGTTAGGCAGCCCTGGAAAGCGGGACCTGAACCTCTGATGCTGCTCACAGCAGAAAGAAGCTGCAGCTGGGAGGAGGAGCGGTGCGGGCTGGGATTCACGTTCAGCTCCATCTCTGGAGGAGATGGGAACATGGCTCTATCTGCACCGGAGCCGCGTCAGCTGTGCCATTTGCAGTCCTCTTTCAAAAGGTAGCCAGCACACATGATTTACAGCAAGGTGTAAAATCCTCATCGTGCACCTAATTACGCCCTACTATACCATGGGGGATATTTCCTTCTGACTCCATCTGGCGATCAGATTTTACCCTGCAGCATATGGATTGATGGCCCTCCTGGCTTTCCTCCTAGCTAGTCTAACCAACGATGCTTTATTTTTATTTGTACAACCGCCTAAACCTTTTCGAAGCTTTGAAAATCATGATTAATTGTGCAATGAAAATCAATAATGAAAGTGCTTACAAAGTTTCAGTGTTTTGTGAGTGATCCTGAAGGAGGCTGCTCCCTCTAAAGGTGATGGAAATGTTGGAGAAAAGTGACAGCAAAAACTTCCAGACCCCTGTGGGTTTTTGTGATCCATTTGTCACAGATCCTATAGACATTAAGATCTTCATTACAGACCACCATTATCAGTCTGTGAAGGCATAACCTCAAGCCTATAGAAAAAAATGTTTATATTCCTCTGTGCAGCTATTTCCACATCTTCCGGTCCATGACAGCTTTATATTTCACAGGAGATTATAAAGATAGAGATGAAGATCTGGTAAAATGTTTACTATATTATCCCTGCTGTTGGAGGTTATTCCCTTTTGCACACTGACAGGTGCTCACATCTTGCTCACCGTTAAATATCCCATTTTTTTCCCTGTTTCCCGGAGGAGGGAGGGTGTTTTAAGAGCTGTGTGGCTATGTTCACCCGTGCCAGCCTCTGAAGCTCCGGATAGATTCACTGCCATCTCGTGGTTGGCTCTCCTAGTTGCTCTGGTGCTACAGCTGGGGAGAGGATGGTCAGGTCAGTGTTCCAGGCTGGGATTCAGGGATGCTGCCCCAAAACGCAGCCTGAGGACGGAGCTGCAGCCGTGGGGAGGGTCGTATGGCAAAGTGTCAGGCCCCAGGGCTGGACTAGTGATGATGAGCAGCAAGCAGCTCCTTCCACAAAACATGTTTTGAATAATGGCACACATCATGTAGCCCCTGCCAGGGCCAGATTTTGCTCACCAGGACCCCTAAAGTCTTAAATCTCACCTACATGATGTGTGAAAGGTCCATAAGCAAAACAGGGTAGCTTGATGTGGCGTAGGATCTGATCATTAGTACAGAAACTAAGTGGTATGTTTTCATTACACAATATGTGAAGAAGACAAGTTTGCTGGTAGAGGTACGGCAAAAGAGGATGACAGGTAATGTGCTGGATGGGGAAACTTGTACTGGGTCAGCCCAGCCTGGTGAGTCATCTTCAGCAGTGGCTCAGAATGGCCTGTACAGAAGCAACCCCAGAAATGTTCTGCCCACTTCCTGCAGTCTATGGTTTCAGTAACAGGTCCTCAGCAAGCCCAGTGAGCTTGTTCTGAAACCCATCCCTGCTGCAGCTATATGATACATACCTCCCCATTAGTATGGCCAGTACTGAAAGCAGAGTCTGTGCGCTTGGCTTTATAGAACATTTTATTTGGAGAAGCTTTTCACATCATTGCATATTTTTTCTTCATTAAGGCAGTTCTGAGGGGGCTGGAGGGGAAGGAGGAGGGACACGGAGACTGTGTCAAGGGGGCTGCATTAAGGCAAAATTCCCTCCTTCTACATTTCACCACAGTAGATTCCACATAATAGCCAGAACAGCAAATGACTCATGCCAAAGAAGAGATTCAGTGCAAACATGTCCCACCGACTATCCACAAATGGGGCTAGATTCCTGACAGAGCCTTATTACTTGTAAAGCTATGTTGATTCAACTCAGCATCCCGGCCCCGGTTCAGTGAAACATCCAAGTACGTGTTTCATTATGTGAAGCACATTTTTAAATGCTTTGCTGAATCGGGGCCATGGCCCTTTGAGTGCAAGTCTCTAAAGTTGAGTTTAATTTTTATTCAGAACATAAATATGTCACTCTGTGTCCCTTTGGTTCATTTCTTATCTCTGTTTTATTGCTACTGACTGACTATATCCCCTTAGTTTCCTTAACATGGTGCTCATTTCAAACATGCTTTGCAGTCAGTCTGCTTAAGTGTAATATGACATAAAAATGAATTATCCTTTGGAATCCACTTCTTGAAGAGGTTCTAGAGCTAGGGTGGTTTTGGAGGACCACATTATAATGTGTTTTTGTTTTTCCCAGTGAGGAGTAATGTATTCTGTGAATAACACCAGTGACAGCAGAGGCATTAACTTGCTGGAAAAGGTGCTGCTCAGGTCACATATCAGCAACACAAATCAGGTCCCAAACACTTTTCTATTTTCACAAGGGTTTCCTAAGAGAATTTTACCATTCCAAAAATATAGTCACTAATACTTGCATTGGCTTGGGGAAACCCCTTTTGCAATCCCAGGTGCAAATTGAAGGAAAGTGTGGCAGAAATACTACCAGAAGCATGCACACACTTTCAGGCAGAAGTAGTATGTAAGATTTCATAAATATAAAGGCTGCCTGTAACCTTCCAAGATGAAGATTTCCAAGTAACCTTTGACAGATAACCTTGGTGTCCATTAATAAAAGGATATGTGTAGGTCTTGTTGAAAACTTATTCAGGAATATGAAACAGTTACATCTAGCAAAGTGGAAAACGGCAAAGAAATCAAGCACATATTACTGTTCAAAGCAAACATTTCCTGGATACACACGCCAACTTTTGTATGACCTGGAACCTTGTCTAACATGCTAAAAAGCATGAGTAACCTGCATATTTCCTTGATACAGAGAAGAGCATCCAGTTTGAGGGAATCAAAAGGGTGAATACCAGCCACTGGTACAAGTCTTTTGTGCTTTAGACTTTCTTCATGCCTTTTCCCATAAGGCAAGCAAACACAGTCATGACCATTTTGGGTTTTACTTCAACCAGATCTTCTGGAAGGGCATAGACTCTTGCTCCAATTTTTCTGGCCATAGAGATAGCATACCTGCATTGCAGGAAATAAGAGAAATAAATTAATGAAATAGCACCCTTAAGTAGTTTTCACTTCTGTTGAGAAGTTTTCATTATCACTGACAGACCAGGCTGGGAACACTTCTACCAGTTCATCAAAATTAAGATTGTCCATGGGAATATACAAACCAAGTTCATCAAGAACTACATTCCTAGTAAATGATATATGTTTCCTGATGGTTGGAGCTCTGATTACATGGGGTATAGGAGACTGCAAGTCAAAGTCTAGTATGAAACACATTTAGTCTCCCATACCCTGGAAGACTATCCTAACAACCAGCCCTTCTGGTCTAGCTCCCTCTCAATCTCTGCGCTCAAGCCTCACAAATACAAAAAAATCACAAAGATGAAAGAGAGAAGGCAGATCTAACTGCATTACCGTCATCCTTTGCCCTTTTGTAGTTGCCATGCAGCAAAGGATTAGAAGGGGAGGTGATCTGTATAACTGAAAGTAATGGGATATGCCCCCAGGATTGGCTATCTGATAGGGAATGGTTTGCTCTTGGAAAAAATCAATACACCCATCCCTCAAAACAGTTTTTCAGACCTGAGTTCTATCCTTCCTCTTCTCCCTTAAATACTTATTTCACCTGTATGTGACAAAAGAGGTATATCCATGACCTCTAATCACTGCTTTCTGCAGCTTCCATCGCTGGCACTGTTCCCTGTCTCTGAAAGAATTTTAAGTTTAATGAGAAAAAAGAGGGGCTTGTGAAGCCAAGTGTTTTTGAGCCCATCAAGGGATTTATAAAGCAGAAAATACAGCATTACAAATGCCTCATTTCCACTGCTAGCTTTTTATACTGCCTAACTCCTAGCCAATATACTTCCACCTCCAGAGATACTTTTCAGTTGAGACTGTGTCAAATAAGAACAATAAGGGAACAGATTTCAGAGACAGACTTAGGCAAGCCCGAGCATGTAGCCCATGTTCATTGCCCCTTGGTGTGAACATACTTAGCATTATTAAGTTTCTCCTCATCATTCAGGTCCTCTGTTTTCAAGAGGTCATATTTGATTGATCCCGGTTGAATGGCATCAATGAGATCCAGGACAGGCATGCTGGTGCTGATTTTGCCATCCTACATAGGTGAGAAATACAGTTAGAAGCAATAACGGGAAAACAGGTATCCCAGAAAGCCAAAGGCCAGGCTCAAGAGCAGGGGGCAGCTGAGCTGAATACCACTTATATCTTTACAGAGATCTTGTCATAGTAAGTACTTTTCAACAAAATCTATGTATCAGCACATGCTTTTAAAAGGGAAGGAAAAATAATCCTACTATGTGGTTCATTATATTACACAGTGTATATATGTTCACCTGTATGTGACAAAATATGTATGTGTTCATATATATATACATACATGAACATATATATACATATATACACACATTGTATACAGCATACATACAAAAATACAGAATGAGAGATTCCTTAGCAGAAACTCCTGACAAAAAAAAAAATATACCTTGAAACTGGAGATGGTTGAACTTTTTCCAGCTGCAGTCAGTGTCTCATTTACCCAGCTGACAATGATTTCATCATTGACCTTCTCTCCACCACCAATGTCTTCAAGGATATTCAGTGTGTACCTTAACAAGGAAGCCCAAACAGTTGTGGCTGCTCAAATTCTACCACAACGTCACAGACACCCTGAAGCTTGACTTGGACAAACCCAACAATCCTCTGCTACCTGCTGACCTCCACCATACATATGCATTATATATAAATTATATTATAACACGCTATTTCATCTAATCGGTCTAGTTCATTCCCAACTCTCTAATCATTCCTTTGGTAGAGTCGAAAGGCTTCGACACTCAAAATCCCTAAAAGGTCCCAGTTAGTGGATCTTAGTGTAAATGACTCATTCTCACAGTGTTTAAAAATAATCATTAACTTGAAGGACAGAAGGGAACTGTTATGCGCATCTCAGAGGCAGTTTATGCGTAAACAGAAACCTAGAATATTTTGCTTATACAACAGCAAACACCTTGGAAAGACATCTCAGACTGAATGCAACTAATTACCACATCCCAAGGTTAATTATCTCCCTGACAAACCTATACCTTCCTTTCAGACTGTATTCACCTCCTAATCACTTGGTCTCTTTACACCTGATTATGAAACTCTTAAACATTTGTGCACACACATAAACACATAGAAAATTATATTGATGTGGGAAGGGCAACCCAGTTTCATCCACTCCAGGGAGCAGAGTACAGAACGCCTGGCTTCTGCATCAATTCCTTTTTTTTTTTTTTCCAGGACATTCCCCCCACTTCCTGATACAGAGACCTTTCATCTTATTTTTATCTGTTCCACACAGTGAACATTTATTCATGATATACAGATAGCAACAATAATAATCTTCTGCATGAGCTGAATGTAATGGCCTTGCTCACAAGATAATGTACTTCATGATCGCTTCTCTAACCAACAGTGAGCAAAAGGTTACTTGGTCTTTGCATATATATGCAAATAGATGAATGTAAAAGCCATAGTCTGTAGGACCTTCTCTATACTAGCATCAGAAAACCATTACTATGCAAACTGAGTATAACAAAAAAAACCCTCATAGGCTTGTGTTTGGTTGCCATACCTTCTCATCAACTGCCAGATCAAGGCCAGTGTGAGTGTACGGTTTCCTTCATTCAGATCTTGCCCAGCAATTCCAACAAGGGAAAACTTGGCTTCATTCTTTCCCAGTTCCACTGCATAGTTGCAGTTTTCCAGCTGTTAATGACAGGGTCAATTAGCACATATCAAAACTATAAAAAAAAAAGAGCCTTTTGAGACATCTACTGTGATCTTAAATTCTTTGGAGCACCTAGCCCACAGCCTCCAAACAGACCTGGGCAAATAGAGTTATCCTTTTGGACTTCATGACAATACAGCTGTTGGACTACCATCAGCCAGCCACAGGCTCCATCCCAACAATACTACAGTACTACTACCAGCAGTACAACTATACTAAATCAACTGAGAGAGAAATTTAATAATTATCCTCTGAAAAACACAACAGCTGGAAAACATGAATCTACAGCTCACAGCTACCTTTAACAACATGTCATTGCACTGAGACAAAGCATATTAGTATCTCAGTCAATATTTTAGGTCAGTCACTCATCCTGTTCTAACTGGACAGTGTTATTCACCCAGATAGCAGTGGGAAAATTGTATTTAGCAGCAATTCTGTGACCGGTTAATGAGGCACCTAGTCAAGAACATTTAACATCACTCTCTTCATTCAGTGTGGAGATGGTGATCCAGACAGCTGCAATTAATCTGATGCCATAGGACTCGTAATGAAGATGCATTATAATTAGTGGATAAAGCAGGAGCAAAAGTGGTCTGCAAATAATTTTTTGAAATATTAATATTGAAAGGTGTCAAGCTTTACAATACAAATATTGTTCACTGGTCAACAGAGCTGTAAGTCAAATGTATTTTTCTTTTTCAGGGTGAAAAATTATTCACTGAATAGACAAAAAAAATCATTTGATCTGCTCTACTGGAGACTTGAGAGTGACACACGAGCACTCATATTGCTATTTGAAATGACACAGACACTTTTTTGAGGCAATATATTACTGGAGCTATTCCAACTTTTTGTACCTTCTTCATGTTGCCACCCAGTTTAGCATATGGTGGCTTGTTCACTCTGTTCCAGTCCACTGGCACCTTGATCTTTTCATAGAGCTGGAAGATAACCAAGGCATCTGACAGGTCACTGAAAACAATAAAAGATGTATCATTGTCCAAAGAACCAAAGAAAGGAATCTAAGCCTTTTGTAGAACTTATTTTCCAAAAATAAAACAAAATGAAAGCGTCTATTCTGACAAGAAACATAAATTCCTCTGTGTTTTCTGTGAGCAATGTGCTAGCTGTAATTTTCATTCGAAGGAAGTGTAATACCTCCTCTTACCTATATAAGTGATTTACACGTGGATTAACACCCAGGGAGTTCATCCAGTTTCTGAATGTCCTTTCTTCCCTTGTTTCACCTAAAACAACAAGATATATCAATCGACAGGCCTGCAAAACACAACATTCCAGTAAAGTAAGTGTCTTGTGATGAAACTGTAACTCAGAATTTCCAGTGCACTGAACCATAAGCAGAATGAGACACTGGCTGACAAGTGAAATAGGAGAGCACAGTGCAGCACGTAATATTTCTTCATGCCCTATATACTATAGTACTTAGTAGATTGGCCTTGAAATATCTTCAAGAATGCAAGACTAGTCTTTGCCCTAGTGTGAACAGTTTCATTATGAGGCTTCTAAGAAACTCAAAAATAAGTGAAAACACGGATTTACTTCCAAGTGTATCCTCGTCAGCAGAGCCTGCACTGAATTAATGTTAGACTGAACAGGGTACTCCGTTCATGTCGGCATTTAAGTACATGCTCAACTGTACTCTCACAACCAGTCCCATTGACATGGACACTACCCATTTTCTTACTTTTTAAGTACATGAATAAATACTTTGCTGATTTAAACCATAGAGCCATCTCCTTTCAAGATGAGCAGTCTTCAGATGCCACTTTGCTTCAGATAGTTCTTTACTTGCGGTAGTCAATTTATCAGAAATATCACATACAAAAACTAAGAATGGGCTGACTGTAACAAAGACTTCTTCTAAAATCATGCCACTCTTGCTCAGTGAGAGCCAGACTCAGAAAGAAGCTAAATGCTTTCACTTCAGGTGTTTGTGGGTTAGCTCTGCACCAAAAAAATCTTTGTATGTTAGCAAAAAAAAAGAAAGGTATATTGTTTCTTTACTCAGCCTTGTTTAACAGCATCAGCGCTACAGAATCATGTCTCTGAAAATTACTAGTATAAAATGTTTTTATCCAATGGGAAGTTTGAGAAACTTTAGAACAAGAGAAATAAGAAATGCATTTTCCTGTGGTAACTCTATGAGAGAGAATGAATATCAGTCATCAGGAATTGCCATCTGCACAAGAACTGAAACTGTCAGTTCTAGGATGCAGTGACTGCAGATCAAGCGCTCAAGTCAGGAGAAGGGACCTGAAGCTCAGCGAGTGATCCATACAACAGCCATCCTGACCCCAACCCAGAGCTAGCAGGGAGCAGGTTTATATAAAATCAGACTTTAAATTTATACTTTAAATTAATGGAATGTCCAAAAAAAAAGAAAAAAAAAAGTAACTACCACTAACAAGCACATTCAGAAGTGAATACTAGTTCTGGAATCCCACAAAAGTGTGTCTAGGACACAACACGTTTTGATCTTTGAATATAGGCAATTCACAGACAGGATGCCCGAAACACCTGAAGCCACATGAAAGTAAAGAGCAGCCTCTCTTGACCAAAACTGCCTGTGCTAACAGTACAGTTAATAAATACCTAAAGGGAGCGAGGTTAAACCCTGGCCTTAGAGCAGGGGACGGCTGCGAGCCAGCCAGAAATAACCCTTTACTCGTGCTTCCCTTACCTTCGATAGAGCTCCAGTCAATGTCCTGGTTCTCGGGCTTGTGCAGGGCAGGGTACTTGTTGAACAAGTTGGCGATGAAGGCCAAGTTCAGCTTGGGGTTGCCGCGCACGACGTCGGTGGCGGTGACGAACTGCCGGCAGCCCAGCCGGTCGGCCTGCTGCAGCATGCACTCCGCTCGCTGCACGTCGTCCTTCTCCTGCGCGCGCACACGGGTGACAGGCAGGCTCGCCCCGACCGCGCCGGGGCTCGGCCGGCCAAGGCAGCCCCCGCTAGACGCACAGCCCCCTCCGATTTTAGCAAACGGAGGGCCACGGCGTGCAAATGTTTTCATTCCCCTACGATTACTTCTAAGTTAGAGCCCACATAACAGTGAAACTGTTGAAGAACTGTTGCAGGTTGAAGAAACTCACAATAAACATATTTAGTTGTACTTGCTACACATCAGTGGTTTATCTGAAAGGTTGAATGGCTGTTGAGGTTTCAGCGATAATAACTAATCTAACCGATGGAAAAAAATGCGTCATTTAATTCTTCTGAAATTTCTGAAATACAAGACCAAGCGGCAATGGTAAACGGGCTTGCTTGTACTGGGATCACAGTGCGCCTCGGTGTTGGCCAGCAGTGCAAATAACAGAGAGAAAATATCGACATTTACTCTAAGCTTATCTCATCTTACCCTTAATCCTGACATGTCAATAGTAATAGCTGGAATGCCTTCTTCATCTCCTTTGGGGGCAACTTGGTTCAGCAAATGGTAATAAGCTCTTGAGTCCTGTGACAGACAGAGAAATTAAGGAGAGAAATATTACCTCTAAAGCCCAGATTTTGCATCCCAGTGCTCCCCCTGAACAATGTGCATGCATGTTTTGTTTTTATTAAATCAACCGTTTGACAGCATAATTAAATTAATAAAACTGGAGCACTTAGCAATTTCCACTTTATGCTGTGTTTGCCAGATCTGTTTCTTCCCTAAGCCAATACATTTATGCTACAGGATGCTCAGAGTAGAAGACACAATGCTGTGTTGCATTTACAAGAATGACAACAAACACTAAGAGAAAGTAGAATTGGTTTATTACAAATATTAAATCAGAGATAAGAAAACTGATACCTTTATAATGCTGTAGAAGTCAGGCTGCCGAGCATTTAATACAAGAAAATGCAGAAGGAGAAAGCAGAAGGAGAAACCAGATTTAAAAGAAGCACTGTAACAGTTATGGAAGAGAAAGTGAAGTTTTCAAGGACAAAAGTTAAAACCAACAACAGTATCAGCATTTTTCAGGGAAAAGGGCATGAGCAAGGCAAGTATTTAACATGTTGTGTCTTTCAACTTTTGTGAAATATTAGGTTGCTTCCATGTATGAAAAACACTAATTTCACTTTTGAAACAGCTCAAAGAAGAGATGGAAGCTTAAGCTCCAGGTTAGTCTCTAGGAAGCTAAGTAACTTGGGTAATGCTCTGCAAAACTGCACACCTGTATTTCTTAATTTTGTCCTTTCTTGTATGAGAAATACCATCTATTCACTGTAGTTCTACCCAAATTGTTCTTTATGTATCTGCAAGCATTTTAGAAGATGGGTATTTATAAAAGAAATGAGGTAGGGAGACACATCTAATTAGGGAATGATTGTAAAGGCTGAAGTCTTGGAGAGAAATGTGTACCTTATTTTCCGTAAGTGCCACTTGTGTCTCAACTGCAGTTAAAATTTAATTGGCTGCAGTATTGTCCTTTCAGCCAGGAATAGCAAAGGTGAGGAAGACTGCATTGCCTTCCCTTGTGAAGCTTCCAGTACAGGCTGTTGCCTACTCATCTTTGCCAGGAGGAATGAAAGGACTCTGCCTCATATGCAGCCTTTTGTATCCCAGATCATGTCTAACCTACATCAACAGCCTCTGGTACAAAGCTCGCTGAATTCAGGGGAACGATCCCTGTCAAGTTCAGGGCCTCTGACTGCAGCTTTAATCTGAAATTCATTGGCAAGCACCACTGAGGTTCAGATATTTCTCTCTGAGAAGGATGAAGGTCTTAAAGAGAAAGCTGTGCTGGAATTTGCATATGCAAACCCATGAATTCCACATACATGACATGAAATGCATGGCCCATAATAGCTCCAGCCCTGCAAGCATCTGCCCTTTAGGCATAGTCTGATGATATTAAGGACAAGCAGGGCTACAGTAAAGGTGAGGCATGGGAACACACACCTCCGGTGCTGCACTGGAGGCAGCACCAAGCAGAAGAATTAGAAGAGCCACATATGCTTGCCCTTCACCTAGGTTACATGTCTGGGTAGAGCCCAGCTTTTCCCAACTCAAACTTAGGTTTAACGACAGTAAGTGCACAGAGGTGGGACATTTAGGAGAAAAAACAGCAACAGAGGCAGGGAACTGAAAACACAGTAGTGGGGTGCGTATGCCCTCTCTAGAGCCAGCAGCCATTCCCTTCCCAAGCATTTGGCATGCCGGGCTGGTAAAGAAGCTCAGGAGGTCTAGAGGAGGAAAAACAATACTGAGCAGAAATGTGAAGAACACCGAAATGCTTTTGAGCATCCATCTTCTGTTTTCAGGATGACAGGATCAGTTGCTTGGATTGTTTCAGTGCACATTCTCCATTTGGAGGACAGAGATTTAGGTGTGTAGCTACTGTTTTACTGTTGCTGGTCAGGGGATCTTATACCTTGATGTCTGAGCTGAAGTTGTTGACTTTGTTGCATCCTGCATTCTCCAGATGATAGTTTGCCCACCTCAGCAGCAGTTCTTCTGGGGACAACTTCATCAGATCCTCCAGACTCTCTCCTTCTCTCAGGAGAGCAATCAAAGCTATGCAAAGACAAAAAAAATAAAAATAAATTTTTAAAAATGCAGTGCAGTATTTCCTTTTTTGCTGTATTCTTCCTCAAGAAATGACAGGACATGAATTGACAAGCACAGGTTGCAACACAGAAAGAGTCAAAGCTCACCTGGACGCAGCCATGAGAGCATCGTCTGAGGTGGCCCTACTTTGTTTGATTAGAACTTTAACTAAATGGCCTCCAAAGGCCCCTTCCAACCTAATATATTCTATGGTTCTAACTCACAGAGCTTAACCTTGCACAAACTGGAGGTCACAGGCCATAACATGCCAGAGAACCTGGAGCAAAATAAAGGTATCATCTGATCATCTGATGCTTGTGTTACAGATATTGTGGAGATCTGTAGTTGAGGCTTTACAACCATTTTCTCTCTTATGCATTTTGTTACCCTGGTTTCTAAAAGTGAATGGCAAAATATTGTCAGAAATCAAGCTGAGTTAGCCTGGCAGAGAGCAAACATCAAACGGTTCTCATCAATAAAGAGGACAACGATGTCAGTGGTGGGTCTACTAGTGGATCACAAAGAAATGAAAGACAATGTCAGTGTGCCCTAAACATTAACTGATTTCTTTGCCTCAGATTTTAACAAAAAGATGGTGATGTTGAACACAGAAGCAAAGATGGAAATGAAGAAATGAACATGGACTTTTTGTAGCTCGATTGAAACAAATCTCCACGCCCATCACACTGAAACTGTATCCATACTGGAATTCTGAAGAACTCAAACATGATTTCACAGGTTCATTAGCAAGTAAGGTTAATACATCTATCAGACTGGAGAAGATACCATATTTCTACAGAAAAAAACAAGGCAGGAAGGAAGAACTGCAACTACCAAATGCTAATATCTCAAGCGCATGAAAGGCTTTAGAATGAAGGGCTTTGGATGGCTGAATACATTTTGAAAAGAAAAACTAAAGATATGGAAGCTAATTGTTAATGCGGAAAAAAACGTACAACCGGTTCACAAAGGGAGATTATGCCACACTAACCTGCTCTTCTGCTGATATCTTTTGTCATTCCTTCAAAGAAATATGATTTTGTACATAATGGAAAGAGTAGGGATCTAATTCACCTGAACTTTTGCAAATATTTTGTTACAAAGCTATAGGGTCAAAATGAACCACAGTGATATAATAGAAGCATTTTAAAGTTGACAGGGATTTTATGAAGAGAACAATGTTAACACTGAGAGACGTAGGTTGGAAGAGGGATTTTTGTGACGTCGATCATGGTTCGATTTTCAGATGAACTTTTTTTTTATTTATTATCTTGGCACAAATACTATGATACACGAATGAAATCTGATGATGATATTCACTAGGTGGCACAGTCGATACAGAGGCCAAACAGGATATCAGACAGGGAGAACTGGATGACATTCAGTAATAAAAATGGAGTGAAACTGAATAATACAAAATACAAAGTCACTCACTGGTGAATTAATATGGATATATGCTGTTAGCTAAAAGCTCATTATGAGGAACAGAGGATGGAAAAAAAAAATGTGTGTGTATTAGATGACTTCAGAGTGAATCTGAACCACCACATGCTATGACTACGGGAAAAACAAACATGATATTAGGGCAATCCAGGCATTTCCCATGGAGGTTGGGATGTATTACTGGTTTGGTATCAGTTGCTCTTTGGGAATACAATGTTCAGTATTCAAGAAAAAGGAACTTCACTTTGAAAAGCTTCAAAGAAGGGCTGTTAAGGTTATGAGGGAAAGATGGGACCTAAAAAGAAATCAAAATGACCTTGGCTTGTCTACCCTGACAAATTGAATCTGAGGTGAGAAGTAAGGAAGAAATTTCCATGAAGGAATGGGAACTGGAAACTCTGGAAACCAGCATGTCTGGCTACCAGTAGGATAGAAATGTGCAAGGCAGGCCCAGTATCACCTGCATGATAACTGGGGCAGAGATGTCACTGCTGACCAGGCAGACTATCCAGAGGAAAAGCAGACCAAGCAACATGATGAGATGCAATGTGGACTGCAAACACACACCATAGCCTCATGACAAAGCTTGTTCATAGAGAATTTTGGCTCTAGTGAGACCACATTTGGAGAATTGTATCCAGTTTGAGGTCTCCAGTACAAGAAAGACATCAAAAAACTGCAGCGGGTTGAGCAGAGGGACATCAACATATGAAGCACATAATGTATGAGAAGAGGCTGAGAAAACTGGCTGTGTTCATCCTGGGTAAGAATCTGAGAAAAGGAACTAACTTTTTACTTCTACAGTTACAAGAAGGGATGGAGTCATATTCTTCTCAGCAAAAGGAGAAGACACAGTCACAAGTTACAGGAAGGGAAATTCTAACTACATGTAAGAAAAAAAATGCAGTGAGAGTGGTTAAGTAGTGGACAGGTCACCTAGAAAACATTGGACAAGGCTCTGAGCAACCTCATCTAACTGAGGCCTGATCCTGCTGTAAGAAGATGGTTGGATGGCTGGACCAAAGGACTTCAAAAGGTCCTTTACTGCCTAATTTTTTTTGTGATTTTATCCGTTTAATTTCACAAAGAAAAAGAGGATGATTGGCACCAGTTTTAACAGAAGCAGAAAAAGGCCTAAGCGTCTGAAAGGCAACATAGACCCCAGATTAGAAAGGATTCATTTTGTGTTGATCAAAGTGCCAAAATACTAATATACCTGGGTGTTGACCATCATTCCTGACCTAAGGTGTTTGAAATTGGGCCTGCACACATAAGCAATTGAAATGGGAACAGCAGAGAAGACAGTTAAGAGACTTGAAGAAAAAATTGAACAAAGAATTAAAAAATACAAACTTTGTAAAGATAGTTCAGTGGTAACTGCACAGTCTTGAAAACAAATGCCATACGTACCTTCATTCCTGCTAATTTCTATGTCAGCAAAGAGTCCAATTTTGATGACTTGCCATAAAAGACCCAAAACCAGGTAAGGTTTGCCTTCTTTCAAGTCTTCAGCTCCAATGTTAACAACGTGGCACCCAATGGCTGAAGCAGAGTTCAGGGCCAGGTTCAGATTTTCCTAGGGAAAGAAGAGATCTTCTTTATGATGCAAGAACTAGAGAGCTAAGAGGATATAGGAAGGGAATGCAGAAAAAGCTAGTGAAATCAGTGAGCACCTTCACCATGAACATCATGGCAAACTTGCCTGGCTTTGGGTATTCAGAGCGAGGAAGCCCAGAATTTTCTGGGACTGCAGGTAAGTTCTGGGTCCCAGTGCAAGGTCAGAAGCAACCTCTGCAGATAGGACAAAAGGCTTGGGTGCTTGACCTTGTCTGTCATAGGGCACTGGAGCTCCGAGCTTACACATCCACCCACAGCGATGCTCTGACACAGTCGTGCTCTCAAAGCAAGGCTTTCCCCATATCCACGTTGCCAACACACACATGCACACACTCAAATGCAACCTCAGTTTCATCCTGGGGCAAATCCTGCTCCATTCAGACTTGCATGCAAGCAGGAATGAAGGAGCTGCAACCCAGAGGATATTCCAAGCTCAGTTCTCCCTAAGCACTATGCCAAAGTTCTACCATCGAATGTAAAAATAGGTTACTAGTTAGCAGTGTATATAAAAAGCTCACGGTCATAGGACTCAGCATGAATAAACCTATTGAATTTTTAACTTTTCAGTTTAGCCAATGTGAGAATTGGACAGGCCTGGACATACTCTCTTTTGAACTTTGGGGCTTGGAGTCTTGTGTTGGGAGCATTCAATGGAAGTAAAGGGATTTATTCATAGTGAAGGGCACAAAGAAGTAATGCTACAGGAATGCTATGTTCCTTCACCACTTCTTTCCCTTTCAAAAAGAAAGGGTATGAAGAAATCTGGCCCAAATGTTTTGAACATTCAGGAAGGCATCTTACTAAACAGAGCACAAATAAAGCCAGCAAAGGAGCCTGGCAAATGCCATTTATCACACAGATCTGCAATTTTTTATGTGAATTTCACCACCACTGGCATGACAGGAAGATTTGATTAGATACAAATTGCAGAGAGAAGCACAGTGTAAATTCTCACAAGTTGGAAAAATTGGAGCATTTCAAATTAATTACCTTTTCTCTACCAGACAGCTGTAAAAGGGTTAAGTTAAAGTGGAAGCTATATTGATCAAATCATGTCTATATCTGGCAGGGATTGATCTGGGCTGCATCACTAAACTATGCTGCTGACCAAAGGGATTAGAACTGAAAAAATGTGGTATACAGCATAAAAATCCAATTTAATGGCTTCTGAGCTTACTTGAGCCTGGCTAATGTTCCATCTAATCAGAGTAGCTGAGGGCTAAACTGGGTGAGGTTTATATCCATGCCATATATCTCTTTATATTTCGTACCCAGATACCTAAACACTGCTCCGATGAAAATACCTCTTTACTTGCTGTTGTGTGAGAAACAGAATGAACTTTAAAGAGGTGAAAAATTGCTATTTGGTCCAATTTTTAAATTGTATACATGTGCACATAATGCAAATGAAGAAGGGATTCAGTGTTTAAAGTGAAAAAAAAAGCACAACTTGTAAAAGACAAGACAGAAGCTGTGATTCCAGGTCAGAGAAGCTGCACCACAGCATTTCCTGGATCATGGCTAATACCTCAGTGAGGACACTGAACTGCAATAGAGCAGGTGTGAATTTAAATCTGAGGGCAGGCCACTGATTACCTGCATGATCCCGAGGTATTTTTCAATCTTCTCAGAGCTATTTCAACTTGAATTTGTCACCATATCCTCTAGCTGCTTCTGCTTTCTTATGCCATCTATCACGAAGGTGTCTGAAGCTTTGAACGGGCAACTTTTATACTCTGCTTTAAGCACATATACAAACACACTTTGTTTTATCTTTAAAATGAAACACAAATATAAACCTTTACAACAGACAGTTTTGCCTTGTTGTAGTTGGGAGGACCTTAATACCTCTAACTCTTGCTCTAGTTATATCAAAGCATCCTAAGTGGAAAAGCAAGCAATTTTGTTACAAATTGGTACCTGTATTGTGAATGGCGTGAGTTTCTTTTTGTTGATTGTTCTCTCATCAATGGTATCTGGCACTGAGAAGTTGATCATCTTACTGGAAATGAAAGAAAATACATCAGGAAATGGACTTCTTGCTACACTTGCACAAATGACTTGGAGTTTTTGTCACCACAATTTAGTTAAAGAGTTGGAGAATTTCTGCAGTGGATAGAAAATCAAGCAATAACTACAGATAGTCTCTTATCTTTTATATATGCACATGCACACATGCAATATTTTAACAATTTTGGGGGAGTAAATACTGAATGTACTATAAGCATGAGGCCAAGAATACAGCAAGGTGAAATGGTATGAGAAGTTCATTTTGCAGAAATTCCCATAAAAGCACTCACTATCTCATGCTGCTTTGTGTGAGCCCCAAGAAGGCCTTGAGCAAAAATAAAAACAAGTGACTTTTAAGAGCAAATCTCATTGGCTCCATCTCATTGCAAGGGCCTGCAGGCAAAGAAAAACACTCACTTAAAATGAAAGCAGCTCTATATTTTTTTGAGAAACAAAAAAGGGCGGAACAAAACTAGCATTATCACGGGCCTGAATCTGCAGTTTCATGAGCTTAACTGTAAGGCAACAGCTTCAATTTAAGCAGTGTGTGAGATTCTGCAGACTCATGGTCTCCATTTACAAGAACTAGGGCTATTATTTACCAAAGTACGATGCCATCACCAACAGCCTGGAAGAGATCATCTGTTTCTGGATTCATTGGGACCACATGTCTACAGTCAGGGTCCTTCTCAAGGGCTTTGTTAATCCAGTTGACAAAAGCATACTTTTCTTCCTCTGTGAACACAACATCAAATCCGTTAGTTTGCTGTGAAGTACCTCTATTGCTATTTTACTTATCAAGGCAGAACTCGTGGGGAAAAAGTGTCTCCTAAACAGGTGTGTGACCAATCACTGAACCTCAACAGTGGAAGAAGGCTCTGAGGAGACCAGCAAAGGGTCCCGCTCAGGAAGCCCGAGGAAGGCTCCATGGAGTCGCTGAGCTCAGCTGTTCATCACTTGTGGAATATCTAAGAGAACCAGGTCAGACTGTACTGGACTCTGACAGAGGGCAGTGGGTAGATGTTCCCTGCGGTCCAAAAGGCTGTACTGTAGCCGTGCTGTGGCAGCAGCAGCCCACAGCACCCCAGTAACTCAGAGAAGATGTCCTCTATGCTTCTGGTTAAGTGGGGACGCAGTGTCCTCCGCTGATCCTTCCCCAAATCCCAGAAACTGTTTGCTTACAGGTGATCTTACAGGAAAACTGTCAGGGAACTGGCAAACTATTCTAGGAAGCGGGTCAGGAGCAGTGGGGGACCCTTGCGTTGCCATTCAGTGGGAAGAGCCGTGCACAGGGGCTGCCCCTGCCCTGCCCAGCCTTTGCTCCACAGCTGTGCTGGGATAATGTCCTCAGTAGGGCTGCCCTGCTCCTCCGCTAAGCTGGGGAAAGGTTTCTGCTGCAGACACAGCTCTGCCACCCCAAAAAACCAACGCATGCTATTTTTGACAAAGATGCTGCTGCTCTGAGGTTTTGGCATCTTCACCCCTCCTTGACGTAAATCAGCCTTGCCTGGGTAACTGCTGCTGCTACAGAAGCTCACAAAGATCTGAGCATCTAGCTTTGCACCAAGATCAAGTATATACCAGGTATTCTGTAAGAGAATATTCACTTTGGGTGATGCCAGCATAAGACGGCTGTACCTACCCGAATACGAGTGCTGTGTGCCAGCACTGGACTGCTCCGAGGTCCCACCGATAGCACAGATCCCCTCCTTCTTATTGATTTGCTTTCGGAATGATTTAGCAACATCGTCGCTCTTCAGGCTTTGGAAAATCTTTCAAACACACAAGACAATTTTAAAATATTAGAGAATTAAACCAAGCTAAAACCGTGAGCATTTGTTCCGCAAGACTCCTCTCTGCCTTATATATATTTTTTCTGCATAAAATCGTGGACCAACACATCTGTATGCCTTAGTAAAGCAGAATCATAGACAGTTTTTATGTTTTCAGAGTAGTGAAAAAAGATCAGTAACAGAAACATGCATGGTGTGAAACCAGAAAACCAATGTGCAAGGGAAGAGGGCCTCTGAAAGTTTCAGTCTGGAAAAAGAGCATGTTCAAATCTATTTTAGTATCCCAAGGGAAATTCCGCTATTTCATCAATTGTTTCTGTCCCACTTCTAAACAAAAAAAGAAAGAAGCTTTTTAACGGAAGGAATCTTTCATGAAGTTTTCATTTCAGTCTGTAGAAATATGTAGAGTTAAAGTGAAGAATTTGAACAGAATTAAAATGAAATCTTTCAATTTTCTGTGTGGATAATGAGAAGGAGCTAGGGAAAACTAAATGTTTACTCACAGAAAAGTCAATTTTGTGGAAATGATGTTGTCAGTCAAAGTAACATTTTGAATTGAAAATTCCCAACTTATTCTGTATTAGTACCTATAAGTTAGACTTTTTTTCCTTCTGCATTTCTTTTTATAGGTTATTTTCTGAAAGAACATTTTACTTACTGAAATAAATTCATCAAAACTGATTCTGCCATCTCCTGTGGTTGTCAAGTTCTGAATAAGTTCTCTCACTTTATATCCTGGTAGAGGGAGATTGGCTGCTTTCAACACATCTGTTAACTCATTAGTGTGGATGAAGCCATTCCCACTAATATCTGTAAAGATTAAAACAAACATTTAGATCCTATATCAGCCAAATGAAATTCTCTGCATGCAAAAGCTGTTGGCTTTATTTTACTTTAGGAATTGTTCATTCTGTATAAAGACTGGCTGACATTTAGACCAAAAATTAGAATCACTGCTAAACAAAAAAAAAGTTCGGTGATGAATTTACATATTTTCACACACATATTATTACTTTAACAAAGCCATGTTTAGATGGCTACAATTGAAATTTCAGGGCTTACATATACACAGATATCTCAGTGATTTATAGAGAAATTATATTGTCTATAGAAGAGCTAAAGAAAATTGAGTTGATATGATATTGAGTTACACCTTATACTTGCATATATTCATAGATATGACTTATGATTTTAGGCCTGTTATCTGCATCTAATATATCAGAAAACATATACTTAGTTTTTCAGTATGAAGACTGAGCTTCAAGTCAAAAGCTGAACGTTTCTTTGAGATGGTGCTAACATGGCTAGTCCTGCTGAGCCCACTGCAAGACCCATTAATGACAGAGTAGGATTTTAATTTGAAGTGAAGATCACTACTGTGGTTTAAATACTTCCTTCTTCTCTATCAGTTTGCGAAAAGCCCCACAAATAAAAAAAGGAAATTGACTGTCTAAAAGAGAAGTCCTGGGACCTTTGCATATAATAAATGCTAACAATGTGCAAAGTATGCAAATAGACCCCAAAACTGACAGTGGTTAAAGTGGAATAATCATATTTTCTCTGATCTCCTACAACGGTAGCAATCCTTCACAGCATTTTAACAAATGGTGGCAAATACATGCCAGGGCATGATTTTTCCAAAAGGTGCCTCATATTTTATTGCCTTGCATTTCTTCACGAATCTGGGGAGAGAGGCTGTGCCTGCAGGTCCACAGTACTGGCAATTTTGTTCCAGCAAACTGTAGAACTCTAGATTTTTAAAATAAATGTTCAGCGTATCTAGGTTTGTTTTGATTTTCTTAAAGAGAACTTCATGTTTTAAAAGTAGAGTATGTGAACTGCATAGAGAGCTTCTGGCGATCTATAAAAATATATGGAAAATTTATATTAACATGTTTTTTGCTCTGTCTCTTGTTCTGCAGTCTTTTTTTTCCCCAGCTCAGAGGCAGGGGGGAGCTCAAAGAACCACATGCCAATTTCCTGTGTGATTTAAGCTGCAGATTGAGTAACTCATTTGCTGCATGCTGCAAAAATGTCTAGGTATTAATTCATCAGCATCAGTAGCATAGATGAATATATATTGCAAAGACCATCCAATCTATTTTTGAAATTACACAGCTATAGGATCTGGACTTGGAAAGGGAAATGCCTGGGAGATGAACGAGGGCTTCCTTCCAACATTAGACCTGTCAGCGCATTGGATATACTGGGCATGCACATGGGCCAGAAGTCTGGGATTGCCAGCTGGGATTGATGTGTGCTCAGAAATCGAAAGAGCATCACCTGAAGCAGTACAGGCAGCTGATTAACACATAATCCCGTGTGGCTGGCAAATCTGTTCATAAAAGTTAGTGAGCTGTGAGAAACATAAGGACTTTTTCTTAGAATTGGGAAGACGGTGACAGGTTAGCATGCCTCTGAGGGAAACAAATCAGATGAGACCTTTAAAGGCTCAGAAAAAAAACACACATTAAAAAATGCCTAGATATAAAAGGGTCATAGTAAAGAGATTACAATTCTTTTAGTCATTTGCACATTTGTCCACTTCTGACTGTTCTTCTGCACAAGGAGTATTCAATGTATTGCATTAAAATGAAACTCTTTCACCTTCTAAATCATTTGCCAAGAAGAAAAAGTAAGAGGAAAATATCTTTAATCTCTTTAATCTATTTCTGACATGGCTTTCTGCACAGGTTTCTTAACTATTTCATAAAAGCTGTTTTTCATTGCTCCACCGTTTCTCTCCAGCAACAAGAAGACACTGCAGTACAGCACACTAATGTGGTTTCATTTAGCAGATCTGCAGTTGCAGGAAAATGACTTTCAGTGGTTTCTGTGACACAGCAGACTGAAAAGGAAGCTTCATTTCATCACAGCTGGGCAGTTTAGAAGAAAACGGCCTGGTACAACTTCACACTCTGCAGTGCCTTCATATGCTGCAGAGCTCATTGTACTCACCAACTTTGCCGAAAGCCTCTCTCAGCTCTCCCATCTCTTCCTCTGAGAAGTGTGCTGCTGATGCCATTTTTACTTCTCCAAGTGACAGGGCTGCAAAAAGAATGCACACAGTTTTATTTGATGCCTTTTGCTTTTTGCAGCTATTGGAAAAGAGGCCATGTCAGCACCTCAAAGGCATTTGGAATTATCAGCAAGAATCAAAATCTTGGGATGCTTCTTCAGAGCAGACAACCCAGTCCTTGCCTGCACCCAGAGACTGAGTAAACAGCCCATTTTTTGAGTGTATGACAGCAAATCCATGTCAGTCCTGCTGTTTCTGCCAGATCCAACTCAAAATTCCAACAGGCTTTTTTTACAAATTGAATTGGAATTAAATCCTGTACCTTTGAAGTTTTGTTCTTCCTGGAGAAAGCAAAAAAATTGTGCTAGTCGTTGTATTCCCCACCCATCCTAGCTGAAGGTGTTCTTCAGGAAGCTTGGGTGAGTGTACCGTCTGCTGCCCTGGAGAGATACTTACATGTGCCATTAGCAACATGCAGCATATACTCTCCGAACCAGTTTCTGTCTTGCTGTTCACAAAACACATTCCTTTAGTACAGGATAAAGTGTCAGAAAAGTGGCAGCTCTTTCTTCTATCTGCTTCCTGAGCTCTGGATGGAATGAAACCTATGAAGGATATTTCCTTTCCTGACTATGAACAGAGTCTAGGGAGCAGCCCCTGCAAAGTAGCAAAGTAGCAAATCTAAAAAAGTAGCAAAGTAGCAAATCTAAAATTAGGTAGCTCTTTAGCAATAGATGTTTGGAAATAATTTTCCTCTCTTCAAAGCCATAAGAGAAAGAAGGGATTAGATTGACCTTACCCGCCTTTTGATTATTAAGAATGGTGCCTAGAAAGGGAAGGTTTACTTCCACCACGTAATACAGTACCAGAAGATGCACATAACATTGCTCTGCTCTTTACTTCCTTTACTTGTGTCCTTTACATCTATTTAGGCAGAAAACTCTTCACGACTGTCTATTAGTCTACAGTTGTGAGAATGACTCCAAAGTCCTATGTCTCTTTATATATTAATCACAGAATTATTTCAGTGGAATAGAATAAAAACCTGAATTAGTCCTGGAAAGCAATTATTATAGTTGCAATACTTAAATTTAAAAATGCCTATTAAAAATGCTTATTCCCAGACTAAAAATATTACTGCATTATGGAGACTGATTCCAAACTTTATAGAAAGATGTACAGAGGGGAGTTTAAAAACAACAGATTTGCTATAGCCCTCCACAACCACACAGAGCTGTGCACAACTTATCTGGGCTTCAGATTAAACGCTCTCCTGAACTCACACATTGATTCCTTGTGTCAGTGGGCTGTGGTGTAGAAAGAGAACCACTATCAAAATGTAAGCGAAATTGCCCAAAGGTAATCTCATGCGGCTGGTGCTTTCATCTGTTGTAGTATTATGCCTTATTTCTTCATTGATGCAGATTTGGGATAAGGACTAAAAACTGTTCCCAGAGAAAAATCTGTTCACTCACTCCCACTTTCACAGGCAGAATAAAAACAGAATAACACATAATAAATTTGACCCAGAGACCCTCTGCAGCATGAAGGAGCTTGTGATCACTACTGAAATTATAATCAAATATTAAAAGTGGTTCTAACCACCATACTTTGAAGTAATATCTGTAAAAATCACTGTGACCCACTAGCAGTATTGATTAAGTATATTTGGGTAAAATGAGAGGGAGTTTACCGCATAGTCTGTTTTCTCTAGTAACTGCTGGTACCTATAGTCTTCTTCCTTCAACTTGATGCTTCTTGCTTCTGATTACTCAGTGCTTATCTCCTAATGTTGCACGGCTGCATGATTTTGGAGCATGTGGATTACCCCCAAAAGCACTTGGAAGCATGAAAATATTGTAGTGGTATCAACAAGAAAATCCATATCCCAGTGCAAGATCATTTCTTCCTATCTTGCCATTTTATCAAGCAATGTTGTAACAGATAAAAAGTACCACAGACTATTGCCTGTAACAGTACTTTTGCGAAGAGTTTTATAACCTCTGGAAAAATATTATCACCAGTATAAGTTGGCCTTTTCTAATTGCATAAGAGGTTGTGGTCTTCTATTCCAGTAACTTACTGATCTCTTAAATACAGAGAATCCAACTAATATTAGATATTTACATATATGTGTTTATGTGTGTGTAGACAGGTATTGTGTATATGGACAAGCCTTAGGTTTTTCTTTAACACACTCTTCTGACATTTTTTGAGGAGCCAATATTAACTATTCTTTTGTAAAGACAGACACACAGAGCAGGACAATTAAAAGCAGCCATGAAATTATGATTTCTCAGCAAGAAATGGGCCTAGATCACCCAGGGAGTGTTTGTACTGGGACCATGAAGCCATTGCTACTCTCTGCTTTGTCCCATGACTGAGCTGGACTTTTTGTCTGCATTTTCAGTCCCTTGGTATCTTTTGATTTCAGACAGTCCATGTAGCATCATTGGGAACTGCAGATGAATAAAACTTGCTCTCTGCTTACGCAGCGGAGAGGTGCCGACTTTGCTCCCCCAGCGGGCCCCAAACTGCACCCACACGACTCGGTCTCGGCCATTTCTGCAGGCCAAGGGGCCTCTCCTCTCCCTCGGGCTTTGACACAGCTGCCCATCAAAGTACATCTCTCCGTAAAACCTGTATCAGCTGCAAAATCCCCTGGCAACCCTGACACCCGCGTTTCAGGATTATGCCTAATCCCGGTTAGGCAACGGACTGCAATAAAGCAGGGAAAGAACTGAAAGTCTTTCCTGCAGGTCTCCTGGGCCCACCTGTGTCCAGGATCGCCTCGGCTAAGTGCACGTGGAAGCCCTTACACTCACCGTGGGCCAGCGGGGACCGGAGCTTCAGAGGAAGGAGTTCGGAGAAACTCACAGTTAAAAAGCACTGACATCTCTGAAATTGTTTATGCAGTAAAACAAAGACAGGGAAACCAAGAGAGAAAAGGAACTGTAAAAGTCTGCGGCTTCAGCAACGCAGCACAAAGGAGGAAATCCACTTTCTAAAAAGCTGCTTTTCTGTATATAAACTGCCTGCTTTGCTTATATTATTAAAAATAAAGGTCATCTATGCTTCTGGGTGATGGTGTGGGATATCAGGCCCAATATTTTCCTTCTGATTTTATCAGCCGTATGTGGAGTTGCTTCTAGAGCTCAAACACTTTCAGGCCTTTGTAATCCTTAATGCAAACTGAAATATCTCGCATATCCCATCCAGCAGTCCACAGCTCTGGTTACTGATAACCCACAAATTTGCCACTGCAAATACACACCACCAATGTCTTCTCCAAACTATTTACAAAATCACGTAGACGACACAAACACAGAGAAGAAAATGTGGAGAAGGGTATTAGAGTAAAGGAGAGTATGTGGAGGAGAGCACAGGCACTATCAGCAAAGGGCCAAAGAGCTGACAAAGACCAGGCGATGGTCAAGGACAAGAGCAGAGAGCGAAGCAGAGCACAGAGGAAAGTATGGAAGAGGGAGCGGAATTTCGGAGGAAACAAACAACATCAGCACAAATGACATTTCAAGGTCATCATCAGCTGGGACGAAGGATCTTGAACTTGACTTCATAGAAGATTACTGAAAGGACTCAAGTTCCTCACAGAGAAAGATATGAAAGGCAGCACGGGCTTGGATATGCAGGCAGGGTGCAAAAGTCGGAGCAAGTGAGACAGCGGAGCTGCCAACAAGAAAGAAATGCAAGGCAATTAAAAATTCACAAGTAAAATAAAACACTCTTTTAGACAGAGTTTCAAATGGCATCAAATTATAAATGGCCTGGATGTGACACTTGTTTTGTTTGCCAAACAGCATAAACCTACTATTGCAAAAAAAAAAAAAAAAAGAAAATTTAAGTTGTGCAAATGCACTCCTTGCTCAACAGACTAATGTTGAGCTTATGTTCATGTACAACCATGGTCTCACTCAAGATGCTGAAAATGGCAATAAATACAAGCTCAAATGTGAAGCATTCTCTTTCCCGCTGTCATATCCAAAACATCACCTGACATGTATTAAGAGATCTAACAACGTTATGAGAGATCTAAAAAAACCCTATTTCTATCTGGAATATAATGAAAGCATAAAAAAAGTCTCCAGACTGAATGCTAATACTAAATTGAAACACAATACATATGTTTTTCATCTCTTTTGATTTTGAAGCCATAGTCTGAGAAGCTGCCTTATATTATTTGGCAAAATGTGCACTAAGGATGCAATATAAATAATAAATGGCAAAGTCATTAAAAACCCAGAGGCCTCCATGACTTGTATTAAATGGTTACCTCGTTTCATATTTTCCTCTGCTCTGCCAGTGTTTAAGCTTTATTACAGGCAAGACATCCTTGAAGATGTAAAACTGCACTTTACAGTTACACATAAAGTGGTAGATTTCCCCAAAGCAAAAAAGCAAATTTCATGAGGCACCATAACATTTCATAAGACTATTTACCTGGTCCTAGCATTTGATGCTAAAAAAATGTGAATAAATGACTTTGAGGGCTTTATTTTGTTAATGCACTAGTACTTTGTTCATGTTACAGTAACCCCTCTCAGCTGTCAGAGCCTGCAAAGGGCCACGTGTGTTTCCTGTCACATACATTTCCCTATTTCTTATGCCATTTTCTCTTCCAATTTGTTTATTCCTCCTGAAAGTGATGAAACACCAGCATTTCACTCTTGCAAAACACAGTTAGAATTGCACTGGTAAACACAACCCGTTTTGGCCACCTCTGGCCAAAACTGGACCTTTTCCTTCAACAGAACTCACAGCTCCTTTTCTTTTCTCTTTCTTACCTCATCCCCAAAATCCGTTTTTCCAAAAGCCCGGCTTTCCACTAGGTTTATGGAATACCTCCCCAGCTCTTTGCTGAATATCTCTTTTCCAGCTCATTTCAAAAAGAAACCGCCAGGGACGCTCTCCTGGCACGCAGGCTGCCCTGCCAGGGAGCAGAAATAACAGCAGCGCCAGCAGACCTGCGCAGAAACCCCGCGAGAAGGCTGAAGGGCTCTTGCAGATCAGAAAACATATGGCAGCAGCCGGCATCTCCAGCATATTCTCTCTTCTGGTTTTATTTAATAAATTCTTCTTGCATCCTTGGGACCTTGCTCACTCGTCAGAATGCCCCTGAGAGGATGCTCCTCCCCAGCTTCCATCTCTCTTGCAAGGGTCCCTACAGAAAAGTCCATACATCCCTTAAAGCTGCCACCACCACTGGCACTACCATGATCCTTTCCGCATGCATTTTTCTGTTCAAATTGTGCATTTCTAGCAGCATATTTTCTACTTTATGGAAGGGCTAAGAAGAGGAGAAGGAGAGGAGATAAAGAGAAGGATTTATGGATTCCTTAAAACATTTTCAGTTTTGAAACTGAAGTGTCAGTTCTGCTCTGGCTAAGGAAAAAGAGAAATTATTTAGTGGATCTCGTGTTGAAAGAAGAATCTGTGTTACAGCCACAACAGTGTGAGCTACAAGTTCCTCAATTTTAAACTCCCATCCTGTGCACACTGGCAAAAATAACTGTAACTGCTTTAAGCTTCACATTCTAAAATGTGGTAAATGACAGAAGCGAAATGTGTATTGTCACACAATCCGAAGTTGCCTCCCAATTACACTTCATATTCTTAGTATATTTTGTATTGTAATGTTTTCCTTTCATATGTTTAAGGGAGAGAAAGGCTTCTCTCTTTCATATTTATATTTCTCTCATATATTTATCTGCAGTTACTATTAAATTCTAATGAAAATAGCATGCGTGGATCACCACACTACTAGCAGAATAATCCATGCTGGACTCACAGCAAAAGAGGATAGCAGTGTCAACACTGCAACATTTGCCAGACTTTCTGCAAATCTGGGAGTAGTGACAATTTGCAGAAATGGCTTCAGCGAATTCAGGTACCTTAGAGAGACAAATGTTTCCATCAACATCCTTTATTTTAATTTGGTGTCAGAGCTTCCAGTCAGATTGCATGGGCATTTATTTGTGGCTCACAGTAGGAATTTTTTTCCACTATTGACATAAGATAAAAACCTGAATCCATACATCCTAAGGCATCTCTACCTCTTTCCTTGCAGGTTAGTTAGACAACTAGCCAGCTGCTCACCCGGGCTGATGGCATTTGCAAGCACCATTGAGTTTTGAAGCACGTATCAATGTAGATGTGTTTCTTAAATAACAGCTTTGAAAACCTCTGAAGAAGCAGAAAGAATTACAACATCTTTGAACGGGTGAGATGATGCATAAAAATGTCCGTTTTTCAAGTTAAGCCTGAATATTTGCCTATTTAAATAACTAGATACACACACTGATAACAGCTCTTTTACTAATGCTGAATTGAGTTTTAAATCCTAAGGTAGACCAAAACATACTAGCCTCTGTTAGTGATGTTTAACTTGGATATTACAATGGCTTCAGTCTGGTTAGGAATATGTTGTTTAAATCAGGACACACACATGCAAAAAAAAAAGACAAAAAACAAGCAGAATCTCACTTAAGTTATGGCAAGTAGTTCCTCGCTCGTATGTGTCAGGGATACACAATTTAGCTCACAACAAATGACAATCTTGGTCACAAAGACTTTTTAAAAAGACAACTGCCTGCACCAGCAAACCTCACTTTGTCTCACGGCACTGGAACTGTTAAGCTGCTGTGCTTCACATACTATATTTCACATTGAATTGGAAGAAACACAGAAAAAGGACATATATCACTGTTCAGAAAGCAGCATGGTGATGCTCCATGACTTATTTTCTTTATGTTCCCTTTTATGAAGGACCATATTTTTCAATGCAGTGCTCAAGTCCTAAATCAAACATGAGTCAGCAGGCTTTAGGAAGGGAAAATTTCACAGGATTTGTAAAAGAACGGAGATTTCTTTTCAAAATACTCAAGACTGGGGAGTGCTAATCCTTCAGGGAAACTGAGCGACTGAAGAGGCAGAGCTGTGAACCCTTAAATACAGTCCTACAGTGGCTTTTATCTGTCAAATATATCATATGAGGGAGACAGCCTACAAAATGCTTCTTGTAGCAATATGAACATACTGTTTTTTAGGTCAGGGAGTCCCCATATTGCAACGTGGTGGCAAAAGAACTGCTCACATAGTGACTCAGTTCAAATGTACTGAGAAAGACCTGATACGCGAGGAGGAGGAGGCTGCACGTTTCCAGCTAATTAGGATGAAAGCAGTTCCTCTCTGCCTGGAAAATATTAAAATATTAAATATTAAAATATTAAAAATGTTCCAAAAGAGGTGGACACATTATTTTTAGGTACAGAGTGCAGATATGCATTTGCATTTGATGGATTCCACCTGCATCTCCCTATTCTCATCGTTGCTGCGGTCTGGGGAGATCCTGTGCATGTCGTGGGTACCCAGAACAGACTAGTAGCCTGTCTGTAGTGGGAGTTGTATTGTACAACCCCAAACCAGCGCTTATATCCAAATATCCACACTCCTTAAGGGCTGCCTTCTCCTTAGGAGTCAACCCTGCAGTTGCACCATGCTTGGAACTCTGGGGTCTCTGAGCATGGGGGAAACTAAGCAGAAACTTACTTAAATAAACTGAGCACAGCATTCTTATGCCTGATTTGACTTTTGTGACTGGGCCTGTGGTCATCCCAAAGAAACCCTAGCCTAGACCATGTTGAGAAAAGAGCAGAAAATGCAGCCTCTGTATTTAAAATTCATCTCTCCATGCATTTTCTGCAAAGTGCAGCCCACGTGGGGATGCGTGCGGGTGCGGGTGAGGTGGTGGCCCCGATTTCCTTGGGCACTCACCCTCTGTGTGCCCACCACGTGCACCTGCTCGCACCCAAAGCCCTTGTCGTGGGGTGCCCAGCACGTTCTCTTCTTGTCCGCGCCGCTTTGACTGCCGAAGGGCCACTTGCCATCATGTCCATGCTGGTGGCCCGCGGCCTCGAGAAGGGCTGCCAGCGCCCGCCCCAGGAAACGGCAGGAAGGCATTGCAGCTTGCAACCTAAAAACAGTCTCGGTTTCACAGGGAGCAACACCCCAGGGTGGCCTCCTGTCTCCTCAAACAGCCTATTTGCCAGCCTACAGCCTTCCACTTTGATAAATAAAAAAATAAAAAAAAAAGCCCATTTTACTACCCTATGACCAGTGTAGGGCCTCACATGCTTTTCTTGGAGCACAACTGGACTTAGTATGCTAAATGTAGTTTGCTTTTTTTTTTTTTTTTTGATGAAATTTTTCATTTTGACAGTAAGTTTACATTTTGTGCCAGCATTTCACTGGTTTCTACTGTTTTGCAAGAAAGAAATGACAGTTGAAAGTCAGCTAAATTTCTGAATGCACTGTACTTTCTTAAGTCATCTCCCCTTCCTTTCCATTTGCTCAGCTTCTCTCTAAAGTTCTTTCATACCCTAAAGAATAAATAGTGATGACTTTTGCTGTAGGAAAACTGTAGTGATGACTTTTGCTGCTTTTTTCATCAAAATGTCTCATAACTACGCTTCATGTTGCACATCTGAATTTTTAGGCTGCTCATATCTGAAATCAGTACGGAACAGTCTTACAAAAAAAAGTGGTAGCAAAACATAACACTATGGAGTGCCTGATAGATTTTGTGAGCAAGGAGACAGAAGAAACACCACTGAACTCGTTGAAATACAACAATTTTTTATATAGTATCTCAAAGTTGCTATAGCCCAAGCAGTATTCAGTCAAAATGCTTAATGGATTTCAGCTGAGGAAGCATATTCAAAAAAGGTTAATCGTACAACCCCTGCTCCTTTTTTACTCTATTGTGGGAGCTCCTTCTTCAGCTTCTGAGATAAATCAGTCCGGACATCACAGGCAGAGCTGATGCAGAAAACCTCATTCCCAAGACCAGCATGCAAGCAGGTATTTCCCTGTCTCTCCCGGCTCTAGCAATCCTCTTTGATGGAGTTCCCCAGCAAAGAGGGGGTTTCTGCATGTCCCGTTGGCTCAAGCCCATCCCCAATCCCCTCTGCAGGTCCTCTGGCCCCAGCCCAAGAAGACCAAACTGCCCTTACAAGAAAAACAAGAGACAGAGAAGGCATTTACATGCTGAAGTCTCCACACGACAAAAGTAAGGATGAGATCTGCTTTTATCAAGATACTCAGTCAGCCATCTCATGAGCACCCGTCTGCACCTCTAATGACACAGTCTCACTTGTCACTTGTTTGGAGATTGTCTCCACTCGCTATTTTTTGCAACAGTGATGGGTCAAGCAGCTAATGCTTTCTGTGGCTTCAGCCACGCTAGCAAGGACCTGAGGTCCCATTTCTTTGAAAAGCAAATCCTCTCACAAGCTTAAGGGTCAGTGTTTAAACTGAATATACTCACTGAAGAAAACAGCAAGCTATAGTGCTCTTAGAGAGCAGGCAGATAAACCCAAAGGTTCATATTCATAAAATACCTCCTATATTTCTATAGAACATATTGTCTCCTGGAGTATCATGACATTTGCAAGTCACAGTTTATCTACAGCGTGAATTAAAATCCCAAAGAAGTCAAGGAAAGGCTCTGACCAGCTTAAATACTCAAGTTCTTAAAATATATATATAATATACATAAATATATATACAATTAGTGTAGTCAAAAAATCAGTAACATTTGAATCAAAATCCATGGATCAATTTGGCTGTCTGCAGAGTGATATTACCTTTATAAAAGCTTAATATGAATGTCCTAACATGCAACACAGTATAATGTCAATATGGGGTGAATTATATCAGCTTTAAAAGTCAGTCTTTTCATCACTGGAATTAGAATCAACCTATTACAAGGATCCACTTTATAATCCAAATAACTGCTCACACCCTGCCAAGCTACCCAAATGCCAGTGAATAGAAATGTAAAGGCTACCACTCTGTTCTGTCAAATACCATTTGAACTAGTCAAATATTTTTCTGAAGGTGTGTAAGAATACTATGCACAGAACAACTGCAAAATATTTCATGCTAATGCAGAACCTGCACTCCTTCTTCCTGCGACCACAGTTTCCTGTGCAGTTAAACTACTCATAAAATCAGAAAGGGTGGTTTACTGAAAAACAGCAGGTGCTCTGAACTTACCTCGTGATCTCAAACTGGGGGTCCAAACTGCCAAAGCAACTGTGTCTCAGTTTTTGCAACTCCACTGGAAAGGAGGGAACTTAAAAAAAAAAAAAATACCCAACTTATTTTAAGTAGGGAAACTGCAAAAGCAGTATGTCGAAAGAGGTTGCAGCGTGTGTAGGAGAATGTTCCTTTTCTGAAGAGCGGCTACTCGAGCCCAGGACTGTAAGCCTAAGACTGAGCTCAGTGAGGGAAGTGACTGGTGACAAAACGTCATAATGAAATAGATTTTGTCTTTATAAGGACATTTAGCATTCTCTGGTGTCCCTCCCTCAACACCTCGTTACTCACAGAACAGGTCTACTGACACTTACCACTTCCTCTTTCTTTTACTCCTCTAGTTCCATTCACACTAAATATGTGTGCACACACTCACGTACTTTTATTTCTTTCACAATAAAGGTACATTTTAGGATCTCAGAATAATCAAAGTCTTATACCAGCCCCCTGCTTAAAGCAGGGCCAGCTGCAAAGTTAGGTCAGGCTGCTTAAGGTGGCATCCCCAGAGGTTGTCTAGAGATTGCTCAGCACCTCTAGACAACCTGTGCCAGTGTTTGGCTCTCCTTGCTATGAAATCTTTTATCCTTATATCTGACTGGACTTTTCCTTGCTGCAACTTGTGACTGCTCATTCTCATCCTTTCAGTGTGCACCTCTGCATACAGCCTGGCTCCATCTTCTCTACAGGCTCCCAGTAGGCAGTGTTAGACAGCAAGATCCCTGTCAGCTCTCTCTCCTCTAGGCTGGACAAGCCCAGGTCTCTCATTACGTGCGAGGAGAGCCCATGGGCCAGCCAGTGGCACTCTTCAGTTTGCCAGTGTCTTCCTGCTACTGGCAAGCCTCCAACAGGTCACAATTCTGCATGCAGCCTCACACATGCCAAAAATCTCGGGTTTGCGCCTCCCATGCATGCTAGGGCTCAAGTGTAAAGTGATTAAAATGCAGAATATTAGTTCAAACTCATGCAGCAGCATTTCAGAAGGCTTAACAGAATTGAAACTAGGTAACAGAACTGAAACCATAGCATCACTTTATGGAAGTTCATCATCTCTGTGGGGATTTTAAGGAATGTCCTGCCTTAAGAGCAAAATTTTCATGAATTTCCATAGGGCAAGGACTCATCCTTCAGCTTTTTAAATAGCTTCTCTTATGACTGTTACTTACACTCAAAAAAAAGAACCAGATTGGGCAGCTTTCACAAAAAAACTGTGATACATTATTCACCAAATCTGTTCAACTATCACCGACACTATCACCACACTTCAAGGAAAACCTTTCCATAAATAAGACCCAACAATTAAGATCCCATTAATTTAACCATTTCAAGCCCCATGTTACAGGAAAATGGGGGAAAGAGTTTGAGCTTAACTGAAAGCCCCAAAATGCTAAAAGGGTTGGAACACCCTTCCTAATACCCATACACAAGCACAACATATACAAAAACACAGGAGATGAAAGAACCTCCTGGGTCAGAATAATTCCTCTGGTATCCTGCATACCTGAAAAGTACCTGGGTGTCTTGCTCCTGCTATCCCTTATTGGAAGACCGCCCCTAAACTTGCAGGCTCTAATGGTTAAAAAAACTCCTGATTCCAAACAAAACTTACCTGAGGTAAGGAATGAGCTTAGCAATCAAAATGTGTAGGCCATGTGAATTCCCAAATAAACAATACCCCAGTAATATCTTATTATATTTTTTTCATATCGAGGGATCCTATGCCTGGAGCCTTCAGGCATAATAATGAAAGTCTTCAAGCATTTTTGTTAGAATTGGAAATATAATTTGTGTGATGAAGTACGCTACAAGCCATTTTTTTTATTCCAGTTGATTTTATAACATAGTGGGAAGAACTTAAAAAATGTCTCTAAGCAGGGCAGGCAGTGTTTTAAATTGGCCTTGAATTTAACATAAAGTCTCCATGGTTTTTATTATTGGACAAAGATACTAGATGGTCTACTTTCTTTATGCTATTTTGTTATTTTATCAATCATGCCAAAACTCCTCCTTTTTTTTTTTTTTTTTTTTTTTTGGCTTCCTAGAAGATATAGCACCATTTTCTTGCCTATAGCACCATTTTCTTGCCTTATTTCAAGGCTTGTGGAAATTTCTCTGGGTATACCTAAAATTTGTCTTACCAAAAGTATTCCTTACACTTAAGCCCAGCTTGAAGTCCCTTCATGATAGTTCACCATTTAAATTCTGCACTGTGTAAATGAGAAATATCAGACAACTATTTATTGGATAGAACTGAATTACATTTCGCTGCTGCTCTACCCTACTTGTGTGATGTTCATCTGCAGTAGTGCTAACAATGTATGATTGTATGAAAATGTATGACAATGATCTCTGTAATATAATTTCTTATATGGGTCAGGATGCTGCAGATAAGCATTATAGCATCTATTTCCTAGAACTGCTTTGAATCATAACTGTTCAATATGGGTAGCCTGTACTTTGCAATCAACTATGTTTACAGTTAGCAACAGACTAGCTGGTATCACAACAGGATGTACTGTGACACTGAGATAATGTCCCTAACTGTCCCACCATAAAAAAATATATATACCTGAGCTGCAGTTGCAGTCTTAGGGCCAAACTCTGCATGAAGGTAGTTTGAGAATTGCTTGCATGAAAGGTAGAAGTTAGAGAGGGACATTCTTCCCATTCCAAAGACATTAGGAAAACGCAAAGGTTGTCTACAGAAGCTACAAGCAGGGAGCAGTTTCCCCATGAGAACTAAGGAAGGAGATCTCGATGGGGGCCTTTTCTGGAAGGACCGCTTCTTGGATCTGGCTGACCCACTGTAGTCTCCCCAAACATTTGCCCTTCTCCAGGCCGCTTCTGCTTCATGGAATGAGTTTCTGCAAAAGCTGTAATTTGTAAAATCACATATTCTTAAAATGCAACACCTTCCTTGTCTCTGCTGATATAGTCATGGGTTGTGTACATGTCTTTTGCCCCCCCAAAATACCTAAGATAGGAAGGGTGTGGTGGGCAGCAGAGCAGGGATAGAAAGCACAGATATTCCACAGCCTCAGTGAGAGCTTCCTGCGGACCTTGCAAAGCATCTTCATTTAACTGACAGTATAATTTTAAATGAGTCCTTTGAGGGGAAACTCTTTGTCCATGAAAAACTAAGGCAAATCTAAATTAATGGAAATTGTTTAACAAGTAATCTCATTTAGAGAAATATTATCTTGTTCTTATATAAGTTCAGTAAACCTGATCTAATTTCCACTACAGTTCAATGCAATCTGAATCATCGTTTTATTCATCATGACCCGGCTCTTGCTCATATTATAGTCAATAACATTTCCTGTAGCCATCACCAATTTAGGCACTGAAATGCCCTCCTCGTGTCTGAAAATGTATGTACCTAAGTGTTGCTGAAGGTAAAACAGACTTTCTGAAGCAGCAGTCATTACTCCAACGGCTGGCACTCTGATGGGAGGTAAGGCCATCTAAACATTTGTATGAGGAGGCCTCCCTGCCACTGGAAGTTGTCTATGTTAGCAATGTTTCCTAAAGTGCAAGAGGTATCATACTAGAGACTGTGGAGTTTGCAGAATGCATGTGAAAATAACATGCTGTATTTGCTCTGCACTGGATATGCTAAAAGAAGTGGGGAAGGGGATATCGTGATACCACCAAACATCCGTAGGTGCAACCAGGCAGATCCCGCTCTCATCTCAATCCATTCATGCAGGAAGAGATGGGGCAGATTTACAGCTGAAGGACTTCACCTTAAGCTGGGGTCTGCCACTGCACTCCCTTCCTCACTCCACGGGATCCCCCACCCAGCCACCTCCATCCCCACCAATCCCATGGACCTTTTCTACTGGCAGCACTACCCCGAGGCTCTGCGAGAGGGAAGGAGAAGTGCTCCAGCAGGGAAAGAGAGGTCCGGAGGGTGCAGAGAGACATGGCAGTGCCGTGCTGCGCGGAGCAAGGCTGCTGCGCATAGAGGTGTGTTAAAAGGAAAATACATTTCAATATGTATTTGAACAACCTCATATTGAACGAGTGTCTTTGGTGGGGTCATTCCAGGAAGCAGAAGTTTGCCAAATTTCACACTTTAGCCCTGGAGCTGGGCCCAGGAGGAGAGTAACGTGCTATTAAATCAAGGAGGGCAGGCTGTTTTATGGTTTTAGATACTTGTGCAACTTTTGAGTTCTACGCTTGAGTCTTCTAGGGAAATTTTTATCTCTGAAGGCTGCCTGAAGGCTGGCACTGCAAGGCTATCTTATTTGGGAATCAAGATAAACCACAAAAGATCCAATAAGCTAAGCAGAGATTGTCTCCACAGGGAAAAGGCCACTACAAAACAAGGGGTAGAAACAGATTTACATTCCCCAAAGCATATGAAAGGGAGTCTAGGAGAGAACACTGCCTGTTGACAAAGGAACAGATTGGACAATTACCAATCACTGATCTTGGAACAGGTTGTTCACTTACCACAGGTAGATAAATGTCTCTATGTAACAAAAATCAGATTGCTCTGACTCCATGGATGAGCTTTGAATTGTCAGACGTGGTACCAAAGTCATTTGCTTCAAGGAGATCTTCTACACTGAAGTCCCTGGGTGTTTCTGAAAGTTTTACTTACGGCAAAGTCCCGGGGAATTTTGGTAAGAGTTTAGTCTTACTTAAAAACCACAAGGAAGAAGATTAATTTCCTGTAAGTAGTCTGAACTTTGAAGAAACATTTACACAAGTGAACAATGAAATAGAAAGAAAAAAAAACCTCTAAAATGAAAGCAATGATAAATAAATAATATGAAAGTGATATACCCCAATACAAAATTAATAATCTATGCCCAGCCATGAATTATTAAGCAGAACTCTCCGCTTGTTTCAATGAGCAGTACTAGTGAAATATTAATAACAGCTTATAAGCTGATCATAGGAGTTGAGATGGGGGAGAGGAGAAGAACAGGCTAGAAAAGTTTCTGGCCATTATTAACAGAAAAAACAGCCTTGAGATGCAGCTTGCCAGCATATCTGAATTAAGTGGAAGAAAGAAATACTCGTCTGGCTCAAGAAAAAATCCCTCATTTTCATGTCTCAGATTGAGACTTGACTCTGCAAACTGACAAACCCATTTCCAGAAGTGTATGAGGAAGAGCAGTGGTTCTCAAACACTTAAAATAATATTGGCTCTCGAGATTTTATTTTCATTCTTAGGAAAACTGGAGTTTCAGTGAGATCTTGACTCAAGTGACTGTGTTTTCTAGCTTTTCTTTTTTTCTTTCAGTAAGTATTTAATTCTGTGATTAGAGGAGTAAAAGTATGACTTCAGAGACTCAGCTTGCAGGAGTAAAAAGTATGGAGAAACAAAGGGAAAAAACGTTTATTTTTATTTAAAATTTGTGTGATGGTTGCTTCAAGCAAAGCTGTAAGGGAATAACGTTATGATTTTTGAGAATTTGGATTGGGCAAAAGTAGTCTCATAGTTTGTCATTAATTGGTTGTATTTATAGCCTTTCCATGTCATTCTTTGGTGACTGAACTGTAGGTGGCTTTGGCTCGGTAGCAGAATGGGCTTCCCTGCACACCCTTCTCTTTCTTTTTATTATGTAGGCGATACGACTCTGCAGTGCTCACGGGGAAGCTGTCACAGCAAAGATAAAGCACTTGTGCCGGGAACAGAGGCCCTGCAATTCCACGAGCAGAATTTCAAGTATCTGTCTTCTGCCGCAAACTGGCAGGAAAAAAGCATTTATAAATTAAGCTACTCTTCAGAATAAGTTCTCCCAAGATGGCTTTTTGCCAAGTGTCTGAGAAAAGGACAATTTAATTTGCTTTGGTTCCAGAAGGAGATCTGCAAACAAACACCACACCTGTATAACTGAACAAAATGTTATGTGCCCATAGGCACACTCTTCTGCATACCTTTTATATACACTCATTATGTTTTGATTTTAAATTTTTTTAAATGTTGGAAATTGTAACTTTATAGGCTGTTTGGTTTACTCTTAGTTTCTTTTTCTTCTCTCAGCTTGTTTAGAAGACACATTTCTGTATCTCTTCCCCCCTTTTTTTTCATGCTTTCCTGTGTTCTTTCTTGTTTTCTCTTCACATATCTTCCACATTTTTCCATTCTCTCTCTACCTCTTTCCACTCTGTCACTCTTGCTGATATATTCTAACAGTTTCTGCTTGCTTCTTTTTGCAACTCAGTGTGCTTTTTGCCAGTGTTTGCTGTAATATTTATAAAGGTATTTGTTAAGCTCTTGCTCCGCTGCCTGTATTTTCCAAGCTCAGGGTCACTGGCACAATATTCTAAGCAGAAACAGCAACACATTGCAGCTGAGAATCCTGTAAAAGCAGTTATTAGTTCCCTGTCAGGAGAGGAAGTTTGCCTCTCCCAGGGGGAACTTGCTGTGTTTCTACAGCACATTTAAAAAAATAAAATAAATCTCAGAACAGAATTGGAATAGCAAAAGCCCAGACTGTAGAGTTTCATTTCCAACCTTGCCACTGCTGTTTTCAGGGCATGTTCCGCCTCTAGTTCTGTGTTGGGGGACTCACCATCCTTCTGCAGATGAGGGATGGAAAGCAAGACTAGGCTGATTGTGTGCCGTGCTGTTTGACAACCCTTTGCTCAGGAGTGTGCTCTGCATCAACAGAGGCTGCAGGAAGACTAAATAAATAAATAAATAATTTATTTTTTTTATGGAGGCCTTAATAAATAAGCATACGAGATATTTGAGGTGAGGCTTTTCTGCAAAGGCCATAGCAGGAAGATGCTGAGTGGATGTGTCCAGCAAGCTCTTACCTGGTGCATTTCTATTCTTAAAAAGGAATGTAAAAAGTGCCACCTTCTCTCCTGACGAATCTGATCCCAGTAATGTTTTTAGATGATGATTAAGAAAAACTCTGAGTAGGAGCTTATGTATCCCTTCCATAACAACAGGTAAACTTAACAAACCGGAGGGGCAAAAGGCATGGGAGAGAGCAGACACCTCTGCAGCTCTCTGATAGTAATCGAGAACAGCAGATCCAGAGGTCTTAGCTACATTTTGACTGTTTTCCCAGGCACTCAAATGAACTGTCAGAGAGCAAGAAAACACAACCTAGACAGAAAACCCCAAAGAAAGAAGAACCATGAAGGAAAGCGGCAATATCCCTCACTGGATGACGCCAGGCATGGCGGTGGGTAGCTGGGCGCTACGTAGGGTGGACGCCGTGCCCAGCAAGGCCACTGAGGCAGCAGCGCAGAGCAGGGCTCCTGGAGGACGGAGTCTGCATCGGTCCCGCACGCTGGGCGCCTGCTCGGGAGCAGCAGGAGGGAAGTGGGAGCGTGTGTGGTCTGGGGCCTGGCGAAGCACAGAGCCACAGCAGCTTCCCAAACGTCTGAGAGCCACTTGCGTAGCCTTATTCTCTGCCTCAGTTTCCTCTGCATGCTCCCATGCTGGTTAATTCGGAGAGCACGGAGGAGGAACCAGGAGCTGCACGTGAGCAGTAGGAATGGGTGATGCACCCTTGCGATGAGACAATATCCTCCGGCGGCTTCGAATTCCAGCGGTGCCGGCAGCGCTTTACAGGTCCCGTCACTGCGGGGGCTGCGCCAAAGAAGCTGCCATCTAAGCATTTTTCTTCCATAAGGCTCCTGGAGACTTCCTTATTTACCCTTCTGAATCTTCATGTCTTCTTTGGCCCCAGGACTGCTTTTTATGAGAGCTCATGGGGCCAGCAGGCACTGTGGTTCTAAGGGCTGAAGTAAAGGAGAGGAGAAGAGAGGGCTTCCCAAAAGAGCTTGCACTGCTTGAAACCAGGCGGACAAGGATGTAAAAGAAATGAGATATAGCAGGCCTGCAGAGAGAACAGAAGGATGGTGTCCTACCACCGCCATGCTGAGAGCTGCAAGGCCGTAGGGGGACGGAGGGAGCAGGAGCATCTGCAGCTCTTCTCATGTCCATCCCCTCTCCTAGCCAGGGCTGAGGGATCAGCACACAGGAGGGAGAGAGGGAGGGAGGCAGAGATATTCACACAAACCACTGAACAGCTCAGGTGAAAGAGGATTCAGTGGCAAGAATGCAGAAACAGTCTGGTGACACTCAGTTAAGCCTGATTTGGCTGGTTTAATGCTTCTTCGGGTGCTTTTTTCCGTTTCCCATAGCGTGAGCTCTGAGCTTCACACTAGCAGCAGTGAGTTTCTCGCATGACGAAAACCATTTTCTAAGCATTAATGTGGAAAGCATTTAGCTATAATAAAGTGTGTCTTCAGCTCTTCACAACTGAGTAATACGTAATATCACTTTTTGGCTTTCAGAAACACTGGCTAGCCAAAACTATAGCATCCCAAAGCAAAGATCTCCCACTTTGAAGAAAATGGAAACATCTTGCCTGGTGTGTTTCTCCCCTCCGCATGTGAGCTACTCCTGCAACTGGCACAGGAAAAGGAAGAAAAACTGGGATGATTCTGAAAGCCGGCAACAATCCCACAGGAACAAATCTCACCTTGACTAACTTCACAGTGAACTAAAACTCAGCATCCTCCTAGGCAGCTCACAGATACTGGAAGTGCATTCTTGATTGCCTGCCACAGGCTCTGACCTGTAAATCATGTTTAAATGTCATGTGCAAAGACAAGATTTAGCAGTTTAGCCTGTCTAAACCTCCTCAGTAGCACCGGCTGCATGTTGCAATCCCTGCTTTCCTGCAGAGGTGAAGAGCTGCTACCTTTCATTTAAAAAATAAAGCCAATTCCATACCCCAGGAGACTGGAGTACCATGGAGTTTCTTTGCTTAAAGCTTGGAGACACCGTTGTGGAGATGTCTGGCCACGGCTCGACAAACGAGGAACCGTGAGGAAAGCTGGCATGGGAACGTGCTGCAGCAATGAAACCAAGTCGAGGAAAGCTCTCCTCTGCAAAGAAGAACTAACCAGCTCTGTAAATTCCTGTATGCATGCAGCTGGCAGGCCAAGCTTTCTGCTCATTTCCTTCTCACTGTCCAGTTACCTGCATCCATAAAACCCATCTTTTATTAAAGGCCTTCCTATCTGCACTTGCAAAATAAGAGCATTTAAGGAAAGGTTGCATGCTTCTGTCCAAAATTTCTGGGAAACATCCCACCATATGGGTTCTTCACACCCAGAGGCAGAAAGATCTTTAAACCCCACCCAAAGAAAGCCCCGGGAGGATGGGAAGACTGATGCAGATGCATGGTACCCACAAACTCAGGGAATACCTGTCCTGCAGTTACTAGGATTTCTGATGAGACGATCATTGGTCGCACAAAACCAGTTAACTGAGGGCCTTTCAATACTGCAGAGTAGTGCAAAAATACCTGAATTTCCTTAAACAAGCTGCTTCAGAGGTTGGAAGCAATCTATCTGCAGGTAGTGCATTCTACTTATTTCTAAACGGCTTTCGTATATCTATATGTACAACATATGTTGCCCAGAGAAAGATCCTCCATGAACTGTTCTTCCTCTCCCGAGAGCTTGTTTGCTTGCACAAAACTTTCATTTTGCCTATGCCGTGCATGCAATTATGAAAGTAGATGTTGGCGAAGACTGGAAGTTGGGATGCAAAGCAGAAGGGCACACAAAGGCTGCTGCACTCACAGCTGGGCAACAAGTGCACTCAGAGGAGTTACCTGAAGGTCAGTCGAAATGTTAGTCATCATCTGTGGGCTTTTTCTTTATATTTGGTTTGAAAAACTAATTGTTTTCTCATCTATATATGTGGTATCCACACAAAAAGACGGGTGCACTAGTATTTCACAGCATTAAGACTGCACTGCCATTTTAACTGAAGAAAAACCTCAAAATGAAAAAAAAAAAAGGCAGGGGAAAGATGCTATTTCTTTTTTATATTCTTTCAAAAATTATGGTTAATGCAAAAAGTCATTCCTTCTGATACTAGAAATCAGGCATATAATATCCCAGAAATTGAGGATGGATCTAAAATATTAGTAAGGACGTTTCCCTTCTCAGATTGACAATAAATCCCTTTCTCATTTCCTCGAAAGTACCTCTTCTTTCCTACCTCTTTTTGACATTGCAATCTGTCCGAGGTAAAGAGGACATATGAACTACAAACACAATATGAAATGACAAAACTGATTATTGTTCCAAGCTGTAAAGCATTTATCATCATAAAGAAGCAAAAGTACAAGCCCATTATTCCTCTTCGCAGGGCATTTTGTTAATCATTTGTCCCAAATGCCTTATGCAGAATTACACCTCCAATTTTTGCAATACCATATTTTCTAATGACATATATATTTGAAGATATGGCCCTTTCAAAGAGTTGATGTTTGGGCTTGGTTCTGAGAAGTAGGATCTTGTGACCATGGCAGACACTTTGTGGCTGAAAGCCTCTGATTAGCAAGGGCCTAGCACAGCTCTAATTCCTCTCCTCCGTGTCCTCTCCGAGCACCTATCCCAGGGGATGTCTGTGTGACTAGTGCACCGCTTCACAGGCAGCGCTTGTCCCCCAGCTTTGCCTTGCTTGGTGGCACTGCCAGTGTCTCCCACCTGCAAGAAGGGACCGGCTCCCACACACTGGCTCCTCGGCAAAGGACCGAGTTTTGTTTAGCTGCCGAGGAGGATGTTTTCCATTGATTCTTGGACTCGGAGTCAGTTCACGGTCTTTGCAGACAGACCCAGATCCACTTGCATCCGTGATACGTGGTCTAGGAAGCAGTATCTTGGTTCTAGTTGTTCTACCTAGTCTCAAAATGGTGCAGCTACCGAGACCATACTCTTCCTGATAAGCAAAGTCTGAGCCACTGGGAAAGCAGGCTCGCTGAGAAACAGCAAAGTGAGCATTTTAAAATAGAGAGGTGTTAGAAGTTTTTTTTAAAGGAATACTTCAACTAGTTCATTTTATTTCACAGGCAAGAGCACAGTTTGTGGTATTATTGCTCATTGTTCACACTTCTCACAGCACACGCTGCTTGTGTTAATCACAGTTCTGATTAGCGTGGCTCATTAAGCCAAGCCGATCAAGTCACAAGAATGCAAATGACCTGACTGTACCTGCAAAATGTAATTCAAACTGTTTACCCTTATCTTGTATGGCCTTTGCTGATTTCCCTGGTTTGGTCTTTGCCATTCCCTCTAATCCTGAGCAGACTGCATGAGTTCTAAGCTCCAGAAACCATGGACTTCCAAAAACTTGTCTGCAAGGATTTCCAGTGGCTTAGAGGCTACTATTTTCCTGAGACCTTAAAGAGCACACCTTTCTGAAAACTGCTGTTCCTCTCGCAACAGACACTTCCCAACTTAAGCTGGGTTTCTGAAAGCTAAGTTCTATTTTTAAAACGCTGGCCCGGCTACAAAGCTGAAAAAAATCTACAGAGCAAAGGCATGACACCTGTTTGCATATACAGACAGCAAATATCTGAAAAAGTGATGGGGGGAAGAGGTGAGGAAGTAGTCTGCTAAAGCTAACTAGCAAGAGCCAAGGGCATTTTCAAGAGTTTATTTTCAATATTTCATGATAAAAATCTTGCAAACTCTATTTCACATTTTTCTTTACAGAGCATCAGCAAGCAAAGCCTGCGGTATAAAATAAGAACATAAAAGCTAGAAAATTTTGCTGACATTTGGGAGTATGAATGCTTTCAAATTTAAAAGTAGAGTTGAGATTGTAAGGTTTGAGGAGACATTTAAATATGTGGCTTAAATGATTTGTTTTCTTGTAGACACACAAAAAAAGCATTTGTCTACATGGTACTAGAAAAAGGTGCGAGAAAGATCTCATTTTTTAAGTGCTTCCCATAAACAACAGAGAGTCAGTTATATTGACAGCTTCTTAGAGTCAATCATTCTGAGGTTTCTATTTATTTAAAAATTAGAGAATGTCCTCATGTATTTTTTCATAATCATATAGAAGATGCTTCTAAGATACTATTTTTAGGCAGATGCCTTCAGGGATTCAACTTGGGACTTCTGCTTACGAAGAGACGCTTAGTTGGTTTTGCATTTACCCCCACTGTTTAACATAGCAACTATGTAAAGCTATTATGGAACACTAAAAAGAAATAAAAAGCAGTAACTCTGCCTTCATTATTTTTCAGATTGCCTCCTTTCCTAAATCCGCAATAATGTCATTCAATTTCCATTTTACTCAGCACTCTGGCTCCCTTTTATCAGTACATATAAGAAAATCAAACTTTTTTTTTTTTTTTCCTTTTTTTCTGCCATTGATGGGAATTCATCCCCAACATGGCAATGTGCACTTGTAAAACCCTAACAAAACTGCCCTCATTTTAAGGTTAGACAACATAACAGCAAGGTGGCAGGAACTGTAATAAAGGAAGAAACCCAGCTTTGATAAGAAATGCAGCTATTTGTGCTGACAGTAAGAAAAAAAACATTTTGTAAAATACTCAGAAACCTGGAAAAAAAAATAAAAAAGGAAAAAAAACTTGAGTTTTTCACTCCTTTATTTTTGGGGAAGTCAACTGTGGAAAATGATACTGACCTCCTTTTCCAAACACTTTTGAACTCATTGATTTAAGGGTTAAATGAAAGTGTTCATAACAGAATGAGAACAGTTAATCTGTCCCAAACACTTTGACAGTTCAGTCTGAGCCATCATTTGCCATCCCATGTTACCCAGTTTAGACAGGCTGAAAATAAATTATCAGGGATATGTTGGTGGGAAGGGACCTCTGGAGTTCAAGGGGCTTTCGGAGTTCATCTTCTCCAGGCACATGCACAACAGGTTACATTAAAATTCAGTGCTACAAGGAAGGAAATGTCTCTGACATGGGGGCATACCTGCTTACTTATCACCACATATATGAGTGTTCCCTGCCAAAAGAGTTGACATTCTGCAGAATAAGGGCTTGCAGGGCAAGAAGAAACAAGATGACCTTCTTCTGAGATCTTGTTTGCAGAACAAAAACTACCAAAACTACTTCAGTGACTTCCTGAAACAGAAATCATCAAGGGTGCACATTCAAAAACTAATAACTGAGTGATAAAATATCAAAACAGAAAACGAAGATTAAGTAATGAAGGTTCATTAATGAAAAGGTACAATGCTAAATAAATGTTTAGCTAAGAGAGTATTATTTAGGGAAAAATGTTAAATATTTCATCCTGAATAAAGCCATGAAAAAGGAAGGATAAGGATGATCATGATAGGAGAACATTAAATATAGACAAAGCAGATTAAAACATAACTTTTTTTTTCTTCCAAAATGCGAATTAATGCTAGCTGTCCTCCCATAAGGCAGAAGAAAAGGAATGCAGTGTAAGTATTAGGGGTCAGGGGATAGGAAAGAGGAAGCCTACACACTGCAGAAGTTTATGCTGAGTACTTGTGCTCCTTAATATTCTGACACTTGTCTCAAGCCCCTAAACTTGCATCCACGAGGACCAAGTTCAGGTCCACGAGGCCTTCCATTGAGCCACCTGACAGCCGATGGGGTTGGGGCTCTGCCCAGACACCTCCAAAGGACCTCTTGCACTGGCAACAGGGACAGAGAGAAAAGCAAAATACTGAAAAAAAGAAGAAAAAAAAGAGATGCCTCCTTTCACCCGTAAATCAACAATTTAGAAGTTCATCCTTCAGGTCCACTTTGTGATGTTACTACTGATCTGTGAGTTTTCTAGTTGTGCTCCCTGTTTCTCCAGCACTGAAGGTCAGCAGGATGACTCGCAACATGCTTCTAGCTTCCTCTTGAACAAACTCGTGTTTTAGTTACTCACACCATTCTGATGGCTACCTATTTTATCCATTCTTAACATGTAAACTGCAGGTTCCCTAACAAGAAAAAGAATATCCTTTCTGCTAAATTACTCTATTGTTACAAGAAAAACCTGCAGGTTATCTGGAAAAAAAAAAACCAAAAACTGTTATTCAGCAACAGCAGAGGTGACATGTACGCATGCAGAGGGGTGAAGTTGTTGATCCGAGTCCCTCCGCTTGATCTCCCAGAGCATGTGCCTAACAGAGCCCAGTCTACAACTCCTCACCACTTTTCACTGATTTTAAGTGGATCATCACAGTGTCTCTGTTATCCCAGGCTTTATTGTTTAATACCAGTGCTTTTGATAGAGCAAAGACTATCTACAGAGTAGGCTGAACACAAGAAAATTCAGGAATTGCAGGTCTGTTATGAGGACAGGGGTGGGGTGAGAGAAAAGGCGTTAATAGTGAGGAACCACCGCACAGTGCAGTGGGGTGAGAAAGGGATTTCCATTTTGCGTTCTACCTCAGGAATAACATTTACAGTGCAATCCATTACTAGGCTGTTGCTTCTGCTGACCTTTTCACTCACAATTATGCTTCCCAGCGATCTTTAAAAGAATACAGGGGTAGTTTTGGAAGCAGCGCTTGGGTCAGCTAATGGATCCAGCCAGTCACCCAAGACAGATTGCCCAAGGTGTTCGTTGCCAACTCCTTCTGTGGATCCGGACCACAGGGCCTCCCACCTGCCTTGTTACGCTAAACGGCTGCTGGGACCACAGGCTCCTGCCGCAGCCTCTGCCACGGAAAGGATCTGGAACAGAACATGGAAACAGGCTCCCTCCACACCAGGGAAAAACCCCTTCTAGTGAGACAGGGTTTTAAGCAAAACTCTCATCCCTGACGTTTATGCTGGAATTGAAAAAAAAAAAAAAAAGATTGATCTGTCTTTCTGGGCAATGGCCCAATGTAGAGCCTGGAGGTAATGTTATCAGAAAGGATTTGACCCCACTGCTGCAGCCAAGAGTGGCCCCTGGCAGGTGTAAATTTGTCAACCCCAAAGCAAGCACAACAATCTGATCTACTCAAACCTGTGTCTCACTGTCAATCACTTTGCCTCTTACCTACTGCTGAAACTACCTCCTTTGCTGAATTCAATGCCTGGGGGAAGAAAAATGGCAAATTTTCCTAAGAGCCTGTTGAATTATACCCAGCAGCAGCTCTCAAACTCCATGTCTACCTCAGAGGAAAGACCATCACCCACTGCTTAGCTGTCACCAACGGGAACACATCCAAAACGTTGAAGTAAGAGGACTCTACCAAAGGCGCTCATCAGGACAACATCTCCATGCACGTGCCTGCACCCAAGCCAGAGGACTTCCACATTCCCAGCCCCGGATGCTCATCCCTGTCATATCCCAACTCCCTACCATGACCAAAGATGTTGGCACAAGCCATCCCCTGTGCCCTCGTGTCACGGGACAGAGCCTGGGGAGCAGCCAGTGATGCCACTGCTGGTACCGGTACCATCGCGGTGATGCCGAGGGCTCCTGCCCACGCGAGCGTGCGGGGAGACGTCGCTCTGCTCTGACCCGCACACTGCTAAGCACCAAAGCAAACGGTAAAATCCGCAGCGCCCAAGCACAGTATTGATTCCTGAGCAGCGACCATGTAAAAAAATTAAATATGTTGATGTGTCACATAAATAATTCGCCTCTGGCATCCATCACGCACTCTGCAGACATACCCTTGATTTCACACATGTAGTTTCCTTGCTACAGAGTTATCAGATTTTTTTCCCTTATCCTATTCCCAACATTAACTTCTAGGCAGCAGGATGGATGCAAGGGAATAGCAGAGGCAGAGGCAAGCCCTGGGAATCGATCTGATGCCAATCTAGCTGGAAAACGTTAACCTTGCAGGCAAGGGACAAACAGCAGAATCATCTGCAACGTGCCAAGCGACGTCTTCGTTTCCGTTAACGAGCTACGAGCAAATGACCTTCAGCAATTCTTATAACTACCTCTGATACAAGGAAGTTGGCCGTGGTCGGGACCCTGCGGACAGAAAGGAGTTTAAAAAATAAAGTAAAATGAAGTGAAATGAAATAGAATAGAATGAAGTGAAATATGATAAAATAAAATAAAATAAAATAAAATAAAATAAAATAAAATAAAATAAAATAAAATAAAATAAAATAAAATAAAATAAGGTTCACCTCTTGCCGGCGCAGTTTTTGACTGACGGAGGGTGGTCGCCGTTGGCGCCGCGACCCCCGTCACTCAGCGCGGCCGGCGCGGGGCATCTCCGCTGGACGCCTCGTTTTGGGGTCCCCCCGGGCCCGCCCCTTCCCAGTCCTTGTCCCGCGGCCGCGGGGCGCGGGGGTCGGCGCGGACCTGTCTCGGCGGCAGCTCCGCAGCCTGCGTGGGGACGGAATAAAATAAAATTTGAATTAAAACAAATGACTGAAGCGGGGAACCGGCGGCGCTGGCC
>VZSV01000044.1:3366963-3380215 GCA_013398735.1 Nothocercus julius | reverse complement strand
GAGGAGGTTTCATGTGGCCGAGGAGCGGGGCGTCCCTGATCGTCGGCTGCGGTTAGCGCTCCGCCGAGGCGCTCTGGGCACGTCCCGGCTCTTCCCGTAGCGATCGCCCTCCTCTCGGCCAAGCGCTGGCCGTGGCCGAGTTGCCCCTCGCTCTCCTGGGCCAGTGACTTTGCTCTTTGCTCTCCGCCTGTCCCTGTCTGGCAGGGTCAGCGCGTGCGTCTCCCTCGCTTCTCCTCCCGCGTATTGACCACGCCGAGCCCCCCACTCGTTCGTGTCTTCGATATCTCGCTGGCTGAACCGTCCTGCTCCTCGGCTAAATTAAACCTACCGCCCTGACCGCAGGTGGCTTTTAATGGTTGTAGCCCTTACTGTTGCTGCTTGTGCTTTTGCTTTTATTTTTACCTAGAACCTCAGCAACAATAGAGGTTTCAGTTTTATCTCATGAGTAAATCATGTTCTTGGCTTGCTTTTTTCTTCTGTATCTCTAGCAGGTTAACCGTCTATTTCCTCTTTCCTCTTTCCCTGCCAGAAACACTGAGGTTTTTGGTCTGCATCTACTTTGCCCCAGTGTCCTCACCCAAGCCGCCTGCCCTCCTTCATCCCTACCCACTCATCCCCATCACCTCAGGGTTTCCTCTGGTGCTTTCACCTCCTGGGCCTGTCTCCTCACAACACAGCTCATGTTTTGAGTTTTCACATTACCAAAAGACAGGCAGATGGGTGATACCATTTGCGACTCCTTGCCTGCTCCGTGGTTGCCCTATTTTCTCTCTCTCTGAGGTGATTGAATGTGACATCCACGCTCACTGTTGGGAGCTCTTTACTCCAGCTTCATCCCAGGCCATCCTTTCTTCCCAGTCTGTTCTGCCCATGGTAATTTGTGAGCTGTGGAAATTTATGTAAATCTGAGAAGGTTTCTCACCCTCTGCCATCCATCAGACAGTTTCAACACAGGCTATCTATAAATGAGAGAGACCAAGAACATCTAGTGTGCTTACATATGTACCCTAACCAGGTATGCGCCCCAACTATGTCCTGATGTTACATCGGGGGCTCACAGTGCTCCCTCTGCAGTGGGAGGGGTGGCTCAGAGGCCCTGTGGAGTCTCCATCCTTGGAGATTTTCTCAGAGCAGTCTGCTCAGAACTCACAGTTGGTCCTCTGGTGAGCAGAAGTTGGACTGTCGACCTCCTGAGATCCCCTCCAACCTGGATTATCCTAAATTACTATCCTTTGATCCATGTTCCAGGTGCCATTCAACACAGTCTGTATGCTGAAGAAAGACTTAGATGCTAAGATGTACTGTGCTGCTGGGAAGTCCTGACACAACTAGAGTGTTGTGCACCTATTTTTGCAATACATTTTCTTTGGCCTTGTGATAAGCCCTGCATTTTTTTTAAAATTATTTTATTTTTTAATGATATTCCTCTTCTCGTGCCTCCGTGGTATTGCCTCTGGTTAACGTTGTGCATCATGCCAAATCCCAGCTACTTTTGATAGCTCATCTTGTTCTGATGTTTCACCATGTGAAAACTCAACATGGCAAAATGAACTCCAGATTTTCTTTCCAAGGTCTTCCTGTTTCTTCATTTCTTCATCTCCGTGTTTAACTGTCATTCGAGTCCATAAGCTAAGTGTCAAATTGAGTCAAATGTAAAATAAGACTTGCTTACACATTTAAGAATCCTGTTCCCTCTTCATTGCAGTATCTTGCAGGGAGTTCAAACACATAATATGGCTCTACACAACACAGGCAATTTTTTTAAATTCTGCATTCAACTTCAGAGCTGGTTCATTCACAGAGATTCTGCCAATTTGAATAAATTTGTATAATGTTACACTTCATTTAAATCAACACAGCTTTCTGTATGGACAAAGTTAAAATCTCAAGTTGCTTTCCAGTGAGCTTACTGAAAACATTTTTTTTTTTTTCATAGAGAGATCCTCTTGCTTCTAGCTGTATGTGGCAATTTTCTTAATCTTACTAAATCTTTCTGTGACCTGTTGTATAGACGTGTAGTTTCTGTCCAAAGTCACCTTCCTCACTGGTTTGTCTTTGCCTTTCTTCTAAGTTCCTCAGGACATAGTCTTTGTATTATGTGATGTTGTTAGCCTGATGCCAGTAAAACCCCCAAACCCTGCAATTTGGAATTTACTTAATCTTGAAAATTACTGAGAACCAGAAACGTGCTGCGCTTGATTACTAATAAGAGGTTTTCCAAATCTGAAGGGTCCTTTGTATGCAATCAGTATCATTGTATCCATCTGATAGGAACCCAGAAAGAGACATAAATATAGTACATGCAAACTCTGCTTTTTTTTTTTTTTTTTTTTTGACTGGGGTAGAAGTGTTAACCGTTGCTCTTACTAAATTTGTTTATTCATCAGAAAACTGCTTATGAGATCTTTCAAAATGCTAGACATAGGATGTTTCTGTATTTTGCTGTTTCTCATTTGCCACAATTGACTCGGCTCATATGACAGAAGTACTAAAAATCAAACTGTCATGTTGGTCACTAGGACAACAAATGTCCTTTTTGCCCACTGCAGGTGTTTAATGTTTTTTATCACCCAGTTTATCTGAACAGACATTTATAGCTCAGTCCATTAAACCAGAGATGGTGATTTCTTATATTTTGCTTTGTTGTCAGATTTCTCAAGATTTTTGAAGCATATTTGATTATCCAGCAGAAGCAAAGGCAGAGCAGAAAATGGTTGAGCAACTAAAACTGCTTCGTAGACCTCTGCCTCCTAAGCAGTCACCTAAGCTGCGTGCACCAGGGGAGAAGTTTGGCAAAGGTAAATTGTACAAAGACAGTCCTTATAGCGCAGAGCTTAAAATTCTGTGTGTTCTCTAAAATTCTACCCTGGAAGATGGATTGCGAGCGCTTGGTTAATCTGTAGCTAATCTGTGGAGTACAGGGGGAAACCCACACTGACTCCAGCTAATTCTGGCCTGACCTACTGGGTAGCACAGTATGAGGGACCCAGAGCTTATATGCAGTGCGGTGACGCTAATGTGAGTTGACACAAGCCTGTCACCCTATCCAAAATGTGCAGTAAAACTGTCCATTTGTAATTGCTATGGCTGTTTAGCAGACGATTAATCTAAATAATATTGTCCTGCCAGTATTGTAAACTGCTACTGCAAAGCAGCGATAATAGGGCTAGAATATGAGCCCTCCCTGTGTATCTGTGGGAGCTTGTTTCACTTCATGTAAAATAATGGAATAATGATTGGGGCAGGTGCTAGAGCTTGAGTCTTCTACCTGCCGGACTTGAACACTACCCAGTAAATAACAGAGCTCACCCAAAGATATAGCATGAAAAACTGAAGGTAGAAGCAAAATTAGATCACATGAAGTCAAGTCAAAGGGCAAGTGAAATTTTGATGCAGAGAAAAAAAAAAAGAGGTTCTTTGGGGTGGTTCTGCTCTTCACAAAGTACACATTCATACAAACAGACGTTTATTTTAAAAGCATCGGGGAATTCAAATTAAAAGCAAAGATCTTGCAGTGTAATATGGTGCGGAAATAAACAGAAATTTTGTGTGCATGTGAATGAAAAGTTCTTTCCAATTTATATAAAGCAGTGATTGATTAAATATTTAAGCATGAATCTTTAAAACTAGAAACACATCTATAACAAAAAGAATTTTAAGCTTAAGTGATCGAGAAATAATTTGGCAAATAGGCACTTTTCCTGAAATCCAGTATGTCTAGAAGGACTCTGATGTTTGAGCAGGTTCACTGACTTCAGTTAAAACTGTGACACTGCAGGATCCACTGCAGGATCTTTGCACACAAAAAAAAAATCACTATTTATTTACCAGTCAGTATATTAGAATAAAGGGTAAAGTGAGAGATCAATACTGCCCCTACAAAACGGGCAAAAAAAGAGACCAAAGTAAACCTTGTTCTTTTCCTTCTAGTGTCTGTAATTATGTAAGAGTACAGAAACAGCTGAAATTGTGCATTCTTTACATAATCATTAAGGCAAACCAATAGGAAAAAAAAGAAAAAAAAAAAACTTCATGACTTTGGGATGAATTTGAACTAATTTGACATTTTTCAATATTATTTTGTTTCTTTGGTAGAGTAGTGGCACAGTGTATTTATTACAAATACATAATATTGCTTTGAAAGAAACAATGATAATGATAATATATTAACAATAATACCTCTATAATGATACTAAAAATAGAAAGAAAATTCAGTTAGACAGGTAAGGTTGAAAAGTCAAAAGATGTAATTACTGGCCCTTTGATATTATGAGGTCCTTAAGGAGTTTGTTTTAAAAACCTGGTAGAACTTTCCATCTATTTCTGCACAATGCATTTCCAGTCTGGCGCTGTTCAAACAGATCTAAATATCTCTGGCTCACTACCAGCGCTTTGCTTCAGTGATTCAAACCATTTTAAAAATGCCAGATAAACCTTTTATCCTGAAAGAAAGTTCTATTGTGATGGGTCTCCTTGTGGTAGAACATATGATTAGTGATGGGTGCTATTTATAGCTTATGGATTTATATAGTACTCCTGACCAGAATCGAAGAGCTGCACAGTAATGTTTGTTCAAGGATCATTTCTTCCATCACCAAATGTAACCCCTACATCTGATGGATATTTATACAGCAGCACAGCCATTGATCAAAACGCCGCTCTTCAGCAATGATGATTTGATCTTCCTGGTGGATGGAACTGTTTTGTGCTTCATGAAGTGTGAGACGGAGACCAAGGGCCCTGAGTTTAAAAAAAAAAAAAAAAAAAAAAGTTAATGGCTTTCAATGAAGTGGCCTAACAAGTGTCTTTTCTCCTGCAGGGGACTGTAAAATGTGAGGATGTAACAGGATTAAGCCGTTGACTAAAAAGGCAGGAGAAAACTCAGGGCGCTGTGGTGGACTGTGTCTATGAGAGGGATTGGAAGGTTCTAGCCACGGTAGTGAAGGGCAGGAAGCTAGGTGAGACAGTGAATGGTTCTGGCTTCCTTAGAGAGCTAAGCTACAGCAGAGAGCTAGGGGAGGGTGACTTCTTCCCCCAGCAGGGTTGCTGAAATCAGCCTCCAAAAAATGAAGGGAACAGAGTACCAAATCTGGGGAAGTGCATGAAGGATATTTAGGAAATATTTCTTTGTTAATCGTGTGATCAGGTGCTAAATGTCTGCTGGATGTGGTATTGTTTTGAAATAGGGAACTAGCTAAGAAAGCAGTGCACCCCCGGAATGAGGTGCATGGGGATACTAAACCTTGTAGCAACATCCTTCTCTTAGGGAAGAATAAGTAACAATGTCTCTGCCCTGGCATGGTGTTTCCAAAACAATACCTGCTATTTGTCTGGGCATGCAGCTCTGACTTAAATCGTAGAGCGAAGGACTAGAATGATGGATTAGAGCAAATGATTGGGATTAGTATTGGGAGGTTAGGGCAAGGGATTAGAGCAAGGGAGTGAGATTAGGATTAGGAGATTAGTGTTAAAGACTAGAGTGAGGGATTAGGATAAAGAGACTGGAATGAGGGATTGGGGTTGAGGTTAGGGTGAGGGATTTGGATTAGGATTAGGAGATTGAAGTGGGGAATTAGGGCAAGGGACTGTGGAGTAGATTGAGGGATTAGAGTGAGGGAGTGGGATTAGGATTAGGATATTAGAGTAAAGGATGAAAGTGAGGGATTGGAAGATTAGAGCAAGGGCTGGGATTAGGAGATTAGAGTGTTGCATTAACGCAAGGGGGTGGGATGAGGATATTAGGGTGAGGGATTAAAGCAAGGGATTGGGAAATTATTGTGAAATATTGGGGTGGAGAGATTGGAATGAGGGATTAGAGCAAGGGATTGGGAGAGTATAGGGAGGGATTTGGATTAGTGTGAGGGAATTAGTGCAAGGGATTGTAGTTAGAGTGAGGGATTGCAGTTAGGATTAGGAGATTAGAGTGGTGGATTATAGCAAGGGATTTGTATTAGGGGAAGGAGGGAGGGATTAGAAGGATTAATTAGAGGGATTTGGATTAGAGGAAAGATCTGGTTCATGCTCTTAGCGGTCCTTGCTTTCTTCCTAAGTAAGGAGCTGTGTATGCTGTTGTATTAAAAGGACACAACAGGCTTCTGGCTCTGGTGCTTCAGCCTGCTGCCTGACAGTGTAAGGATGAGGACAGCCCTCAGGGGCCGCTAGAACTGTGCATCTGCCTCATCCTGATACGATGTGTAAAGCTGCCTACAGACTGGAAAAGATGCTGTTTAGAAGATTTCCAGAGGTTGATTCCCATGTACCTTCCACAGTCTGACCACAACAGACCTCACTTGCATCATCATGCTTGAAAGAACTCCCCTCCACTGTGCTTTTCTGAGATGGAAGTTTCTCAAATAGCTGCCCCTTTCCCTTTCAGGAGGGCTGGCCTGGGGTTTGGGTGATACAGAAAACTCTATGGAGCAGCATTTTCATGAAGGAGCCCTGTTTACTTCTGATCGAAGGACCTCATTGAACTGTCACATAGCACCTAGCAGAACAGACCCAGAACCCTAAGTAGGACCTCAGAACATAGGTCTGAAATCTTGCCCTTTCCAGCCGATTTGTATCCAATTGCTGCTGCCTACTCTGCATCGTTCAATACACTGTTAGGTGAATTCCATTCATGTTGGGAAAAAAAAAAAAAAAAAGACCAATGTATTTCAGTATAGAATAGTGCTGGGGTACTTTGTCTTCGTGGTTCCTGCATTGCCCCCACTCTGTGTGGAGATGGAGAAATAGTCACATAAACTTTTCCTCAGAAAGGCTGTCTGAGTGTGCCTCATTATAAAAGTTTTTTTTTCTTTTTTCACTTTTCTTCACCAGGCAAGATTCTTGGACAGCACCAAACTAGAGCGATAAAGAATACAAACGATGAAAATGGAGAAACAGGTTCTAGCGGTTCTTTCAGTTCTCAAGGTCAAGTCAAGCAGACAGATACTAACCTCAGCAATGATCAGGTTTCCCACAGCCCAGTGCTGCTTTTCTCAGTACAGAAGGTGGAGCAGAAAGGTCACAGAGACTTTCCATGTCCAGGCCATAACGGCAGTGATTCTACTTGTTGGTCTTTACCAGGAGTTCCTGAAAGTCAAGTTCGTCAATATGAAATAATTCCTGTCTGTTCAAGCAGCCAAATACCAAACCTCTCTGTCCCTCCTCCTACAAGAGATTTTATTATTACTAAAAATCCTAGTGGGCCTGATAGTTTCCCATTTCGCCAAAATTACAGATTCTTTCATATGAAGCAACAAGAATTACAGAGGACTGGCCCTGCTCATTTCACTCCTCCTGCATTTACATTGGAAAGTCTTGCTGCCATTTCATCTTCTCACCCTCTGCCATTGAAGACAACACTCAAAAAACCAGCTGTTTCCCGCTATAACTGTGAAGAACTCAGCAGACGATTAATGACTGGAAAGAGGAGCTCACAGACCAAAGTTAATGGAGTGGTAGTGGCCGATACTGATTTACCACTGGCTTCAATAACAAAGTCTGAGCAACAGAAGATAGGTAATTAATATTAAGTATATGAGGAATGAATTCTTTGTTGCTGTTATTTCACTGAAAATCTTTCCTGAGCATCCCTTGCAGGAACAAAACCCTGCAGTGGTTATATTTGTCTAAGAATTAGTCCCTATTACTTGAGAAATACACAGTTCAGAATTACAGCTAGTAATAACAAACTTTATTTTGAGCTTTAAGATAACAACCAGTGACAATTTAAATGTGAGTGACTTACCTATAACTGATGGTATACAAGGCAAATGCTGAAAGTCCCAAGCTGTGGGACTGAAAAATGTGGCCCAAACACTGAGATTTAGGAAGGCAATCCTAACACTTTAAGAGGTCTTTGGTCTAGTCTCCCTATATTTTGTATAGCCAACTGAGTCCAAAATGAGGAAAAGAAAGTGTTTATATTGATTTTTCTTTTTCAGATCTGTTGCCACTTTACCTTCTACAAAATCCTGGATCTTACATCCCTGATACTTAGTCACATAGATGATTCTACTGGCTGCTCCCATTAAGCTAATGTTTTATGGGTCCAGGCCCAATATTTCTTTTACTTTCAAGGCTAAAGAATTGAGCAGCTGTCTTGCGAGGATGAGCTAAACAAACGCCCTGCACTCAAACTGCAGCGCTCACAAGCAAACAAACAATTAAAAAAAAAAACTTTTCTTTTTTGTTTTTTTTTTCACTTAGATGAAAAAAAATGAGGTAATGAGGACTGTGTTCTGTCCTTCAGTTTTGATAGGAGCTTCTGTTCAGTAAAATTCTAAATGAAATGGCAAAAACGTATCCAGAGAATATAAGCTTGAGATGTTAGTTGATTTTTTGTGTGATGTTTGATTAAAAAAAAAAAAGTGTCAATATGGAATTAATAAGAGGATTAAAAAAATCATTGTTCTTTTACCCCATCATTAGATCATTTTTATCTTTCATTCCTTTTTGTAGGGAATCAGAACAGAGTGAGCCCAGTGTTTTGCCCATAGTGTGATGCTAATCCAATTCCTAGACTGAACGCCACTAGCATTTGCTCTAAAGAATAGTAAGGCTCTTCCAGAGCAGAAGGTTTTTGATGTCAAAGCAAACCTGCTTGCACTTTGGTGGCAAAACTACACTCAGAGAGAGAATCAGCTTATGTTGTGTCTCTTCAAGCCCAGGCTTTAAACAGGGAGCACCTCAAGTATGTCGTGTGCCTTATGCTGCTTCTCATGTTAGGCAGGTTTAGAATAATACTCGCGTCCTACTCCTTCCCCTGCACATCTATACACCATGTTCCTCTTCAGTCATTCTGAAAACAGAGTCGTGTCCTGCCTTCCCAGAGAACTACTTGCAGCACAACCCACTGCTCTCAGGGCTTCTGCAACCAGAAACAGCACAGCAGTATTAGAGAAAGGACTTCTGTGGGTCTTGAAGTGCACTAAGAGTGAAGCTGGGTTGCACATCTGGATTTAGGGACACACAGGTGCTCCCAGAAACACCCGTTTTATGGGATGAATTCAATCCTTTTCCTCTGTGAGAGCCAGGTTATAGACTTGGAATTCTTTTTGGTTTTCCACTACTGGCTAGAAAGTAGCTCTGCAAGTCATGAGAAAAGCGTTTGCCTCATGCGTCTGTGGTCGTGGTCTGGATGCAGACGTACAGTTATTTCTGTATCCGCTGGAAATCACTTGCATGATGGAAATGGGACTTTGGTGTGTGATAATGAGGTGAAAAGTGAAAATAATCTCAACTATTTATCACATTTTGGTTTTGTGTGTGCTTTCTCCATCATGTAGGCACAGAGGATGGGATTTTGTGATAACTCTCTTTGCTAAAGTGTGGGTCTGTAGTGTAGAAACAGCTTTAAGAAAGCAGCCACTCTGCTCCATTTTGCTGTGTTCAGAGTGTGAGATATGACGTGCTGCCTACCAGAAGAGAAACCTGCATTCAGATTTCTGATGGCATGCAGAAGTGAACATCCCTTTGTAGGGTTCCTGTGACTAAATGTGTCCAACTTAACCAAACCTGTGAAAACCTAAAAACAGCACTGTAACCTTGCCACATTTTTTTTTTTTCCTGCAGATTCTATTTAATTTGGCCACACTCTCATCCAAACCATTTATATGAGTAGGAATAAGCTGCTCTGTCATTATGGATTCGAAAAATGGTTATGGGGGAAACAATAGATGAAAACATCTCATTCAAGTTTCACCCCATTGGAAAGGTATTTTGTTAGAGGCATATTTTGAAGTATCTTTGCGGAAGCACTGAAAGGGGAAAACTCTAATAGACCTAAAGCATCTCTTTAGAAGCCATGTCTCAGCATCTCCTGTCCCTTTCAGGGAGTTCATCAGAGTTGGGAGTAGCAGATGCTGCAGGGTCCCTTTTCCTTTTGTTTCTTAGGCAGGTGCATCCCTTCTTCTTCCTATCTCTGTGTGTTGCCCAAAATTATTTCTAAAAAATTCTATAAAGTTAGCAAACCACTGGTTCATTCAGTGACAGCAAAGCAAACTCCGTCTAGAACATGAAAGAGGTAATTCATCTCATCTAACTTCATCTCCCTTAAGTTAATCACTTAATCACAACCTCAAGGTAGACATCTAAGATGGGTGGAATAAATCAAGCACAAATTAGGTAGCTACTTTTTGGCCATTTACAATGAAACATAATTTGGCGTTGCCATTTGGTGGCTCACAGTGTATGCTATATACCCATGCCAACTGCAGAACTGTGTGAAAAGCAGGAAGCTGTAGCAATTCTGAGCACAGAAACTCATAGCTGTTGCTTGTGGCTGGTATTGAGGATCTGCACTGGTTGCTTATCCTGCAGATGGAGATAAGATGATTTTGACTAAGAGAAAGGAGATACATGAGGTTGACAAAGGGAACCAGTAAGTTCAGTGCACACAGCTGTTGTTTGTTCACCTCCTGGTACTGGACAAGCCAAGAACGCTCTTTTTTTTGGTGAAATTATTTCATATCTGCATTGTGGACAGAGTAAATCTCTTCATGATAAACTTTAGAATTCTAGGTTCATGTCCCAAGTGTCCTGGGAGAGAATAACCTCATGCACCAAGCGAGCCACTTATTTGGAAAGCGGCTTTGCAGAAAAGGTCTGGGGATGCTGGGGGATGACAGCTTGAACATGAGCCAGCAGTGTTCCCTTGCAGCAAAGGCGCCTGACTGCATACGGGGCTGTACGAGCAAAAGTATGACCAGCAGGGCAAGGGAAGTGACTATTATCCAGTATTTGGCACTTGCAAAACAACATCTGGACTAATGTGTCTAGTTTTGGGGTCTCCAGTTAAAGACAGATATTGACAGGCTGTCAGGGGCCTACAGACCACAACATACAAGGAAAGAGCAGGAGAGGTGAGGTAGTTCACCCTCAAGAAGAGATGGGTAATGGGAGATCCTGCTGCCTTCTTCAACTAGAGCCAAATTCTTCTCAGAGATGCACAGTGATAAGACCAGCAGCAAAAGAAACAATTTGGAGGATGGGAAAGTCTGATGAGATACAAAGAAAAAAGTTTTCACTGTGAGATTGGTCAAACACTGGCACAGGTTGCATGGAGAGACTATGGGGTTTTCCGTCCTTGAAGCTATTCAGAATCCAACAGAACACATTCCTGAGCGACCTGATCTAGAGCAGCCTTGAGCAGGGGTTTGGATTAGATGACCTCATTCTAAATTATTCAGTAATTCAGTGTCTTTTTTTGAAAAAATGTAGAAGCAGAGGCATAAAATTAAGCCAGTATATTAAGATCTGTCTTGCTGCGATTGAATAATATATAGGGCCTTTGTGCCTAAGATTCAGAGCGATATGAATGTTATCTATGAAATTATTTTCTTGTGTGTTTTCTGCTTAGAAATGGCCTTGGAAGAGAAAATGAGAAAATGTGATTCACCAGAAGAAGACACAGAAAAATCAGATACTGTGCATTACTTAACTCCAGCTGAATATGAAAGAGAAGAAGGACTCTGTACAGGTAGGAACAAGAGGTATAAATCACTTCGGTGAGATAAACTAGGTGTACAGCATGGGGCAACAATCATGAAATGACACTGTGGGAAATCACATTCTCAGAAATGCAATATGCCACCTGTAGAGATAGGGGACTATACTGCGTGCTGTTATATTAGCAAAATAGTTGAAATTGTAGGCCATTATCCAACTCTGATCCCCAGACCCTTTTCTTCTTTACATAAAGTCTTTTTCTTCCCACATCAGAAAAAAAAAATGTTTATCAAGAATCAGCAATCTTTATGCAGATATTTACAAGTTAACTGGTTAGTCCATGAGAGTTTTGTCTGAGTATGTAACAGAGAATCTAAAGGAATAGATTAAGGAGATTTGCAAAACCCCTTTCATTTTTTATTTATTTATTTTTTATTTTTTATTTTTTTTTAATTACAGAGTCTAGGGGTGGTCCTGGTGGCAATACTTTGGATGATGTTTGGAAAACTAGTTTACAGTTTACAGTAAACAAGCAGGAGGAAGAATTGATGTCCAGGTCCCAACTAGAAGTATTGCGCTGCCTATTGTACAAGAAGCTTGCTCTTAACCTTCAGGTATATCCTTTATAGATGCAGTGTTCATACTGCTGAGCTCAATAATTAGTAGCAGCTTTCTTTCAAAAGTTAGAGTAACTGTAGCAATAGCTGTTATATGTGCTTTTCTTTGGCAGTTTTGTTGCTTTAAAATCTCCGTTGTTTGTTTCTTGTTTCCTTTCTTCTTGCCTTCTTTCCCGATTTCCTCTGTACTTTTACTGGGTCTCATCTTCTTTCTGATCTGCCCTGCAAAATTTGTATGGCGCTTGCTCAGCAGTGTTCCTCCCACCAATGTGTTTGTAATTAAACCTAAATTACATCAGTACCACGCACAAGTGTGGAGAAATTCAGAGAGTGGGAAAAGGTGCCTCTTGTTTTTTGTAAGAGGCCAGAGATACAAAAGTCTGGGTTTCAAGGAGTCTGCCCACTAATCCAAACTTAGCCCCTTGAGAGGTCTGGACCAGCAGTTGTAGCCTCCTGACTCAAGGAGCCTCAGAAGGCTTCAGCCAAAGGAAGCTCCCATGTGAGCTCTGCGTGAATGTACCTGTCTGTCCTCCTGGGAGACAGCTGGCATAAGGAAATGGTTTTCTAAGACATCTTTATATAAATGGCTTATAGCCTTCACCCCATGGCCTGCTGTAGGCTTTCATTGCATTAGGAGCTGATATCTGGAAAAGCAGAACCCTCTGTGGAGGTAGAAATGATGAGGACTTTAGTATTCCAGAATAAATACATCCAGTCAGAGAGTGATTAGAGATTTGGGGAGTAACAGTATTTGGTTTGTTTCCAACATCAAGAATAGCAAGTTCTTAAAATATAAGCTCTATTCTTTATTTACTTGCACATACATATAAATATGTATGATACAAATTGCACAGCTGGATACATTCTGCTTTAAATGCATCTCAGATCTAAGCAAATCCCTTGTGTATAAGTCAGCATTAAGTATTTAATCTCTTTTAATGTAATCTTGAAAGAATTGATGTTATTGGTTTTGTTTCTTGTTCTGCCACCTAGAAAAGCTTTGAAAAGTCAATATTCACAGTGAGTTTCTCTGTATTATAGAATCACAGAATCACAGAATGGTTAAGTTTGAAAGGGACCTTTAGAGGTCATCTAGTCCAACCCCCCTGCACACGCAGGGTCACCTACAGCAGGTGGCTCAGGACTGCGTCCAAGCAGGTTTGGAAGATCTCCAGAGAAGGAGACTCCACAACCTCTCT
>VZSV01000044.1:3325444-3366253 GCA_013398735.1 Nothocercus julius | reverse complement strand
CCAGGTCCCTCTGGATGGCAGCGCAGCCCTCTGGGCTGTCAGCTCCTCCTCCCAGTTTGGTATCATCAGCAAACTTGCTGAGGGAGCCCTCTGTGCCTTCATCCAGGTCATTGATGAATGAATTGAACAGGACTGGGCCGAGGACTGACTCCTGGGGGACACCGCTAACCACAGGCCTCCAACTCGACTCCGCGCCACCGATCACCATCCTCTGAGCCCTGCCCTCCAGCCAATTCCTAATCCACCTCACTGTCCACCTATCTGTCCAATCTATCTGAAAATATTGTGCTGTAATGTGACTGTGTTTGCAAGATACACTAAGAAGCCATGTTGTTTACCAGGAGCAGTTGGCAAAAATTCTGTCCACCCAATTTTTATTTTTTGGAGTTTCTTTGGTACCATATGTGTAAGATGTTTCATTATCAAATCAAGCAGATTATGTCACTTCATTATCCATTTGTGAAAAAACATCACCAAAATGGAAACTGGCAATGACAGAGATGGAAATATCAGAACCACCATTGTGAGCAAACAGTGCTTCAAATTCTCTTTCTGAGTACTATAAAAAGACAATTATTGATTTTCACTTTCTCGCCAACAATACTCTTATGTCGGTATAGAGAAGAGTATTTATAGAACTTTTTTTGTTATTGTTGGATAGTGTATGGTATATAAACTCCTCAGCTGCCCAAATCATCTCTGAAGCACCCAAGTTCAGTGGAGCTACTCTTCACTGCCATCTGAGACCCAAGATCCTCAAATGACTCCTCCTTTTCTATTCTACCTATTTATGGTTTTTCTAGTGTTTATTAAGAGCATTATTTGCTGGCACTGCTGTCATTTTTCTGACTTTTTGGGCTCTCTCACCGGGGAGAGACCAATCTTGCAGTCAGTCAGGTCATGCCACATACTAAAGATTCTTGATTCAGTCTTCCTTACTACGCTGTAGCTCAGGACACACATGTTCATGAGCCATGCGCAGCCCAGGCACAGCACTGTGCTGCTGTGGTTATGCTGCTTCCTTTTCAGGGACAAGCTGACTGCAGTGTTTTTTAGAGTTTCCTCGCTTAATATACAGTATTGACGAGGCTTGTATCTCTGTGGAGCATCTAATGGAATGATCTTTGCAATTTTGCTGAAGCCTCCAATAATAGCAATGGAGATTTATCATGTTGCATTCTTTTTATCTATGGAAGAACTGAGAGACACGATCCTTTGCTGAGGTTGGGGTTCTGTGCCTGGAAAATCACTGTGTCCAGAAATTCCAGAAATCTGGGTCACCTATGTGCTGGTCTGCTGCATGGTAGTGAAAAGCTGTGTGTGAAGAAATTGCAGGAAAAATACCCAGTGCTCTGCAAACCTGTAATAGCAAAATGAAAATAGGTGAGATGCCTCATTTCAGAGTATGTATTCCGGCGCTCCACCTACTTTTTGGTCACCATTAAAAAACAGTGCAAATTTTTCCAGTGAAATTGAATTAGAAAATTTATTAACACCTTCAATTGTCCTTTTATATGTCTTTATTTATATTTTGCAAAACACATCTTCTGTTTCTTTAAGACACCTCTCCTTTGAAGTGTTGGTTTATTTATCAAAACAGAAAGGTCAATTCATAAAAAGTTTAAATCATAATACATAATGTTCCTAAATTGTCCACATATTTCAATTTGCCTGCTCTAAAACAATCCTCAATCTTTGACTTTACCGTCAATTGACTTCATTGACTTTTGAGAACAGGCAATATTTTTCCTCATCTCAGAAATATGTTAGACATGAAAACAGGTTTTCATGCAGCACTGCAGTAAGTCACACTTCCGAGCTTGAAGACGTAATTACAAGCTCTAGACAAAGCAATTCTTTAACTAAGTGATTTATGACCACAATCTGTTGTTGTTGTTAGAGAAACACCACCCCAAATTTGCTGGTTTTAAGCTTTTGTGCTGCTATCATCAGACTGGAAACACCCAGCTCACTGTCTTCCTTGGATGAACCAAGGGATATCTGTTGGAATGGGGAATGTGGCTGAAGAGTCACCTGTTCCTCTCCTTGCACTCAGAGCTGCTGCTCCAGGGCATTCTCTGGAGAAAGGAAGAAAGCCAGAGAGAGCCTCTGCTCCAGGCCTAAGGACTGCCAGGCCTCTTCTCCAGGACCAGGACCAGGACTTGCAGATTTTTATAAAAAATACTTTTTTTTTTTTCAGATAAACTTTTTTCCAGATGCTTTTTTTTTTAAGCAAACATTGAAAATTTTGGTTTAATTTCTGACTTGAGTCATCTGCTACTACCCTAGGAAATCTTCAAATGAAGCTTTTTTTTTTTTTTTTGCAAAACCAAGATTCCAGGATTGGATGGAAATCCTACATGCCTGTGCCTCATTTAAGTCTCATTTCATTATAATAGTCCTCCTTATTGATATCTGTGTATCAGTTTATCGTAACATTTGTATTGTAGTGTATTTTAACTCTAACATACAGATTTGATATGACTACAGTTAATTTAATATATAATATATGCTATGTTATATATGCTGTACTGTATACCAGGAAAAGTATTAATGAATTTTAGCTTACAGGAAAATAAACAGATGCTAAAGTTACATATAATATAGGGTCTGTGAAAAAATATTTGGCATTTTAATTAAATATTATCTCATAATATTTTAAGGCTGTGTGTGTAATAATAACATTGTACTTTCTGAAAGGATTCATAATAATGCAGGCATAGCGATCTAGACGAGTTGTTTGTATTGAATTGCCTAGGTTAGAAATGAAAGGAAGTAATAAAATAAAAATAAAATAAAATAAAATAAAATAAAATAAAATAAAATAAAATAAAATAAAATAGTAAATTTACTTGCAAAATAGTAATTCTGCATTACAGCAGAGGCCGAGCATGGCCAAGGGCCATATGCATATGCAGCCTTCGGTCATGCAGGTAAGCCCAGGCAGTGTGCAAATACACGGCTCTAGCATGTTACTTGTGGCCAGGGATTGCTCCCTGAGCAGATACGTTTACCTGCTGTGAGCACAAAGTCCACCCTTGAGAAGGAGGAGCAGTTACTTGGTTTGGATGGAAAGGCATATGGGCAGTGAAAGGTTTTTAAAGGCAAGATGGGCTGGTCTTTGAGTTGCTAATACGGCCTTAGGGCATGTCTTTGACACTGCTTAAGCTGTCTCCTCCATTCACAGGCAGATCAAGCTGTGGTGTTTGGAACTGTTCTTAAAAGTGATGGTCATGTAAATGAAAAGATGGTGTTTCTATTTTTTTTTTTTTTTTTTAGTGCAGCTGACTTGTTTTGTCTATGTATCTTTTAGGCCTACTTTCTCTTTCGCCTTCCAGACCTGACCCCTTTAATGGATACTTTGGTCATCCTTAACTTAGCATTCAATAATTTATTCTTCTTTCCTGTTGAGGTGAGTATTTGCTGCTTATTTTTCATGACTCCACTAAAAATGATGTGAAGTTGATATTGTCCAGTTCAGGTACAAAAAGCTACATGCAAAGAGTCATGATTTAATCAGAGATGCAAATGTCACAGCACAGATATTTAAAAGAGAAGGGGGAAAAAAAGAAAAGAAAAGAAAAAAAAAATAGTATTCTCTACTTTCTTAAAACTTCTTTACCATATTTTGTTTGTTTGTTTTTCTGGGATTTAGTAAGAATCATGGAGTCATCTTTGCTCTTTGCTGCCCTCCCACGGTGTTGTCCCTGAGCTCGGAGCTCCCAAGGGCATTCCCTTTTCCACCTCCTCCCCCTAAGACAGTGGTCTCAGGCTGCCTAATTCACTTACGTTGTCCAGACCTGAAGGCAACACGATCAACAGCAGCTAAAGACCTGCAGTTTCTGGGAAAATCCAAACTAGAGGACAGAATCACTAGGAATAAGTAGCTACCAACATCTAGAAAAGCTTTAATGACAGACTGTACTGTTTTCAAACACTTGCAGCTTGGGCAAACGGAGGCTGATTTTCCTGTGGATGCCAGCAGATGCATTGAGCTTAGCAGCCCGTGGACTTTTCCTCAATCCCTGTTTTAAGGAGTATTCACGGCGGGGAACACACAAGCCCCCGTGCCAGCTGATGCAGTAGTAGCTACATGGTTCCCAGGGCTGTGTCTGTGTGGGCCAAGGCCATGATCTGACAACTTCTGGTTGCAGAGTGATGGAGGCTGGAAGGGACCTCTGGAGTGGTTAGTCCAACCCCCCTCTCGTTCATACTCACATTCAGACGCCTTCACATGTCTTCCCACTAGCACAGAACTCTTGAGCTAAAGAGTTAAAGCGCTTCTCACGCTCCTCTGATTTCTCCCCCACCGTTCTTTCTGACTTACCATCTTTATGCAGCCAGCAACTCAGGAGGTTAAAAAGTAGAATGAGTAACTTAAATACAGGTACTTAAGCTTTTCCTAGCAGTTAATGTCTCTTTTTTTTCAGAAAGTTTAGTCCTTTTGTGATTTTGACCCATGGTTTGAAAAGCATTGCACTAGCCTTTTCAAAAGCAGGAAGATTCATCATACTGCTTTTGGAATCTTTTTTCTAACGCAGACCAGACAAAATATTCTATGATTTACTTTCATACAGTTCAACATTTTTGAAGCAGACATTTTAGGAACAGAGAATTACAACTCAAAAAGTTAAAGTTAGGATGCAGCATCAGGAGCAAAACCAGGCTTGTAAAGGGAAATGCCGGACCATCTTTAAACCTCAGGAGCACTAGCAGCCCTGCTGGCAATTCTCACTCATAATATTGTAAGTGAAGCAAGTTATTGTTAACTATATCTCATAAATAACTGTAGTAATATTTACAATAATTAGCATTAATCTGCATATCCTGTACTTATTCTAGATAATCTTATATTTATTTTCCAGTTCTTCCAGAAGAGGTTATTAATGCTAAAAATGCAGAATCATATGTGCTTTATGGTGAAAAGCTGTTGCTATTTCCATTACATATTCCCTTCCCTCCTCAGGTGCTTAACATCAAAACCTTGCAAGTCCTGGTGCTCCGAAACAATCCTATCAGAGAGATTCCTAATGATATTTCCCAACTGAAAACACTGAAGAAATTTATCATTTCCTTCAATTTGCTATCAGAACTTCCACCTGGGTAGGATACGTTTTACTAATTGAGGGAACTGCAACATATCTAAGCATAAACAAGGATTTTTATCCTGACCTACATTATAATCATTCACTGTTTTCCATTCTGGCCATGCCATGAACCCAAACGAAATGATCTTCTAGTAGTATTAGAGGAGAGGAGTACTGAAACAGGTAATTGTAATGCTTGCTAAAATACCACATTATATTGAATCTCCACTACTCCTGTTGAATCTGCACTACATATGTATTGGTCACCTGTAGCTCATTTGCAGCAAACAGACATTTTAGCTAAAAACATTTTGATGAAAAATGGTTTGGCTCTACAGTCTGTTCCTGTCTTTAGCTGCCTCTGTATAGCAGTAAAAATGAGCATTTTTAAAAATAGGTAATATGTTAAAACATGACTTTTCTGTTGAGGTCCTGCGGCACTGAAGCCTAAGTCCATTCCTAGAGTACTTTGGGATGCTGAGACCTAGCTTCACCCACCGCACTTTAGGTACTGAACTGAGGCAGCATGCGCAGCATCCACACTGAACGGGGAGAAATAGATAGTTCCAGAAGTCATTTCAGCACATGCCAGAGCTGAATCACTCTTCTGGATGCTAAAAATATACTAAGGTGTGATACGTTTTCCTATTAAGTAAAAAAATAAAGACCTATGCACTGTGTCGCGGTTAGTGCAGAATGGTTTGAGCTCTAGAGTTGGACTAGATGACCTACAGAAGTCCTGTATAACCTAAGTGGTTCTATGATTTTCCATCATCTGTTTTTCTAACTCATCTTTCTGTTTTATTTTGCTGTAGGTTGTTCTTATTAGACAATCTCCAGCATCTGGACATCGCTTATAATGATATTAGCTTTATCCACAATGACATAAAGAAGCTCAGGTATATAAGCAACATAAAGTGAAAACAGATCCCTACCTCATAATCCTGTAGGCCACATTTCGATACTAATTTTATCAGTGAATACATGGGGTAGATTCACGACAACCTCTCCTTCCCCCTTTTTAATCCTGTCCTGTGTGGGAGGCTTGTGGAAGCAGAAACGATATGGTGATTGCATACCAGAAAGAGCTGTGGATAGAGCCAGCCAGTATCCACAAGCATCTTGAGGATAGCCCTAAGTCAAATCTTTCCATGAAAAATGTGATCATTCTCGCATTTGGACCATCTATTTGCACATATACTTGATTTTTCTGGTGAGCAAAGAGAAAATGTACCTCCAGACCATTCGTGGCTCTTTTCAAGAAGTTGTTGAGGTAAGAACTCCATGTAAATGAGTTGGTGAGGTAAAAAACAAACCAAAATGTGGGTGAGGTAGGAACTGAAACCTACCTCTACAGGGAGCACCCAACAGAAACTGTACAAAAGGAATCCTTTGTACCTGAGGCTGTTATTCTTTTGCCCTTAATGTTGATGTTCTATATGTACATGTCTAAGACATTTAGAAGCACCAAGCCCCATCTTTAAAGATAACTCAAACATTTAAATAATAATTGAAAAATACTATGTGTATAGTTGTTTAAAATGCACTGTAAGAAACACGTAGCTCTTTATGTGTAATCTTGGTGTAATTGTTCATTAAACGGGAATTAGGAAATTATATAGCCATAGTCAAGGTAAGATATGGTCTGAACAGTTTGTAAATGTCTAGTGATCCTTAAAATTACAGACAGCTCGAAATCTTGAACATTGAAGGGAACCAGCTCTCTGCTTTGCCATCTGGGCTTTTGAATCTTCCACTGAAACGTCTCAGAATAGAAAACAGCTTCATACATCCCTTGTTATGGAATGAACAGAATCAGAACCAGCCTCAGAAGCTCATTCATCTGGCTGCCCTTTGCTTCTCCAGAAATAATCTAAGGGAAAGATACACTGACATCTCAGAAGATATTAAAAAAATACTGGACAAGTAAGTAATGCAGTGTGCCTCGATCCCTTGCCTCACATTAGTGTTGAGTGCAAGAAATATGTGCATTTTGCCACTGGCTGTAATTCTACAAGTATTAGTAGTGTCGTAGTTCACACTTTACTGTTTCGTGTTAAGTCAGTGTTCCTCAGTGGTGTGCTGTGACACGATGTTCAGTGTATCCATGCAGGTACACTCGGTTCAGATTTTGAATGTATGTATCCGAGTGAATGTTAGAATCCGCCCTTCAGTGAGGTTTATCAGAGGCTATGTGCAAATACTGCCTTCTGTTTAACGTTGCTAGAATTTTACATGGCCACCTGTCCCCCAGACCGAACATGTGCTGGAGCTCCATGCTCTGCCAGGTGTCAAGCAAGCCTGTCCAGAAGCTGAGACTGACCAGAACCTTACAGATGAGACAAAAAGGATGTCAGTTCCGTTTCTGGAAATTGCAGAATCCCTCCCTTCTTTCCCTTCCCTTTAAAATTCAGTACATCTTCCTATTTCTGATGCATCCATGCCATCCGTGCAGACTGTGCATTCAGGCTAGAGTAGCGATGCAGAACCGTAATGCCATCCGGTGGTGTTGGGTTTACGTTTGGACTCGATGGTCTTGAAGGTCTTGTTTCCAACCAGAATGATTCTGTGATTCTTTGGAATAGAGTTGCCCTGTGCTGAGGTGGAGATGAGGAAGTTCAAGCTCCTTCTCCACTGTAGAACCATAATCACTTTGAGGCCAGATAATTTTTTATTTTGCACTGTCAGTGAGGAAGCTGACCTGTCAAGGCTGGGGATATAGTCTCCGAAGTACAACGCAAAGTTCCTGACTGTTTTTTTTCCCCACTGTAGTTGTACTGCCTGTGACTGCTGCAGTGGACCTCGCTATGGCAGAGGACTTTGCCTCGTTCAGGTTTACAGGAACGTATTTAGATTTGGAAGGCTTCCCTTTTATTTCCACGCCTGCTCATCATCCTGCCGCAGAGCCTTCAAGTGTCAGTCTGAAGTCTGACTCCAGTGCTTTGCGGAAAGGGATCTGGATTATAGCAGAGGGATGGGATAGCAGTGGAGATGGGATAAAATAATTATGAAATACGAGGTCTCTTAGGTTGTGTTGTTCTGTTGGGCAGCTTGTGGCTCTGCTGGGGTATTGGGATCACTTTATCTTTCTTAAAGTGCTTTCAGCTCGACCTGCTCTGGTTCATATCAATTAATACATTTAATAGTTGGTTCAAAGTGAAAGGCAGACTCGGCCCTTGGTAAAGCTGGAGAAGTTACCTGCTGACCCCGTGTTTCCTTCAGCGATAGATTGAAAGACCTTTATCAAACTCTTCCCCACCGCTAGCAGTAAACCGTTTTAGATTATACCTATGCCTATTCCAAGGCAAGCTATTTTTATGGTTTTATAGTTTTGCCAAGGATCTGTAAGAGATTTTGGACCCCAATTTTCTGAAGTCAGTGACCAAGCCTTGCTTCACTTTGGAACACACATAGTGGACCAAATCTGGGAGACTGTTACCTTGTCCCTGGGATGGCCTCACTGGACTTGGCCAAAACCTATTATTCTTACAGCCTTCAGATGGAGATGCCTTGGATTTGTTGCGTGTCTCAGGAGCAGTTTATTACTGTGTGACTTGAGCTTGGAAAGGCTTGACTTGAGCTTGGAAAGGCTGGGAATGGCTCTTCATAAACATTGTATAGGCAACATAATAAAAGTAGTTCAGGCCCAGGGACTCTGCAAAGTGAAGAAGAAAGGTGACAGAGGGAGAAATGAGAAGCTGATGATTCTGGTCTGCTTTGAGCACAAGCAATCCCATGGGAAGATGGACACCTCTGCTCCAGGGATTAGGTTACCCCAAAAATGCGTCAGTAACAACAAGGGCAGGGTCTGATACATGGGCCCTCCTGCTGCTCCAGGAATGTCTTCTCCATGAGGCCACAAGGACAGGCTCTTCTGCCAGTGCCTTTCTGTGGGCCCATGTGCCTTGCAGTGCCCATGACAGCCAGGTGGCAGCAGTACCTGGGAGGGAAAGTGGACCTTTCCTTCCCCCCACCCCTTCTGCTTTCCAGCACAGACATTTTTATTGACTGGTAGGCGGTGAGCTCTGCTGAGATACAGTGACAGGGCATTCAAACAGTCTCTGACTAAGAAGTGTCAGACTGAGAAGTGTCTCTGACGCTTTTCATCTCCTGGTGCGTTTTCCGACCTCCGCGTGGTTGTGAGACACAGTCTGGGAAGTCACACAAATGAGAAGGGGTCGTTTACTTATTTCCACATTCAAAGTTCACGTAAGTCTTGAGAGTGGTTGAGAAATTACACTGACTTGAAGACTCGGTGAGTACTTGGATTGCCCACTGAGGTTGCCTACTTAAATATCTAGGTATCACAGTTAATTTCCACTGTGGGCATAGGAAGCCCACGTTTAGCACCCGTGGCCAGTAGATGGTCTGACTCCTACTGCTGCCTCAGATTTGGACAGCACAGGGTTGCAGCGCCAGCCACAAAGCAGGTGGTTGCTTGAACAACCCCACGATATTGGCAGGGCCACAGGATAAACCCACATGGCAGAGAAGAAACGAGATTTTAATGTTTCTTTAAAGTTGTCTGGGAATGACGTAGGCCAGAGGATTTGTGCACGCTGAAGAAGAAATGCCAGTAAGTTCAAAATAATTTCAAAGCACCGCCAGATCCAAGAACTAGCAAGATCCTCGGCAAACTTTGTGTTTGGTTCGGCTCACTCGCACCTGATTGCTCACGGCCAAGGAGACGGTGTCTGGCGCTGAGGAACACCACGGGTGCCTCTGCAAGGGAGCCGGCGCAAAGGAACACGGACACACTCGAGCTCCTGGCTTTGCAGCTGCCTGCCCAACTCACAGGAGGTGACTCCGGGCTGCAGGAGCTGCCCGGGCGCTCGGGGTTCCTGGCAGAGCTTCCTTCTCCCTGAGGTCCTGGCTGGAGGCTGCAGTCTCCGCACTGCTACCTTGGCGGAGCGGAGAGCGGGCAGCCTGCGCGTCCTTCCCGCAGGGCGGGCTGTAAAGGGAGCTCAGCGCGTCGAGCATCAGGAATACAGCGAGGAGCCACACAGAGGCAACAGAGCGGCTGGGCCCTGCGGAAGCCACGGCTGCCCTTGCACACGGACCGGCTTCGCCGGGACGAACGTTCGCTCGTCTCCACGCTGGGGGCGGCTCTACCGCCACATCCTCGGAGCAGGGAGCAGCTCGCCTTGACACCCTGAGGCCACTTTTGAGCGCTGGTGATCACAGGAGCGCCGCGGAGCTAAGGGAAGTGCCCAGGTGTCACCTGACGGCTGGGGGCGTCCGCTGGGCTGAGGCACCGGGAGAGGCACCGCTCGCTGCCCTTCTCCTTCAGCACAAGCTAGGCTGAGGGATGTGCGAACAGCCCCCTCTAGTGATACTTCTCCTCACGGTTTAATTACCTTGTGAGATAGGCTTACTGTTATTATTATTCCATTTTGCATAGTATGAAGGGTTTCTGGCACAGCCAAGGTTTAAACTGTGTCATTTGATTACAATCACTTTTGCCTTACGGAGGAAGGCACATGGAGCAAGGAATTATCTGAGGTTTTAGCAGCTGTGAGGAAAGAGAATGTGATCAAACTATGCAAACCTGAACAGGACTGGTGCTCTCAGCTGAGCTCTGGGATTTTCAGCTTCTCATCTCCTCTGCAAAAACGTTCAGGTCTGCCTTGCCTTGCTGTCGCACCGGAGCACTTCTGACCCCACCATTAAACGTGTTAGGGTTGGTTGCTGTTAGAGGCACTCACCTCCTGAAGCTGGGAGCGCTCGAGGCCGTGCAACTCCAAGCGTCTGACCCGCGTGCTGAAGGAAAAGCAGCATTATTTACCCGGTTCATTCCTGTGCAGTTCCTCCACGAGAGGACTGGCAAGGGTTAGAGCTACAGCCAGCTCGTGCTCCCTCTCCCCACTAAGGTGGGATTTGGAAACTCCCACCTGTAGCCCGGGGGCAGAGGACAGAGCTTCGGTGAGCTCAGGAGAAAAATCATTAACTTGTTTTAGCTAAAGGTCATTAAAAATCTGATGCTGACTTTCATATCATGCGTAGACAGCTTAGCAATAGCGTATTACTGACTGATCAATACACAGCATTCCCGCTTCTCAGACCTGGCTGTTTTTTAGGTCAAGAGTTTTAATTAAAAAAAAAAAAAAAAGTGTTGCATTTGGCATTTCACGATGTTTCTGCATCGGGCCCTGCTCCATTAAACACGCACGTGCATGCCCGTGTTTTCCCAAATAGGTGTGTGTGGCAAATCTGCATGAGGGAAGGGGAAGCTTTTTATCGCAATTCCAGTCTGCGGGAGGGAGGCTGAAGTGTATCAGGGATGGTGTAATAAGACACTGCAAGAGCTCTTCCCTCTCTTCCCTTTCCATACAGGCAGTGGGATCTGTGCCTACGAATGACGTCCCTCCTCGCATTCTCATCAGCTCCTTATTTTGCCCTCTCCCGCTGGCTCTAGCACGCTTAGACGCTTTCTCAGCTATTCCTGGCACTTGGAACAGCCTAAATGCCCCGCGCTGTGCTGCCTCCAGGACCCCACATCGCAGCTCTGCCCGTGCCGGGAGAGCTGAGGTTTCTCCTGTGCTCACTAGGGCTGGGGAGGGACGCGCAGCTGCAAATCACTCCTGTCCTCCCCACACCCCCTTCCTGCCCGTATCGGGGCCCAGGCCCCTTGGAGATGAAGGCAGATGTTTCTGATCAACACAAACACCTCTCCATTTCCTTCCGACCCCTCGGGCAGCGCGCATGGCAGGATGCGAGGGACGTTTTGCAGCTGGGAAGGCCAGGGCTGTGCAGTAACGTGCCGACCTGCGTGGTCACAGAGCTGAGCCGCCGCTCAGCGACGCGCAGGCGCTTGCTGAGCAGGGCCCAGAGCAGCCGGGCCGCTGCTCCTGCGACGCGGGCTGCGGCGCGGAAGAGCCCTGCAGCGCGGACGCAGGAGATGAACCGCTCCGCACGCCGGCCGCGGACAGGGCAGCAGGAGGGACAACGCACCGAGCCTTTGCAAAAAGCAGGAAATCCCTTGCGCAGCTTTTAGTTCACTTGGGTAAAACAGGATGGTTTCTGTGTCAGCAGCTTTCCTCCTGTTCCTCCTTGCCCTGACTCAAGCAGAAGCCGCAGAAGTCCCGCGTAGCCAGGGGTCACATGCCTGTTAGACAATGTCTCTACAACGTCCTTGCTCTTTCCGGGGGAGTTAGTGGTGAGCTGTAAATAGCGGGCAGCACTTGAATCTCCCCCAGAGAGGCAGCGGTGCCATCTGCTGTCAAATCTGCACCGCGACGCGTTTCGGTTGAGAAACCTTCCGGGGGCATTTACTTCTATGGTTAGGGCCCAGGGCACGTAAAAGGCTAGAAGCCTCTTGGCACTTGCTGACTTGGCTCTGAAGGGCAGCCTGGCACTAGAGCACGGAGGGTTACAGCCTTCCTTTAAAGATAAAAAATCACTATTTCTTGACCTCAGACCAATGGTGTTTCTAAACATAGACCAGAGGTGGCCCTGTCTAAAGAATTTCCCCACAGAAAGGAGATCTGAGAAGGTAAAAACATGAAGAACTGAGGGTCAGGTCATCGTGCTCCTTTGATGAGCACCAAGCACAAAGCCAAGACAAGGCCTTCATGGAGATGAGCCCCCACACCCAGCACCAAGGGCTCAGAGATCAGATCTGAAGCCAGCAGAGGGGCTGAGGGATCCCCCAGCTCCTGGAATGGGGCTTGGGCCTACAGAGGAGATGGTGGTGTGGCCATCTCCAGCCAGGAGCTGCTGGAGCAGCAGCAGACTACGCTTGCTCTGCAAAAGAGGAAGCACCAGCCACAGCTTACCAGCTACAAGACAGTTTTGAAACAGGAAGTGGCTCAGGATGTGTGGGTAGTTATTTCTCCTTTACCCTCAGCCTGACACATGCAGAAAGGCCAGGGGGAAGGGTTGCCTAAGGCAGCCGGAGAGCTGGAGCGTAAACACTGGGCACCTTGTGAAGGAGCCCCAGAACAGCCAACACAGGGCTGTAAGAGGAGGACGGGTGGGCGTCCTTGGAGGCTTTGAGAGACTGCTCAGGGGACTCTGTGGGAGGTGAATGGTGAGTGCTGCTACCAAGCTGACTAATACACTGGAGCAATCTAAGAGCATCAGATGTCGGTTTTTCAGGATGGGGAAGAAACGGGTCTTTCTTCAGCCTCCTCTGTGCATTTCACCCCTCCTGAGGGAGTCTGTCTCCATCTCTGCCACATCCTCTGCTCATGTGGGGGCTAGATCTGGGGTAGGCATCTGGCCCCATCGCTAACTTCCTCAGGGGTATTTAAGCCTCAGCTGCTCCATGCCCATCCTGGTACCTGCAAAACAACACAAACACTTTTACGTTGCTCACCTTCCTCTTCAGATTGTTTTTCCTTCAGTGACCTCTCTCTTCCATTACACCCCTGAGTAACTGTGACCCGGCTGCAGGGCAGCCAGCTTTCCTCAGGGCTCCCACGGGACGATGCCGAGCTCGCTGCGGGTTGGGAAGCAGCTGGACTTGTCAGCGCTGCGCTCACAGCTCGTCCTGCTCGTGGCTCTTCCTGGGAGACGCTCCTCATTACCAGGGCCTGGGCTAGCAGGGGAAGCTCTGTGTCTCTGCAGTAGCCTGTGGAGATCCTCTGTGCTGTGTCAGCACATAAACTGCTACTCATGTTCTTCCTCTGTCTCTTCCATTTCGTGTGTAGGAGGTATGACACATACCCCATTCTAGTAAAACCATCACTGCTTTGATTCAGTTTTGCTTTCCGAGAGGCCAGGGAGAGAAACTTGATTTATGGCAACTTTTGGACAGAGATGAGAGCACAGTAAAACGGTTACCAGTTCCAGGTGAAGCAAATAAATTCACTTTCCCCACTCCTTGATGTGCAAACAGCAGCTTTTCAGTGCCGCCACTGACTTGCTTTGAAGTGACCACACCACTGCTTTTGCTCTCCTGTGGCTTCTCCCCAGGGAGGTTGTTTGCAGCGTTGGCTAAGGCAGACAACAGACACTAGAGCGTGGCATTTGGCTGCCCTGCTTCCTGAGCCCTCTCAAAGACTCAGGAAGAAGCTCTCTCAAAAGGAGCTTCTATCCCTCACTTAGGTAGAAGAATTCCTATTTCCAAATGCCTCTCAGACAGAGGGAAGAAAGCGTTACCCAAGATGCATGGGAATTTAAGCTTCCAAATGATCAGACTGAAATTCTGGACTCAGGTCCTCTTTAATCCCGATTTCAACACCTAAGTCTTTCCTGTTCGCAAGCCTTTGGTGTCCGGCTTCCCTTGCACCGCATGGGGGGGGCAGGTGCCTGCCCCAGAGCTCTACTGATCAAAGCGGCTGGGCAATTCCTCAACTGCTTAATGATTCCTCTCTACAAACCATCTCATTCTGCAGGCAGGAGATATTTGTGTTTAGCCACAAAAATCCCGAATTGCCCCACACTCCAACCCCATCCTCTCAACAGCTGTATTAAGGTGGTAGTACACAGTGCCTTGGTTTGACTGCAGATCAATGAATCTTACCTTAACTGATACAATGAGGGGGGAACTGCAGGAGGAAAAAAAAGTACTTTTTCTTTAGCAAACCTTCAGAAAATTGGCAGAGGAAAACTACATGTAGGGAGATTTCATTATTTTGTGGATGATGAGAAATCAGCAGCAAGCAAGCTGTATTTTTTATTCTGAGGGTATGAGTGATTACTCATTATCAGTGACACCCATAAGGTTTTCATTAGGAAAAAAAGTTAATTTGTAAATGGGCAACATGGCTAAAATAAATCATTTCCTGATGTGAAACACCAGTCTTGCTCACAGATTCAAGCAATTCTAGGTCCTGGACTGCACCCTCCAGTAAGAGTCAAGCCCCTGTTGATAATAGCCTGAGGGCCTCATGTTACACACTGCCTGTGATCAGTTAAGAAAAGCAGCTTCTCTCACCTCTTGCATAACCAGGTGTTGAGAGCAGGTGCTGAGGAATACCAGATCATGTCCTAGACCCCTCACAGCACAAGGAGGGTTGGATTTGTTTCCCTAGATAAAGTTGCCCTCACAAAGACAGAGAACATTGTGACCAACCAGGCAAATCTAAATCACTCTCCATTACAGAGCCACATGAGAACAGAGGCAGCTCTCTCACTGCAGCCTGAACACTCGAGTGGAAGGGAAGAGCCCCAGGTTCTGGTCCATGCCTGGGGGTTGTGGTTGAATCTATAACCAGCAAATTGAAAAGAGGTTCTGGCCATCCCAGCACAGTGCCTCTACACTGGCAGATTATTAGAATAAGCCTAGCACAATTCTGGCCTATGCCAGCAAATGCCGCCCTGGGTTTAGCATGGATCATACCCCATTCCCAAGAGTACTGTTCTATGGTGCACCCTGTCTCAGTGAACAAAAGCTGGGGTACTTCCAACAGGGGCATTTTACAACAGTTGTCCTCAGCACCAGAGTGCAGTCTTGGGTAAGTTTGATTTACTGAACAAGACAACCTGAATTTTTTAATCCAGGTGAATGTAAAATACATACATCCTCCCTTGACAGAATGAATTACTTTGCAAGAAGCTCTGCACACTCCTACCAGTCTTGCTCAGCTCTCTCCTGATGACACTGAAGTAGATAATAGACAGGCTTACATCTTTGCCTATCTATTCCCTCTCTCTTCTCCCCCTTCCTTTAAGGGGTTGATTACCTTAATCATCTCTTGTTGCTGCAGTCTTTGGAAGCCTGTTACCTCAGTCAGACATATTCACGATATGTGATCAGTCATATAAGGTTCTCCTAGCTTTGTTCAAAATCCTGAAGGAGGACAAATACTCCAGATCACAAGATACCCGTGATCACATCAAACGCTAAACCATGTAACTACAGCTGATGCCTTAGAGAGAAGGCTCAAGACATTTTTCAGCGTACTCCGACTGCTGGCCTAAAAGCTATTAGATTACTAATAATGCATGTAAATATCTTCCTCTCAAAAACAATGGGTGTGACGGGCATCCTTGAAATTAGAGACCTATAAAGCTGCTTAATTACTTGATGTATTTGCTTACAATTGCAGCAAGACCTGTATTTGTGATGTCACACTACACCTGGCAATTAGGACCATTCTATTATTTACACTAATAGGTAGATGATGCATTATGAGTGTCCAGGCTACAGAGCACTGTTCAAAGTCTTAAGAAACCACTTGCAGCTCCAAATAACTAACAACTGAAATGAAGTGTGTTTATGTGGAAGGAAATCAGTATGAAGAACTAGAGGAAAAAGCAAGTAAAAAAAAACTGCTAGCAGCAAGGATGAGATGGTTGTATCCTGCCCTTTTAAAAACACACACCCACAACAACACACCACACTACCTCAACTTGACTTCCTCCCAGGGAGGACAGCAGGCAGGTATTGGGAACAGGTACCTTCATCACCCACATGCCTGAGGGCAGATCCTGTGTACTCTGCTGCAGAGCATGTTCAGGAACCACAGGCACCACCACCACATGCATCACACATGGGACAGCAAGGAAAAGCAGTGCTAACACTGGGCACTGGCCCTCACTGCCCTAACAAGTAGAAAGCTGTGGCAATTCTTTCTTCCCTTTGCTGAAGAATCACCTCTCTTCCATCACCATTCTTGGCTTCATCCTTTCCACATTTTTCCATTCCCTGCTTTTCCAGCAAGCAAACAGCTTATCTTGAACTTCTCCAACTCCTGGATGAGGGAAGATTTGTACCTTCTTTTTCTTCTCTTCCAGAATTAATCAGGGTTTCCACATGCCAGATTTTAGTTCCCCCAAATACATTTACTGCAGCCATAGAGCTTTTGTTTAAGAAGTTATCTGGCATCTGATTATCAGGTTTAACCTTGTAAAACGTCAAACTTGGTACTTACCCCTTCATTAAAGATATGCTCAGCAAGAGCATATTGACCTTCTTAGGTCAGTGCTCAACCTCACAACTTGATTCAAACAACACTGCCACTCCCCTCAGGGGATGGAGCAGGTTTGCAGGGTGGAAGTAACCCTTCCTGCCAAAGCTGTGTTATCTTCAAAGGGAAAGATACAGGGCTTGCTTTCAGTTTTGCTCTGGTTGCTTTATCACAGGAATACTCATCCAATAAGAGGAATCATTCAGCCCAGCAACACTGAGACTGCCCTGTGGACAGCTCTAGCTGTTCACACCTCAGTCCTCACCGGATGGAGGCACAGGACAAATGGCTTCAGTAGGTTCCTGTGGTATCTTGTGCTGACACCAGCACACAAATAACCTTGAGATATGACCTTCCTCAGAGCCTGAAGTTCTGCTCACTGAGAAGCAACAGAGAGCAGCCCATGCTAGTCCTTTCAGCCTCTTCTAACCTGTCACCAGAGCAGTTAGATCTCAGAACTCACCCCTTCTTGCTTTACCTTTGGAGAAGGACACTTGAACAGGTTTTACTTGTACTATAGCAATGCTAATCCTCTTGTGTTTTCTGAGTTCCTGACACTACTCTTTCATGCACAGTCTTCTCTTGTATTTGACTGATGAGGAAGTGTCAAGTTCAGACTGTGATACTTGATTAATCAAAAGCAGCTGTGCAGGCTCTGTGGCAGCCTGGCCTGCACCAAGGGGATGCCACTATCACCAGATGATGCATAAAACTGACCCTCTCCTTCCTATCTGCACCTGCATCACTAGGGTTTAAATGAGATTTGAACATTTGTGAAAACCAACATCAAACAGATTAAGCTTGTGAGTCCTGAAACAGATGCATTAAGTTAGCCCGCAGGTTAAACCACAGCAGGATTACTCAAGTGAGCTCCTCCATAAGCAGCAAAGCTCCACAACAAGGCCTTTCATGTGATCCAGTTAGTCCATCCAGGAGCAGGAATGAGAATTTACTCCTGCATAATAGTCAAGCACATAAGCAGGTCTTTTCTCACTAGGTCTCAGTCTACATCAATATCCTTTTGGTGATGTTGAGTAAGAGACTATATTCTTGCTTCTGAGCAGTAAGTATTAAGCTGTTTTCACACACACACACACACACACAAAAAAAAAAAACCAGCACACACATACCACTACCACATGGAACATTTAGTGATCTTGTTAGTGCTGTGAGAGTTAGCTTGGGGTTGAACTTCTTGGATCCAATATGGATGACTTCCCTTGCTAACACAAAGACAAAAATTGTGTTCAAGCAGCTGCTCTAATTTTCTGAGAGCATAAGGTGCTTCCCTGCCTAGCAAAGGTTTTGAAAGACTTCCAGCATTCCCAGTGAATGGTAAAATCTGACTTAGCAGCAATATAGCTCTGTTGCAGGTTCTCTCTCAAGTACAGAGGTAGCCAATGGGGCTGAGAATAAAAGCAGCTTTCAAGCTTTCTGTACATTACCCTTCTTTTCAAGCAAGGCCTCAGAACCAGAGCAAAGCTCCAGCTATGATGATGGATTTAGACAGGGGTACTTCTCGCTCACCACCTTTCCTCACTTCTGGAAAAACATCTGGGAAAGACTTCTGTACAGCTGTCACATACAGCCTTTAAAAAGACAAACCTACAACCCACTGTTTCACAAAGTGTTTGCCGGAACAAAACTTAAGATCAGCCTTTAGGAGGAAGCTTGCAATTTTTTTCTCCTGTTGCAGAGTTATGTGATAATTTCATCACTTTTTCCATTTCTGAAGTCTGACACAAGTAAGAATCTCCAAAAATTGTTTACTATTTATACATTATATTCAGAATTAGAAGAACCATTTTTTAACATTGAAAAATATTAAAAATATTACATACAGGATGAAATGCAGCATCAAAATGCTGCTCACAAAAATCACATCCGGTCTTGCTGTCACCAACTAAGGTGAAACTGTTTTAGGGGGAGTTTTCAAGGATATAGAGTCCTTAAAAGTTCTTTTTTTAAAGACGACATTCATTAAGAGTTGCAATGTCTAAAACAACATTATCTAATTCCCAGGCACCTGAATATTTGGCTTTCAACATCTTCTGAAATCCACAGTCACTGCACAAGGAATCTAGTTTCACACAGGCACAGATGATGGCATTTCTGAAAGCCTCCTCCGAGCTGCAATCCGCAGACATTTAGGGCAGCCTCCAGGCTTGAAACATGCTTTGTGAAAACACGTTTTGCACTCTGTTTATCCAGACAAGCAATTTCATATTCAGGGAAAGAAAAAAAAAAAAAAAATCATTAGGCATGTTCCTCAAAGGATGTTCTATCTAGTTTACTCAAGTATAAAAGTAAACACAAGCAGCACAACACCAGACCAGTCATTGCAATAACTAAGGCTGAACAGTTTGGAAGGACTTGCTGCATTTCACTGAATGCTGATAAGGCCTGGCACAGCAGCAACATCACATTGTCCCCGGCTTTCTCGTAAGTGCAGACCTGAAAATGTAGCTTCCCCTCACAGCCATAATTATGGTCAGAGATATTTGTATTTCTTGCTCTCAAAACTGAGAGGCAGAAGAGCCATCACAGATTTGAAATACAAGTGCTTTCAATGAAAACTACTCTCAGTGTTTTCCAAAAATAGGCCTGAACAGTTTTACATGTCAACATCCCCCAGTGAAGACACAGGAAGTTCAGTCTGGAACATACCTGTGCATCTCTTGCATTTGGCAATCTGAAAAGGGAAGACTAGATCTGCGCTCTGACAGAATTCACAGATAAACCCTTTTGCTTGGCAGAGCTGCAAGAACAAAAGGAGAGATGGTTTAGTTTTAAGTTTAGTCTGTCTACCTACCCATATATTTGGGAATCTCAGTAAGGTTATTTTCCTCACACTGTTAGAGAGCTCTGGCATGTCCTTACCTCACAGCCATCCACATGAGAGGTGGAGCTCTTCAGAATATCTTTAAGAAGGGGCAGTAACTGCCCTCGTTTGATCTTCACCAGGTCATCCAGTGAAAAGAGCTGCAGCTCCTCAGTCAAATGGCTTGGGATCTTTTCAAATTCTTTCAGTACCCTGTAGAAAAAAAAAAAAAATCTACATTACAAGAAAATGCATTTCTTTCAAGCATATTTGAAGAATAAGCCTCTCACTTGGTGAGAATAAGCCTCACCAAAGGGTCATATAAAGCAGATCCATGCTAAACCCTGCTTCACTTTCACACATAATGAGCTGGTATTAGCAGAAACTGAAGGGTAAGGGGTTTAAAATAAGCCTACTTTCAACGCACACTAGAATTGTCACATGCAACTATTTCAGCAATTCCCCAATAAAGGGCTCTCTCCTACTCCAGGAGCAGTAAAGTCCTGTACAATATTCTAATGCAATAATCCAGGGCTATTGATTTTTTTGCTCAAGTATCTTCCATAGAAACTTACAGATGAATTGTGTTCATACTGAGTAGGTGAACACTGGAAATACAGCTACTGCTTTTAAAACTTTTCACATGCAATCAGTGTGGAAGGTACAGTGACCATCTTAATTATTTCTATAATAGAATCATGGGTGTGCAAGAGGAGGGAATCATTAAAATATGTTTTCATTTTCAGTCAACACTTAATTGATTCTTTCCTTGAAAAGGCCAAGGTTGAAGACAAGACACATCCTGCTTTTAAAGCTTGACTTTTTTAAATAAGTAAAAACTTTCACCACAGAACTGGTGCTTTATTACTCACATATCTAACTACTAGTCATGCTGATGGTCTGGGCAGATAAAACACCAAAATCTTTGATTTGCAGGAATAGCAGGAATAAGCAGGTCAGCTTCATACTTATTAATGTTCTCTGCTATTCTGCACTTCTGCTATTCTGCACTTTTTGTTACTACTTTCACTTTAATATGCTTATAAATTAAACTGAATTGAGCAAGTGACAGGTTCCTGGAGGACCTTTAAATCTACATGGAACACTTTGGACAAATCATCTCAGAGACATACATATATATTTTCTCTAGCTAGTTCTGAGGTTAGCTAGTGATATATCTCAGAATCAAACATTTCCAATCAAATATCTAAAGATGCTAAAAGGAACATTGAGCTATCACATAAAAGCTATTCTTCACTTGGTATTTACACCGCAATAGAAGGAAGCTCTGTTATCAGACTTTTTTCTGATGATCAGATTAGCTTGTTAAAAGCTGTACACGAATGCCTCTAGAAAAAGCAGCTAAGCTGCCTTGTGCTCTTTATAAGTGGTTTTTTTTTTTTTTTTTTTTTTTTTTTTTGCATATAATCCATACCTTTCACCAAACCTGCAGGTTTTCAACAGCTTTTTTAAATGGAAAAGCTGTTCTTGTATCTCCTAGAAGATGAAGGAAACATTTTTTAAATTAAAAAGAGCTTTTACATTATATTTATACATTCACAAGTGCAGAACACTACTATTTGAGTCAGCAATTCTCTATCAGTACATCAGCCATAGTCAAAAACTAGGAACTTCTCACTCAGAGTTGAGCAAATGCATTCTCTAACAACACAACAGAGGCCTATAATTGCAAAACATCCTTTCATTCACTGACAGGGGAAGCAAATCCCAATGATATAAATTGCTCCACATCAGCACCTTAAACAAGATGCTACATCTGAACCTCTGTAAGAAAAAGAAACAACCTCTGCATGGGGAAGCCTGGGCCAAGACAGGAGGGCATAGCAGGCTCATGATCTTCTGCAAAGTCCCCTTCAAGCTGCACAGATGTTAACGAGCAGAGCTGGAATGTTTTTGGCAATGATCCACAAAAATAAGGAGTTATTCAACATTTCTGGAGAACATTTCTTTCCTGCAGACAGTTGCTTAGCAGAGGTAACTTACTGCAGGAGTCCAGCTTTCCAATGAACTCAAACTGGAAGGCAAAAAAAGAAATGCCTTCCAAAGACAGCAAGGCCCAGAAATGGTGATGGAATAAGGCAAAAATGCAAGAGTCAAATATGTCCCCTTCCCACACATGCAAGGCACAGCGCAACCCACACCAAAGCATTTTTCCCAAATCCTCAGACCCATCAATTCCCAACAAAAGGGGCCATACTCACCCTCACCCTGTCCATTTCTTTTGTTTTTGTATAGAGGGCTTTGTTGATGCATGACACATTGAAGATTGGATTCTCCCATATGCTGTCTAGTAGGTGTTTGGCAAAGTTGCACACGTAGTATTTTTTGAAGTCCCATTTCATCAGTATTCGGGCAGGAATGCAAGATTGGGCATAGCTGTGGCAACAGTCACAAAAGTATTTCCCCAGGTAGTCGCAATAGCGGAGTCTCCTGATATATTCTGCAAGTAGGCAACACAGGTTAAACAGGTAGATGCCTGGGGGATTGTACTTTTCTGTATGTCTACTCAGTTGAAATAATTCAAATCCACTGGGTGCAATGAACAGTAATTTAATTAAAGCAGGATTTTTGTTATTGCAGTAAACACATGACAAGGTTCATACTTAAAACAGACAGCTTTCCTCATTGCCACATTTATCAAAAAACCTGATCATATTCATCACCATGAGCTCACAGGCAACCACTGTTACCTTACCCACAAAAAAAAGCTTCTAACAAAAAGCTTCTTAGAAGTGGACAAAGGAACTGATCTTGGTGTTACTTCTGATAATATTTTGTATAGAACAGTTTTGGTTTGCTTGACTTAATGTGCCACCACAGATTGCTGATAATCTACTGAAATCACAAATATGGCCCTTTGTTGGCAGATGAAGAACAAGGCTTGAAAGCCTTTATTTTGTGATGAAAATAACAAATGAAAATGAACAAATGAAAAAACAATCCCAAAAGAACAAAGCCACTCATTTTATAAGCTTGCTTTTAAAGACTGTGAAAAAAGACTTTTGTGCAACTTGGCACAGAGCAGAAATTACATATTACTTACTGCTTTCTATTGGGGTTCCACAACCAACACACGTAAAGTTTTGGGCAGCTACCACAGCATCTCTCCTGAGTACAAAGACAAACAGTTAGCTCTCATGAACCAAAACAAAGCACAAGTCATTATTCTGGCACCTGTGGTTACTTTCAACTTGGAAGTTGAGAATTTCCTTCTCCATATATAGGAGGGGGCTCTGGAAGAAAAGTTTATCTATCAACATATATAAATATATAAATATGTATATATGTCAAGCAAGTCCTGTGATAGGCTTCTAAAAGATGATCTGAAAATCTTTTAATGGAAGTCTTAAGTATTCTGTGGAGAATGTGTCAATTACTTCTAAAAACAATTCTCTACAAGAACCTAAATTCTTCCCCATTTCTTCCAAAAATCACCAACATCAAGGGAAAATTCACCACACCTGCCTAATATCCTGAAACTGAGAAGGCAACTGGGCCTGCCAGTTTCCCTGTTTTGCACATTTACCAGCACTTCAAGGGGCATAAGACAGAACACAATCCACTTTCCTCCCCCTTGCTGAAAACCTACCAGACAAGTATTAGCCAAGAAGTGAGGAAGCTGTTACAAATATTCTCCAAGGAATCTTGAAAAATTGAATTTTTAGGAACTTAGCTGAATGCTATACATGTGTATCTAAAATGACATATGGCATGTTAATCAGAAGGTGCATGCTGAGAGAGTAAAAAAGGTGCCATCCACTTCCTAGTGGACCTGCAGGAGGCTGCACTGCATTAACTCAACCCCAATTTTTGTCTGTTAAACCACCCAGGCTCCTTCACAGGTTACAAGGAAGTCCCATGCTGTCCTCATAGCAGCACTCAGATCCTTTGAACTTACTTGACTGAGGGGTGAATATTAAATATAATTTGAGATCTTGGGGGGGCCCAGCCAGAAGACCCTCTTAATTTTGACACAATCTTTATTTCTTCAGCCAGATTCAAACTAGACTCCAACTCTCTTGGAATATCTTCTTTCAGCACAACCTTTTAAAAAAAGAAATTCACATAGATGAAGAGATCATCAGCCAGCCACCTACTAAGTACTATGAAGCATCTCCATTTATATTTCAGAATTTCAGTCTCCACCTGCATGTAAACAAAGTCTCCCCAAGCATCATATGAGAGCCAGAAGAAGCTACTGAAATACATTCTGGTTTGTGCACAGTCAGTTAGCAGCTTAAATGTACTGCAAACTGCTAAACTGAGAAGACATTTTTCAGTTTTTTTTAAAACAAACCAATAATCTACAACTAATAATCTGCAAACTAATATCCTTGTTTCTACTTTATTGCAGTTTCCCCCTTTCCATAACAAGGAAGCAGCTGGAATGAGACAATCATTATTTGGGGAACCAAATAAAGAGCCTGCTCTTCTCTGCTCAGACTCACCCTCTGCTTAGAGGAGCTCAGACAACCAGACAGTTGAACTGCAGCCTCTGTCTGCAACCAGTGTTTTCTGAAAGCTCTGTACAGCTCTTGAGCTGTTGCTTCAGCTGAATTACAGCCTGGTTCACAAGATGATCTGAAAGTGAAGCAACAATGATGGTGAAAAATAACAGCACTGCCTGCCTCCTTTGCATCTCTGAAAAAGCTCTCTCATTCTTTTATTCCAATTCCCTCTTTAATACACCTAAGCCCTTGCCGAGTCACAGCCACCACCCTCCAGCAAGACTCCAGCAAGCTGGGAAATGCCACACTAACTAAGCCAAGTACTACAAAAACGTTTGCTGTCAAGCAGCATTCCTTCCCTCCTCTAGGAGCCCCAAAGTTATCCCTCCCACATTTTTCCCATGCTCTGGAAGGAAGAGGCATTAAAAAGCTGGTCCAGCAAAAAAAGACAGCACTACTTAGCTATTTCACAAAGGATTACCTTCCATCTGGAGAGACAGACAGATTTTCAAGGTCTTCAAGTTCTGCAGTAAAGGAGAGAAATATTAAGAAGACTATTAAGGAAAAAAAACATTGTTATTCAGCACTGCTTTATATTTGACTTGTGTGTTACTATAGTGTCAAAATACATTTGTCATTTGAACACCCTCCTTGGATGTGTGGAATAACTTCAGCTCTGGCTGTAAAACAGAAATAAGGAGTGTGCTCTCTGTAGAGCCCTAGCTTGTGCAAGTGAAGAACACTCCCTAACAGCTACATCTAAATCATCATCACCACCATCACCAGCAGAGAAATCAACACAGAGCAGCTAAGTTGGACTACCCCAAGTGTTGATGTGCAGAATTGACAGAGTACACTGTTTTTGAACATTGACAAGTATGCTGAAATCCCCATCACAAACATGCTGGATAATGCCACAAAACATGTCAGTAGCAGGAGAGATGAATGGAATCAAACCACACAAATCTTCATTACATTTCTATAGACAGAAGACACTCACACAGACATGTTTACACTGATTGCATTGATTTTGTCAAAGCAAAACATTCTGAAGATAAATGCTTCCCCACTTAATACATCAAAATAACTGTTGCTACCAGAACTGCTTTGAAAGGCACTTTCCCATCTGAGCTTAAAGAAAGAGCAAGTGAATCTCTATAAAACCAAAGGGAACAATAAAAAAAAAAATCTGTTAACAGTAAGAAGATGAAAGCTAAATTCTGTCCAAACCATTTTTAAAGAACTTATTTTCATTCACACTATTTGTAAATGTAAAATATAGAAGGTAATTAGAGAAACTTGGGATCACCCGAGAAGTAAAGCTCCAGAGAACAAGGAGACAAGACAGTGTGCTCTAGTCCTGGAGCACAGGGTAGAATTACCAAAGAGAAAATAAACACAAAACACAAACAAACAAAAAAAAGCATAAACAAAAATAAACTCAGCTGTAAGACTGCATTGCCCTAAATTCTCTCAAACAAAGCTGCTATAACTGGCTGAGGCTATAAATTAGGTGTTTTACACCTGGCTCACTCACATGAATTGCCTTTCTTAAATATGATTCCAAGCCATAAATCAGTAAATATTAATTTGTAGAAATGAAATCCTGCCCTACTCTGGGCAGTTTCACACATGTGTTCCAGTCACACATACATAGCTCTGTCATAGCTTTCCATTGTGTCATGTCTTGCCTCCTGTGACAATGCCTACTAGATCAGCAAATTTTCCAAGAGGTGCAACAGATTTAGCTGAACAATGAAGTTGATTGTGTAATTATAATTTTAAGACCTTACCAATAATTACATATTCATCATCTGAGTCATTGTGGCATGGAAATCTGGTAACCTCATGATGTAATGGGAGATGTACTGAGGGGCTGACAGTCAGCATAGCACAGCCTGTCCAGAGCAAACAATGCATCAGTAAAATTTTCCCAGTATCTCCCAAGTAGTTGCAGTTACATTTATCACTTTTTACCTTATACCTTTTATTTGCAAAGCAACTTTTACCTACACTGGAAGCCCATCTGGGGACTCTGTCTATGACCTGCATCTCAAACACAGGCTTGACCAGGGTGAAAGCTCCAGAGACTCAAACCAAAGTATTTTCCATAAAAGGCAGCCTCCTCCTTACTTAGGAGCATGTAACTGATTTTCTCCAGCTGATTTTCTCCAGGAACTGTGTCATTTAGACTATAAATTTATTGCTAAAATTTGTCGCAAATCACTGAACTCCACATACAAATGCATTTGCTGATAGAGCATTCTAGGTGTCAGCAGCCTTTGCTCAACAGCTTTGCATTCTGCATGCACAACTGTTCTGGGCAACCTCAGTCAGATCAACTGTGTGGCTGAATCTGCACACTGCAGAGGAAAGATCTGGTCTTTAAATCCCACAAAAGAGGATTTAAACAAAAGAGAAAAACGACTAGTTTAAAGCATGCTCTGTGGAGAGCTATACTTGGCACATTTCTCATTTCCAAACACATAAAAAAAGAATAAATAACAAAATACCAAAAAACACAGATGAGAATATTCAAAAGAGAATTTGACCCACAGGTAACTCACCTGTGAAATAATGATCCTTATGGAATACAGGTTGGATTGGGTGTTAGAGACCAAAAGAAGGGATTTTATTTCCAATAAACATCCAAGTTTAGTATTTTCTTGGACAGTAAGAAAAGGAAAAGGCTGACAGAAAAGGTTGTACTATAGACTAGACAACTTGCCTTCATAACCACTGTCTGAAGAGGCAACAGAAGAATCTGATTTTTTGACTCCTGGATAGGAAGAAAACTCCAAATCAGTGTGATAGCTGCCATCTGATCCACTGATTTCTTCCAGACCCCAGGACTCTGCCTGCTGGCTTCGGATATTACACTTCATCTTCTCCAGAGATGCTATAATCATATCGGCAACAAAGAAGTGCGCGTTCTCCTGGAAGCAAAATTGAAGCACTCATTAGGACATGGCCCAATTTTCCCCCCCATCAACTTACTTCAATTCAAGAAATTAAAGTATAAGGCTATTTGGCTTTTCCTTTAAGCACAAACACCCTCAAGAGTAATTCGTAGACAATAAACAAAAGGCAACTGTACAGACAACTACCTCTTGTTTTACTCCTGACTAAAACATATGGTTTGCTTTTATCTTCGCCATCTGTTAGATAAAAGGAAACTTGATTTCATGCCTTACTGAAGGGATTACATGCCTAGCTAAAGAGCAGGTATGCATTTTAGAGATGTAGTCTTTCAGTTACACTATTTCTTAGTATACATGTGTTAATCCATATAATGCATTTAATAGGATTTAATTCAGTTAGTTGTGTGCACTGTGGCAAGCATGCTAACTTGGATGGGGTCAAAAGTAGCAAGTTTTAATGGGACTAGAGAGCTTCCAAGGGCAAGTGGTAAAAAGCAAGTAAAATGCCTTCACATGTTAAAAGTTAAGCTGGTGAGGAGATACCACTATGCAGGGAACATGCAAAAGGAGAGCTCATATGGTCAACTCAAGGCTGCATAGAAAGACTGTGGTAAGGCCAAGCAGAAGCCAGAACCTGCCTCAAACAAAGGTTAGTTGTTTCAAAGCTTCATTGAGATATTACCATGCCAGGAGCAGCGTGTCCCTTACCATCCAGCTTGCCTGGGTTACTCATCTTTCAGGATGAGAGCTTGTAAAGCCACCCTGGGGCCACTGACACACCTTGGACAGCCTTTCAGCTCTCTGTTCCAGTGTCACTATCTTTCTCTCTCTGTCCAGCAGAGCACCCCAGTGCTGCTGTCCTGGACATGGGCTCCCAGCCCAGGCTCGGCTCAAAAGCAGACAGGTCACTGAATGGAGGTGCACTTCAGTACACGGATGGAAATTCAGAGATGCCCTTGCCTCAAGTGTGCACGTTATTGTGCAAGGCTAAACCTCTGTCTGAAATGACCTGAAAGTACCTAAGGCTAAAGATTCAGATTTTTTAAAGCACTTTTTTCTCTAGAAAAAACCTCTAGAGAAAATTTTAAAGTCCTTTGTATTAAGTATTGCTATGGAAATGCAGAATTTAGTTATAGCATTAACTTTTTCCTCATCATGAAAAAAGATATTAAGGCCCAATTTAGTACACAGTTATACACTAGTGTTACCTTGACATCTTTACCTCTATAGCCTCAAATAGGCTGCCTAGCTGGACAACAACATACTTAAACCCTTTAAGACCATTATATGAATCAGAAGCCTTAAATTACTGCAAACATCACAACTACTGTGCTTGTCATTCACTCTGTAAATTGTTACAGCAATTTCACAAGTTTATCATAGGTATAAAAGTCAGCCTCTCCCCTACATCCTCAGAGGGAAAAGTATGAGCATTAAGGCTGAGAGCGCTGGCCCTGTTCAGCTTGAAGAAAAGGGTGAGACAAGATCTAATCAGTATACACAATACCTCAAGGGAGGGAGTGAGGATGGCAGCACCAGCCTCTTCTCAGTGGTGGCCACTGATAGGACTACAGGAAATGGCCACAAAGGGAAACACCAAAAGTTCCTCAGGAACTTAAGGAGAAATTTGTTAACAGTGAAGGTGACAGAGCCTTGGAACAGGCTGCCCAGAGAGGCTGTGGAGTCTCCTTCTCTGGAGATCTCCAAAACCCACTTGGATGCAGTCCCTGTGCCACATGCTCTAGGTGACCCTGCGTGTGATGATCTCTAGGGGTCCCTTCCAACCTTAAGCATTCTCTGATTCCATACAGCCAGAATTTGCCTTATGCATGTAACTGCAGTTTAATTCAAGCTAATGGGATATGTCTGAGAGAAATATTTCCCTTTTCATTTTTTTTTTTAAGCACTCTACAGTTTTCAGTTATTTTTAAATAATTCAAAGTATTTAATGATAGATTCAAAGTAAAAACAAAGAAAAGTGTTTTAGGTTAAAAGGTGGATCATGCAAAGAAGGGAAGAAAAGGGGAAAACACCACATTTTTAAAGATTATTTTTCCCCATCATCTTCCCCCCCCCACCCTGAACAAAGAACCAGAAATAAGAGTTTCCATGGAGATTTAGTAAGAATTAACAGTAATTGAGAAATACATCCTGACTTTTTAATTCAAGTAAAATGAAGAAAAAGATATATATATGACTTTTTTTTTTTTAAGTGTCCTCACCTTTTCCACATCTTCTGGAAGCACAAAGGTATCCTGCAAGGATCGATTCAAGGGAACAGCACTTATCTTCAAAGGTGAAACAGAACCTGTGGGTATAACATGAGCCTTATTATTTCTTCATCTGCAGTTCCCAAGATGCATGCAGGACAACTCCCAGAGAATAAAGCAGATTTGCTTCTCCCAAACTGCCCACAGCTGAGGTTGAACAAAATCAAAAAAGAAGATAGAAACACAAGAAACATTTGGCTTTTCTACCCTGACAACCTGAAACAGAAGTATCAAATCTGCTGGTAGGAAAAAAAAAAGTTTACATACAGACAGTGTCACTGCTCTTCCCAAGTCTGCCCTCTCCCATTTCCTGGGCTCAGAACAACATGCAACTGGCAATACCAGATGGGGCATGACCTGCCAGTGTGGCTCTCAGTAAGCTCCTAATGCCTGCAAGAGGATTTCTTGCATTTTGGAAATTTGTTGCTACAATACAGTGAGTAGGTAGAACAGAGTTCATCTCTCCCCATTTAACAATATATTACTGGAAAGCAGAGAACATATCTGGTTTTCTGCAGGTTTAACCTGTATCACAGACAGTTTCCAGTATATAAGTGAACATAGTCACAGTCTTTGGTAGAAAACTGAAGGCATAATATCAAACCCTATGCTTTGTATTACAATCACTCACTGCTGCAATAAAGTTCCTAGGAGACGGATAAAAGTTATTTTCTGTAACTGTACAATGCAATATCAAAAGAAAAAAGACTCCAGTTTTATATTTTAAGTGATGCTTACTTCATTGCTTTTGCTAAGTCTGTACTGGTTTCCTCATCTAAAAAGGTTGCTGGAGTGGGAGGGGGTCCATGTTCTTGTCTACAGTATAAAACCAATCACCATAGGAGTCATTTACTGTCATTTTCTGAACTGCTCTTTGAGAAAGACAGGGAAGATGCATACCACCCCGACAAGCTGACTTTTCAAAACAGTTTTAATTAGCACACTAATTAAACACTAGAGTCACTAACCAATTAGTTTATTTTCATACCTACTTGATGGTTCACTCATCTTGCTGTATAAACAACATTTGGGGAGATGTAGATGCTGCCAAAGACTAACAGCTCCATCTGAGATTCCAATAAGAGTGATAACTGCTTCTGTTCTTATCAGTTAAGGTAAAAGGTAGAACTGGGGCTCTAAATATAAAAGGGTAGACAGAAGGAAGTGTCAAATGATTCCTTTAAAGAATCAGCCCCAGCAAAATGGTAAGGCTACTATTAAATGTCATCCTACCCTTGGCATCCCACTTAGATTTTTTTTGTTCCCTTTACACTCATTTTAATAAAAGACATGTTTTTGCACTTTTAAACAAGATTTAGTTTTGTTTTAGCATGAAAGCAAAGTTTTGTACTGCATGATATCCAAGTGGCATAGAAAACATTGGATAATGTTAAAATGAGACTAGCTTAAATTCTTTTTTTTCCTCCTTTAAAAGCACAAAAGAAAGTTTAGACAAGAACAGAATAAAGGCTAGAGAGCCAAAAAAAGTCTAGAAGAATGAGGACTCTGAAGGGGGAACTTACTTGCTTCTTAGAGAATTTAAGAGAAGGTAGATATTACTCAGTTTTCCTCATTTTTCTATGACTGAAGTAATCTTCTCAGGACAACCAGAGGAAAGAGAAAAAGAACACAGACCCATACCAAGAAACAGTTCTGTATATGCACTTTAAAAACAGCATTTTGACCTACAGACAGCTTTTCCCAGAATCAAGTTTTACCAATACTCAATTGAACAATTACTACTCAAATTTTTACTCCCTTTCTAGGAGTTTATTGTCAAAGGGAAGATACTGAAGAGATTATGAGGACAGCAGTGCACAGGAAAGAACTCAGTGCATCCAACAACAGGAATCTGCTGTCTCTGGCCTAAATTAACCAGTTTACCCTCCTGACCCATCACTGGGAGGCACCTTGGGTTGAACAAAAAGCTCTCTGAGAAGCCACAGGAAAAAATAACTTTGGCATCTGCAAAGTTTAAAAGGAAGAACTAGTCCTGTGAAGTGCTGGTAATACACCAGCCTCAAAGATGCCCCCAAAATACCAAATTTGGCCATGGACTCTGTGTTAACAAAGATTGATACATTTCAGAGAGGCACTCCCAGCCCTTTTAAGTGTTAAAAGGGGAATTCCTAAAAAAAAAAAAATAAAAAAAATAAAAAAAACACTCACAGAATCAGAAGCAACTTGTATTAAAATCCCACCAAAATATATTTAAGTAATCATGAACGTTTTTATATGTGTATCTCTTCCCACATCTCCACACAACCTCATTGATTAGTAAAAATATGAGAAACAAAAGTAAAGATCCACCTCCTTTGAAATAGAGGTGAGGAGAAGCTCAATCAGGAGATAAGCCAGCATATTTCCTACCCTCAAATGATGTTTAATTCTTTTTTGGCTTGCCTTCACTTTACCTGCCCTCTGTTCCACTAGGGATTTAAATGACTGAAAGGAACAGTGAACAGCTGAATGCAGAGTTCAAGCTGTACAGAAAAACACCCAAAACACTAAGTTTAATGCAGATAGAGCACAATGTCCAACAGGACCTCAGCTCCTGTGAGGATTACTTTGGAGGCAGTAAAGACAACGACGACTTTCAGTCACCAGGCTGCCTTTTGTCTTACTGCTGCAATCACCTTCCAGGAAAGGAAAAACATTGACCCCACAGAAACTTGGGACACGTCCCACTGACGTCAGAAAATTGTCACAACTTCTCTGTTCTTGTACACGTGCCTCATGGTCCTTGCTGACATTTAGAGGCTTGACTGGGTTTTTCAGGCTGAGATACCTAAGCCTGCATGGCTGGCTAACCACAGCTCCAACCACAGGCTGTAGTTTGCTTCTCCCCATGTCTCTACAGGGGATTTCTCAAGTCCATCGTCCCTTTGGATTAACCAAAATAATACTTGGCAGGCGCAAACAACCAGCCTTTGCCATACCTGTTGACCACAGCCTACCCAAAAAGGCAAAGATAATTTAAAATTCCTGTTCTATTAAAGAGTTATTAAAAACTAAAAAGGCTAAGTTACTTTATAAAATTAACATTCTATTTGTCAAAATTAAAGATCAAGAATTAAAATATTAAAGCTTAATTAAAAATCTAACAAAGCTATTAGAAAGCCCCTACTACAGGCCTCTGATCCTGCAATGGCATATTGCTATCAGAGTCCACTACAGATTGAAACACTAGATGAGCTTTGAGTGAAAAGCAAGGTAGTACCAGACTGGGAAACACAGCATAACAGCCTCACTACTTAGCCCCCAATTACTATTAACCAGCTTCACATCACTGAGGCAAAAGACACCAACAACATTAGGTACTAAACACAAAAAGTGCCTTCTGCTGCTCCAGCTAAGTGGCTGCAGCCCTGGGCCAAAGGCCAGTAAGGCTGGCACATCTTGCCAACACACAGGTGCTACCCCAAGGCCAGATGAGGAAAATAGAAGGAAAAGGAGTTCAGTTGTACAAGCTGGTTTGGCCTGGTGTTTGACTTGAGCTGGAAGTAGGACACCCCTTGATTCGGGCTTTGAGAAGTTAGTACACAACAGAGAACTAATACCAAGCTCTAAAAATCTTGGTAACCTGTTCTCAGCATAAGAGTAGTTGTGAAGACAAGATAAGTCAGTGATAGTCTCATCTGCTGGATGATCCGCACTGATCTCAACCCATGAATTTTAACATTTTGTCACAGGGTCTCTACACTAAAGCATTCCTGTGATTGCAGGCCAAAAGAAAGCTTCAAGCTAGAAAGCCTCCTTTCACCAAAACTTTTGCCTTCATTTGGTGATTTTTCTCTCATGTGTAGCAATTGAAAAAAAAAAAAAAAAAAAAAAAAAAAAAAAAAATCACTTGCCATTTCTATAAAGAGTCAACTTCAGTAACAGTAGTGCCTCCATTCCTAGGACAAATTTCAGAACAAGAAGATGAGTCTAAAAATGTAGAGTTACCTGGTTGATCCAAAGGCTCTGGCTGGGAAAACCCACACAGAGAATTACAGTTGCCACTGTTGACAGCTGCAGTCTCCAAAGCACCATGACACTTTAGGGACTCTACTGACTTACTAACTGTTGAATCCGGGAGAAAACTTGTAAAAGCCAAGTCTCGTTTAGTGTGACCAAAACAGCTTTGTAGTTCCCTTTCAGCACACACAACAGCCGATGTGACAGCGCTTCCTGTTAATGTCACTTGGGTAAAACAGTCCCTCTTCAGAGGGGATATTTCCGAAAGAACAAAACCATTCAAGGAACAAGTAGTGGGATCCTCGCCAGAATAAGGTGGACAAAATGAAGAATCCACAAGAGGTTTAAAGGAGTCACAGTGTGCATTGTCCCAACATGCCCGGTGCCTTGTAAACCTGATATCCGTTTGTGTATAAGCAGTACTGCAATGCGTGGAATCGCTATCGCTGTCATCATTGTTATCCCCATCACTGCTCTCCTCCCAGTGCTCCAGGTCGCTGTCTGGGTGTTCAGCGCTCTGCATTGTGGTCTGCTCCAACTGGAAGGAGGGCTTCAAACCAGATGCATTTAAAACTGACAACAGAAGGTCTTTGATGGCTTCAGCACTATCTAGGTACGATCCAAAGCTTCCTGCATGCCCAATCACTGCTGGCCTTGAGTACTCATCTGTTCAAAAGGAGAAATCAATCCATTTAGAAAAAGGTTGATTTACAGCATGAATAAAATGCTATTTTCACTTCTAAATTATATTCAGCAATTCCTCCTTCCATCCAAGCAGCACTCTGTCCTATTTCTTCCAAGGAGATCTTACTTTCCATAACCAGGAAGCAATTCTGCTGTTCAGTCATAGGTAATAAAACAACAGTAACGTAAGCTGCTTCTAGCCAGACACATACAATTAGTTAAGATTTTAATGGCGGCTGATTGTTAGCATGCTCAAAAACATCATTGTTCTACAAAACTGGAAGAGATACAATGTAAATAACTATTAGAGCTCTGCTATTTACCATTTTCATATTTTGGTTCTATTGACAATAAGAGATGGAATCATGGGGACACACACAGACCAAAACACCCCCACACAAGCCACTTTTCTCATTCCTATGAAGGGACTCCATGTCCTTCTGACAAGTCACAGACTGTTGAAAAGTCTGGGCTTTTATCAGTAAACATTAAAAAGTTCTCCAGAAAAGGTTCATTGGGATTACATTGGTATTTCATTCATCCCCTGGAACTACTATAGTTCTTCAATATCCACAGCCCCCAACAGTGATTTCTGGAAGATTATGTGCTTCACAACAGATCAGTGCACAAAAAAAGCTGTAAAAATCTCCATGCCAAAGGCACTGTCAGTGCCTGAGTCAAATTGTGAACTACAAAATTCTACAGCTAAAGGGCTTCTTTTGTTCATTTTAAAGTTGGAGGCTCAAAGCCTGCACAAGCTTTAAGAAAACCCATAGACATTTCCAGTTCTAATGCTAAACCACAGGTAGAATAAGTTATAGCAAGACTTAGAGAATTAGAAGAGCAGGAAGAAAAATAAAAGCACACAGAGGAAAACAAAAGACGTCACATGCTTACAGGTCTCAGTCAGACACTTCCTTCTCATACAGGAAAGGCCAAAGTAGCCTCTGGTTCATTAGTCAAAGGGGGTGGCAACATTTGCCTAATCCACAAAGAAGAGTCAGAGCAAGTTTATTAAAAGCCTCATAAGTAACAGGAGCACTACTTGCCACAACCCTACATAACTTACTAAAAATTGGAGTTCAATAAAAAAAGGAAAAACTGCTTGTTATTTGTCATTACAAGGGTTTTATGTAAAAAGCATACACAGTTAGCTATGCAAGAATAAATCACAGTCCTTAACATTAAAAAGAATCATAGGAACTGCCATCATCCAAGCAACAAAGTTAGCCTAAATGTTGATTTCTCCCCGCAAATAAGTAACTATCACCTACACCACAACAAAAAGATCAACTGTCTTTCCAGCAAGATAAGCTGATTGTAAAATTCTAAAAATAGATACAAACAAGAACATTCATTTCCAGGGCAAATGACCTAGGATCACCAAGAATGGTAAACACCACTGCTTGAAAAAGCAGGTCTTGCAGACAGACTTTGCCCAGAGGTTGCTTTCCTTGGACTTAGAAAACAAACCTCCCCACAAGCCACTCACTTGTCAGCATGCACTCTTGATATTTGATAGATAAGAGTTTCTTAAGAAAGGGATCCAGACTAAAACCTTTGGAGGAGTCTACCAAGAACACCTCACATCAAGAAAAAGCAGAGGAAAAAAAAGCAACAATTAAGAACACATAGGAGCTATGATTTAAGAGTTGCTAGCAACAATCTCCACAGTTAAAGCGAGCCAAACAGCCCATTTGTGATAGTAATCAGGACCAGCCACTTGCCACTTATCAGGATGAAACTCTTAACAGGGATGCAGAAGTAGCCACAAAACTGCACTTCTGCTCAGCTGGTGTTTGTTAAATGCACTCTGCACTACAGACACCCTGCCAGCAGGGCCAACCACTATAGTGCAAAGAAGGAGTGAGAAAGTTAGGGCTAGATGATTTCCAGCTCCTTCTTCCCACCCCCTCCCCCACCCCAGACCCAAAAAGGACATTTACCCTTTCAGGAAAAAAAAAGTTGATAGCTATAAGATGTTTCAGCTGCAGAAAAATATTTTCCTATTCAGTCACACTATTTAATCTTGCTGCCTTTAGTGCCTCTTCTGCCCCACTCTCCCATCGCAAAGGCCAACCTGAAAGTTTTTCTGCTTCCTCTCATCCTTCAGTTCAAGTTTCACAACTGACATTCACATGAGTAATTCTAGTAGTTCCAAATCCAAGAATGGAGTTCTTGGATCAAGTAAGAAATTAAACAATCTCCCAATAATCATTGGGACAGTTCAAGTATTTTACTCAAGTGTTCAAAACACAGCCTTAAATAAAAGAGCCAACTACCCTTTAAAAGGCAGAGAGCTGTACTTTCAAAATTTACATTTTCCTATCACATCTTAAAAGTCAATAAATAAGGCTTCATCTCCAACTAGAGATACTTTAAAGAGGTTTATCAACAGCTTTAACCAGCCTATTAGCAGCAATAAAGATCCCTAGAGACATTTTAGAATAAAATTCCATACCTGACAGAACCGAGATTTGAGGTGTTGTAGCAAGACAGCTAATCCGTGCTGGAGTATCCACCGAGGGATTTGATGAATACACTGTTTCTGTAGGAGTTTCCTTACAGTTTTCACAATTTATCTAGAACAAGAATAGGCAGACAGACAATTTAGCTATATAAATACAACAATATGATGATACCTCCAGTCTCACATATCCTACCAGGGGGTACAGAAGAAAACTATTAGCAGCCAGCTGACAGTCCCCAACTCCTGTCAGTGCCAGTGGCTGTCTGGAAAGGTTTAAGAGCATTATTATACAAGGAGCTTTAGCATCTTACTTCTGCACGTTGCATTTCACCCAAAGGCAGGTGATCAAAAATAGCACTTCAGGTCCCAAGCTGACTATTGGTTCTAGTTCTGAACATTTAGTTAATAAAAAATCAATCACACAGGCTGTCTCCCATCACCAATTAATTACCAAGGCAACCATTCCTTTTTTTTTTTTATTTTACAAGCATGTTTTCTTAGAACAGAGATTACAAATGCCTTCTCAGTATATGCTCAACTCTCCTACCACAAGGATTGGCAGATGTAAGTTAAATTGTTCAGTCTTTTACATGGTGGAGTGCTAGACTCAAGTTACGCATTTGCCAAAATATCCACAATGAACTGGAATAGCATTCAAGGAACTTCCAATCTGTACAGAGAAGGAATAGCCCGTTTAGACACACATAACCTCTGAAGTAAACTTAAATAAAGCACTGACTCCACAACCATCCATGTGCTGCTAAAACTCCCAGCAGTAGTGCCTGGGATCCAGAGTCTAGTTTGGTGTACCATACTATATGGGTTTTGTGTCAGCAATAAGCTTAACTCAGCATTAAGGGAGATGTGACACATACACAAAAGTCCATCAGGCACACAGCTTGCCAGCATAAGCTACCAAAAGTTTGGGACACATTCAAAACTGGCCAAGGGGGTTGACACCAGATCAGCACTTTGCTTTGTGTGGTCATGACACTTCTGATTCAGTATTTACAGCCTCAAGGCTGGGTTTATCGCTTTTACAAAGCGGGGCAAGCAGTTCAGCTTAGATACTGAAGGAGTAATTCCAATAAGGAAGTTAGATACACCCAGACTAGCACACAGATCCCATGCAGGGGTTATGCCTTTGTCTCTTGCTCCCTTTCCATGGAGCTATAGAGCACACTGCAGAAGCAAGGGGAATCCAGCATCCAGTCATCCAGCATCCTCTCTTCACCTCCACCTCTGCGCCCTGAGGAGACTAAGTGACTCAGAAATCAAACCCTGCCCCAATCACCTTCAGGCTCATGGAAAGCAGAAGGTTCCAAAGCAACACCCCACAAAGAATTTCCCTTTTAACTCAAGAATAATGTTACAGACTCTACTTTTTGTTCTGAATTTCTAGAACTTAGTGTTTAATTACATTCAAGCTTAGAACAGTACCACTGATGTGGTACCATTTCCCCCCCAAACACACACTCTTTACCATGCTTGTACTACTAGAACAAGCTTTGTTCAGGCAGACTTTACTATATAGAAACTACATAGTGTTAAGAGCATCACATGAAATGGTTTACAGGAACTCAATTATTTAACAGTTAGTTTGATAAGAATTTGCTATAGGCAGTCACTACTCTTTAAATTAGAGTTGGCAGTTAGGTAACTCCACTCCCAGCACTGTAATTGCCCCATACCACTCTGAATGCAGATACTCTATTAGTAAGCACAAATATATTCTAAAATAGCAATGGTTTTAATCCATCTCTTAGATCATATCATAAGCAACTAGCAGTCCGAGAACTTCATTTACTTTAAAAATACTACCATTCAAAGAACACCAGAGTGACAACTAAGTATTAAATGAACTTTTTTCCAAGCTAATAGTGTAGTTAATGTTCTTTTTTCATTTTCTTATAAATGTTTTTTAAGTATGCTGCCATATACAGCCTAATTAATAAAAAGGCCAACAAATAGTTTCACAGCATAAGTTAGGCCTTTTCCTTCAGTTTTGGATTATATTTCTAAAGTTCAACTCCATAATGAATCTGCTTTTATCACAGACACTGCCAATTAAAGGCTTTTTTTGAAAACACATTCCTAGTTATCAAAAAGACTGAGGGGCATTTTTTAGATTATTTCTCTGCTTTACCTTTTTGGAGCTGGTGTGCTCAAAGACTTCTGTGTGGGCATAGCTGGCTATAGCTACTGCCTGGAAAGACATGATGGGAAAGCGTTCATCTTTCTTCATGAGCTACCTGGAAGTAACTGAGAAAAAAATAAAATAAAAATCACGATGAGTACAGAGTTCATCACCATTTTCCACACATTTCACAAGTACTAAATTAAAGCTTACACTAGAATATTTTGGGTAGTTTCTCACACCTATAAAGGCTTCTGAGGGCCCTGCAGAGCACAGCAGAAAGGAGAAGGAGGTCTGCCCAGGAAGCCACATCACTGGGCACCTCAGAGCTCAAGAAACTCGACAAAACCATCCCTACCACAGCCAGCAGTGCTGTTTATATCCACAGAGGAAAGGCAGAGAGGACTGAGGCACAGAAGGAGCCTCGTGCTTCCCCGGTGGCGTTTTACACAGGAGAAGGGAGAGAGAAAAGGGGGGGGGGGAGGGAAACAAACAAAACAACAACAACAACACAACTGCTCGCGTGCCCCGTACCGGAGAAGAGATGCGGCAACCCCTCATGCTCCCCGCATGCCTAAGAGACGGATTTTCCCGTTCGTTCGGGATTTTTACTCGCCGGCAGAAACAACCAACCTGAGGCCACACCGAGCCGCCCACGCTCCCCCCACGTCGCCGCCGCCGCTGTTTAAACCCCAACGGCCGCGCTGGCCCCGCCCCGCGCCAGGGCTCCGCCCCAACGGCCGCCCGGCGCCGCGCCTATCTCCTCTTAAAAATAAAAGAATCATCTTCTTGTTTTTCTAACTGATTATTATTTATTTCCCCTACGCACTCTGTGAGCGACGCAACTGTGTTTTACCTAGGGCCACGCAATGGTGACAGTGGTAGCGAGGTGCCCCAGTTGGTCTGGTTATCCCAGGGTGACCGTATTTCCCCTTAAAAAAATAAATAAACCCTCTTCCCTTTCACCTGTTAATTTATATATTTATTTTTTTCCCTGCTCTGTGAGTGGTGCAACTTGGTTCTACCTAGGGCGGTGTGATGGTGCCAGGAGGCAGCAGCCCCAGCCTGGCATGGCAGTGAGGAATTTATCAAATCCCCTGTCTTCTAAGAGCTTAGAAAATCCATACCAAGGGTTTTCTTTTATCTGCCCTTTTTCTAGAAAATCAGCCAGTGGGACATGGCAGCCCAGGTGCTGAACTCAAGAGAAACCCTCTTGAGTGTTTTTTTTTTTTAATGTAGATTCAAAACTTGTTCCAAAGTAGCGCGTTCGGGCTAAAAATAATGTGAGTGAAATCTGAGCTGCAGTCGTGGATCCACGAAGTTGCTGATTGTCTGTAAAACACGCTCAAAAAAAAAAAAAAAAAAAAAAAAAAAGGCAAGAAATAAAGAAACTGCAAGCCATGAGGAAGTGGAAAGAGCAGCCAAGTTCATATTACAGCAGGGATAACTGGAAGCAGTAAACAAGGAGAAATGGAGCTGCGGCTGGAAATCAGGACTTTGGGATTCTTTGGAGCTGTTGCCTGCTTTTTATATATCTCACGTGGAGTAATTTGAGCGCAGATGTTGACTTGGCCAGGAACCAGAGCAATGGATTTGGGCTGTGGAAACTCTGTTTTAGCCACAGGCCAGGCAGCTCGTTCCTCTGAACTGGCTCTGGTTGTCATCCCATTTCTCAAATTCCCAGCTGGAGCATGCTGATTTCATAATTGTAAAAAGAAATTCTGGATGTGAGAAATGTGAATATGCAGGTGGGAAAGGACAGGTAGGTCGAGTAAAAGAGGCTGTAGGTTTATTCCGCCTTCTGCTAGATTCTTTACTTAAGCCTGACAAGTTTAGTTGTTAGGTTTGTCATCATTCTCATAAAGTCTTCCAAAATCCTCCTCACAAGAAGCATTATATAAATGCAAAATGCTGGTATGTTTGTCTGAGAGCAAAACCACGCAGCAAGAGAACATAGCAGTGTTTCCAAGAGTTCCAGAACACTTTGATGCTTCTTTTTCTCCATGAAGCTCTGTTTGTGTTATTGTCAGGAGTTTGTCTCATAACATCTCCAAAAACAAAAAGCTGATCAATTGGTAAAGCAGAAATAAGTGCAGTTTTTTAGCTTTTTGTGATTTCTCCTGGTTCTTTTTTTT
>VZSV01000044.1:3286545-3308611 GCA_013398735.1 Nothocercus julius | reverse complement strand
AGGAAAGGAAAGGAAAGGAAAGGAAAGGAAAGGAAAGGAAAGGAAAGGAAAGGAAAGGAAAGGAAAGGAAAGGAAAGGAAAGGAAAGGAAAGGAAGCCTTAAAGCCCTGTCTGTTCCCTGCCACCTTTTCTGTACTTGGCAGAAATAAGCCACAATCTAATTTTAGAAATACACAGCCCCCCGGAAGATCTGTGCACATATTCCTTCACTTCAGGTAAGCACTCCGCTGTAACTTGTGCCAAATGTTATTCCTGAACTTGTCCTTTTCCGAGTGCTACAGCAGCACAAAGAGAGACAACTGAGCAGGGAGTTGCAAGCAAGACAAGGATCAAGCTGTGCCCGCCAGATCCCGAATGATGGTGCTAAATGTGTTTTCTCTTTGCTGGGTCTCATCTGACTTTGCTGTCCACAGGCACAGCCCTGAGGGTGCAATTAAGACATTAGGCAAAGTCCAGGATGCAGCAACAAACTTTTCTTTTGTGTCAGTAAGAATCACATGGCCAAGCCGCTGTCCAAAGTTGCCCTTTCAGTAATTAAGTACATGCTTATCCCATAATGGAGAGTTAATGGATTAAAGTGATGGTTTATTACCCTGCGGTCTGTCTGCAGGGAGCAGCTTTCATCCCTGGGCACTCGGAAAGCCCCGGGCTCGTTTCCCTGGGAGTGAGTGCTGGGGTCCTGGTGGGCTGTCCATGAGCTCCCGACCCAGCTCTGCTCTGGCTTCCCCCAATCCCCAGGGCTGGAGGCTGCAGTGTGGAACACTGCAGCTCATGGATCCGTGGTGGAGCTTGCCCTAGGCTAGCTGGGTTCCCTGATTCCTCACTCCTCTGAATTAACCCCAAAGCACAGAGTGGTGAGGGATTAGGATTTCAGTGGCATAAGGAACTGTGCTGACTTTCACTAGGCTTGAGGCTGGGATTCCAAAACATTCTGTGTCGGAATTGTGCTGTTTTGTGTGAAGAAAGAGGCAGAACACTAAGAAGCTTAGCTTAAAAAATGTAGACATTCCAACGTCATCCTCATCTGTAAGAGAGAGGTTTAATGTTTCACTTTTAAAACAGACAAATATTGGTATTGTCTCGTATTTATTATTCTGTCTGTATTTAAAATTCATACATAAATTATTATTTTTAGAGCTCTGGGTTTATAAGAAGTTTGGGGTTCTGACACGTTCACAGAAGCCCTCAATCTCTTCTGAAAATGAGAGTAAATTCAACTCAGTGGCTCATTATTCTCATCATTATCTACCAGCTTCGAATGAGAATTAATGCAGAAACAATGAAACTATAAAAGAGACACTCACTCGGGAAGCACCGGGATATTTCTTTTTCCAAGTTAGCTCCCCTGGCCATATGGCCCCATCCACACTGCTGAAGTGGAGCAGAATTGCTCAAAAGGCTCAACCCAGAACAGGGTACCGAGGGGTACTGCTCTGCTGAGGGGGATATAATACAGACAAGAAGAAATTCATAATTTATTCATGATCAATCAAGGGTTAGAGTGTCAAATGCAATATCCAGCCTGACCTGGAAGACTTACACCCATCAATCTATTGCCATTAATTAAGTTTCAAAGGCTTTGCCAGGTCCACAAGACCTGCTGCAGTGATGCAAGACTAGTAATACTACACATTTTTTAATAATGGAGCTTAGTAAAGCAGAAATGAAATACTCAGCTCTCATACTAGTCCTCTGATGAAGTTTTTAATTAGTTAATTTATGCATTATCAATTGAGTCCTTTTAAGGCCTCACTAGACCCAAATGCATATGGATACACAATATGTGCTTGTCTATCAATTTAATGAATTGTCATTCCAAAAGTCCTGTTTTTAAATATCACTTACTTCCTTGGAAGAAGGAATAGGATTTTGCAAGCTGCTCTATTGATTTTTACATTTTTCTTCTTCACCTTGTTTTTCCTCATGAATTAAAGACATATCACCCTAGCAGGAAACAGGGTAATTCTAAACTTTAACCAGATTGCTTTGGCTTTTCGCTGCTATAATTTATGAAAAACAGTGCTTTGATACACGGACAGTGCCACTGAATTCAGTGGAGTGAGTGATTTTGAGCAATTGGATACTCCAGGGGAGCGTGGCAGACTTTTCCCAGAGGTTGCCTGCAATTCAGGACAGAGGCAAGGTCTAGCTAGACATTTGGGCAGCACACAGAGTCTCCATTCCGACTGGCAATTCTGGGCACTGCTATAATACATATTAATATTTTTTTTGTTGTTGAAAGGCCTTATTGTAGCCTTTGATTTGCTTTGGCCCAGCCACATGAAAGGACATCCAAGTAAGAACAAAGAAAACAGACGATGGCCAGGGATGGAGTCAGCGTGTTAGGAGCGTTTGGGGCCAAGAGCTCAAGGCCTCAAATGCGCCAGTCTGGCATCTAGTCTGGATGCCTCATGTGGAAAAGGCTACTAAAAACTGCAGAGAGAAGAGCCATAGAAAGAGTCAAGACTGGAAAAGTAGCTACAGGAGTGCAAACAGGAGAATCTCTCCTTTTTTTTTTTTTGGCATCTCAGAAAGAAAATTAAGAGATGACAACCTTGCACTGTAAGTACCTTTACTGAGAGAAAATACAGGGCTCTCTAGGAGGGAAAGGCTTAAGAGAAATACATGGCTAGAGTTTAACTAATTTAAACAAGCAAATAAAATTTTAAAATGAGGCATGAAGTTTTATGTGAGGGTGTCTTGCCATTGCAACAAGATACAAAGGAAAGAGACAGGTGCCTCATCTCTAAGGTCTTCAAAAGAAAACCAAAGTGTTGGTTGTTTGTGTTTTATGACTCCTAACCCCCTTTCCAGGATTCCGGCTTTCAAGCATAATGTTCAAAAGTTGATCCAAACAAGAAGCCTCTTGTATTTTGAATACTTGCACTTAATCCATAGACCTGTTGGTTATTCTGCAGTGGAAGTTTTTTTTTTTTTTTAAATTTTCTTTTTTCCCATAGATACATTTCTAGGAGTAAGAGCCTTTCTGACTGAGTTTTCATTGAAGCAGAAAACTTGCATGAAAATGTTTGGACTTAGTCAAACTGGCATTACAAGGGGAAAAAAAAGCATTGAAAAGTTCACAAGCAGCTCTAATGAGGACATCTTATCTCAGCTTCTTGAATTTTTAGTCTACACAAGAGGCACAGTAAAGCAACTTTTATCTTAATTTATGACTTTAGTATTTTTCAGCTACTAGAAGCGAGCATTTATACCCTCAGTGACATCCTGATGTATCTAGACATTGCTGAGCCGTATTCAGCAGTTCGATTGTTTGACTCTGCTTTCCTTCTTGCAGAGTTTAAGTCAGGAGGAATATGCAATATTTTAATTATGTTTCAGAGATCCGAAAGAATTTCTGCTTTTCATAAAGATGGTATGTACGGAAGATGCTTAGGGTCAGAAAGGTGGAATTTTGCTGGAAGAGGCTTTACTGGGTGACAACCGAAACCTTTAGGAGCAACCCTGTTTTTGAGCAGCTGGGAAGCCAGGGGGAGGCCGGCTTGTACAGCTGTAATTGCAGTAATCCAGCAGCTCATTGAGGTTTCACAAACAGACCTTTTCCCACACAACCCAACTGATCAGTCCAGCTCTATTGCTTGTCTGCAGAGACGGAAAGAGATTCCCAGCAGCCCCTGACCTCTGCAGTACTGCAAGGGCCAAGCTCCCAGACCCACAGAGCTCGGAGTCCTTCGGAAAGTCTATCCAACTAGATATGTGTTAGGAGCCAAGGGGAATTACCAGCTGAGCACACGTGCGGTGCTGTGCATAGAAAGGCCAATACCTCCCTTACGCATCCGCTCAGGGTGACACTGTGCAGGAGCAGGTTTGGTTGTTTCCCCTTGAGCTGCTCCTGCTAGAGTTGTCACTGCGTCTAGTCTGGCCTAGTAGGTGGAAGCTGAACCTAGGTAAGTCAGCACTAAACTGGGAATAAAAAAAAAAAGGAAAAACAATTCTGAGGAGCAACAAGCCAAGAGCTGGTTTGATATTTAGCTTTACAGATAGGCAGTCACAGGTCTGGATCTGAAAGCACTAACTGCTCTGGGAAACACCATGGAAACCCCTGAAATGGTGACAGTGGTCCTAAATATTAACCCTGCTGGGTGTTGCTAATTAGGGTTTTTTGTAGATGTTACCATAATTTCTTTTGTGGGATGTTAGTGCACATTCTTGAACGGCTAAAAGAAAACCGTAGGTTTCCTTCGGAAAAGTGGCTGAACTGCTATGTGGGGCAGCAAAGTTGCCCACAAAGCTGCTAGTTCAGTTCTTGCACATTAATGCTTCTCTTCAAATAAGAGGCTATGAATCGAGGTGCTTGTGTCTGAAGATACTTGCATAAGGACTCTTTGGTGGGCTAGTTTCACCTTACATCCCATTTCCGTCCAGCCTGCCCTTTGTTTTATGGGGGATGCCAGGCGCTGGCTGCCCGCACAGCCAAATGCCTCTCTGTTCCTGCAGGACCATGATCACAGCACCGTTGCCTCCAGGTCTGTCTGAGCAGGCAGAGGACGTCATCACCACGCTGCCTCTGGCACACCTGCAGCGTCCTGTTGGGGAAAGGCAGTGCTGCAGCTTGACCCTGTCCCACGAGGTATCTGCCAAATCTGTGAGCTGGCCACCGGGCCACGGCAGAGCCTCCTCTGTCCACGCGTCTAAGGAAAAGGCCAACCAATGCTCAAGCGCTAAGAAGCAAAAGGAGATGAGTTATGAGGGCTGCAGAAAAAGAAGCAAAAAGGATATTTTAAATCGTATCATCTTGGCTTAAATCACTTCAAATAATTTTAGCAAGTGGGAAACAAGACTAAGATTATATCATAAATATATCACATTTTTCCTCCCTGCCCAAGGGGAGGCAACACACATGATATATAGCTTGATGGATATAGATCATTAGCTATAAATCATGCCTGGTGGGCTGCTTGGTACAGAGCAGTTTTTCGTGATAGGGAGAACTCCCCAGAACAGCCTTCTACAGGCCTCTCCCTCATTTTGAAAACAATTAAAAGGAAACAAAACAAGTTAACTGAAGTATGATTATATCTTAATTCCAAAGAATCTGTCTTTTTTTTTTTTTTTTTCCTGGGAAATTCATTGTTACTATCTGTTCTAGAGAGAACAGAAGCTCTACTGTAGGCTTCTGCAATCCTTTCAGTGAACTAAAATATAAAACTATGTAACATGGCTGCATTAGGATCATTGATTGTGCCAGCATTAATACAGCCACAAGTAAGAAGGACAGTGTCCACATCCACTCTGAAAAGGTCCAGCAGAATCCTGATTTATTTAAGGTTCTCATAGGAACGGAATTTCCTGTGCAGTTTGAATCTGGTTTCTTAGAGGTTTTACTGGAAACTTGTGATGTTAGAACAGGAATATCAGCATTACAACCATTTATATCTGCTTTGATGTTCCTAACACTTTGGCTATGTATGCATCGTGCCCTGAAAGCAAGCAAAACTGAGAAGTAAGTGTAAGTAATGTAAAAAATGCATCCTGACAAGAAAGAGTTACGGTAAGAAATATCATGATTATGAATACAGTGAGGCATGGGGGATTTCTTTTATTGCATCAGTGAGATTGCATTAGGTCTGGACTCTGCATTCAACCTGCCCAAGGCAAAGGCCATTTATACTTATATAGGGAAACATTAGCTACGAGGTGGAGAAGTATTTTTCTGGAAGAGCACCAGCATAAACCCCAGAATGACAGATCTATTTAACATCAGGCCCAAAGGAAGAATGAATTTCTTCTGCTTCTGTTGTGCTGAGCCCTCAGTTTATATAGTCACAATGCTGCTGAGGGAAACACAAATACATAAAAGTACCTTGAAGACAGACCACAGATAATCGTCTCATTCTACAATGACCCAGCAGGATCATTTGGTCTGCTGCACCATTTGGGACAGCGGAAAACAGACCCAGATCCCTTTTTATTCCTCAAATGCTTCAAGAGAGGATCATCACTCTAATGAGAGGGTCCCTGCAATAAGAACATTCTGTCCATCCTTGTCGCCACTTTTCTCTCCCAGGATACTGGTTTGTGGCTTCTCTCTTATGGTGAGGTTATTTATAATGCAGCATTCCTTTGCTCCTGCTGCTTTGACTCTGAGGACTACAAACCCAGCCCTGAGCCTTTGCTCCTCCATGGTCCCAAGGCAGTCTCTGTGGGGCTAATCTCTTGTCTACACTACCAGGAGGCAGCAGGCTGCTTGGTCAACAAGGCTTGCATGCAAGTGGATGTTAGTGATGAGTCAAAAATGTCCTCATTGATTCTGTCAGGGAATTTGGGTCTTTGGCAGGTAGCCAAGTCACATCCCAGCTCTGGCAATGCTGTTCCCTAATTAGTTTGTCCCGGGTCAAGTGCCCTTGACCTGATCCTCCTTCCTCTTTCAGCTGTACCACCCATGGCATCAAAAGGTCTCATCGCTGCATGCCAGGAGGTTGGTACTCCCCCTCTCCAGAGGCAGCACACATCTGGCTGGTGACACATATCTGGCTGGAGCTCATACATCTGCCTGGTGGCATTTCCTTGCAGCTGTGTTTGGAGCCAGCAGAGCGGTTGGTGGCACCTTTGGCGGAGGTTGAGCAGCTGTGGACATCCCAGGGGAATATGCAGGCAGCCAAGCTTCCCACCAGGGACCAGGTCCTCTGTCTCATTCACTGATGCCAAAGAGAGGAGAAAGCTCGGTGCATCCACAGAGCCTCAGCATAGGTTGGTGCTCAGCATCATCCAGCTGTTGGAGCCATTTCACAGTGTGATTCCCTCCAGTGAGTGATAATCATGCACAAAATAACCAAGGAGCTTTGAAAAGCTCCTCCTGTCAAGTTATCCTGAGGTGACATGGGGTGACACGGGTGAAACAGAAGCCATGGCCTTGGCTGTGTGTTAGATGTGGTGCCTGTTACGATCCAAAGCCAACATCTCTTTTTTCATTTGTGAGCCAGAAAAGAAATGTCCTGCGAGGAGGAAGGCTTTGGCCAGGTCACTGCAAGCACGTGCTTGTGACTTTCAAGAAACAACGAGTTTTATGGCAACACTCCCTTGAGCACAGAAATGCAAAGTGAACTAAACTGAAAGGTTTTGAAGTTTGATGGTTTATTGCCATCAGCATCTGATAAACAAATGTTAACTTTGGCAGATATCTCTAGCTACAGATAAGCAGAAAAAGCATTTTCTTCTAGCTATTCCCACCTCATATACCACACAATATAGCAAAGCACATTATAGAGGTCATCATTTGATTTTAAAAGCTGCTTAAAATATTTTCAAAGACCTTTTCTCAGTTCTCTAGAGTTTTAAAAATGCAGGAGAGATTTCAGTTTTGTTAACTTTAGATACATGGAAATGTCAAGGTATATCTCCAGATAACTTTTTTTTTTCACAATATACTTGCATTAAAAGGCTTTTAAAAATATTTTCTGTTTTTAAAAGTTACTTTGAACATTAGATAAAGATTTCCCAGTTGCACTTTCTGCTTCTTGAAGTATCACTTAGATGTGGTTGACAGAGGGATATTATCAAAATTTATTAGGAGTTTGATGTTACTTATATTTCTTCCACAGTGTGCCGCAAGATATTCTTGATGATAACCTTAAAATGAAATGACCTTATAATATTTGTGCTGAAGTTAATTATACCATGCATTCGTTGAGAGGTAAGTCACAAGACAGGATTGACAATTCTTCAGTCATAAATTTAGCTTTTATCTAAGGCACATCTTAAAGAAGGGAAATAAAAGCATTTGGTCACATGCTCAGCTACTTCACATCTTAATTTCAGTGAAAAGAAGTCCTTTGGCTGATTAAAAATGTTGACTTTGGCTCAGAAGAAAAAAATAGTGACTTTCAGGACACTGTAAATACTCCTGAGCTGCTTCAGTCTGACAGAAAGCCGGATATGCCATATTTGCATAAGGATTAATGTACACTGAGAGATTCAGTACTGCCATTTGAGTATGTTTCAGGGTTTTTGTATTAGGAAAGAGTGAATCCTGCTTCTGTCATGATCCTAGACCTTTGAAAATTCATTATGTCAGTTCCTGCTTCATATGCAAACTATTTTATTTTTTTTTTCACACATGAGCCTGTTAAAAGTTGGCTGTATTAAGACTGGCTTTCAATCTGACGTTCTCCTGGGAGGAACTATATCAGCCAGTGTCAAGACAAAAATGATAAACCAAAACGTCTCAAACCTAATCAAAGAGGGCTAAAAGAGAATTGCTGCAGCAAGGGCTGGGCAGGGGCTTGGCTGAATTTCTCTGGCAGGATGCACGTGTCCCAAAGGCACCAGGGACTCATGTGGGACCTCGGCTACCCCAAGGTGGCCAGTGGGGACGTGCCTCGCCTTGCACGCAGCGTTGCTTGTCAAGCTGCAGGAATTCAATGGCTTGCCACTGCGGGAGCCGTTCCTAAAATAAAGAGAGGAGCTAGGCTTTTTTTTTGCATGCTTATGCAAATATTGGATGGCTCTTAGTATGCAGTTGGGTTTTTCAATGGGTGTAGTTGGCTTCCTTGGTGTGTGTGCAGATTTTTCACATAGAAAAAGAAAAAAGGAAAGAAAAAATACATTGGTAAAATGCTATTTCTATATAAAGCTTGCAAAGAATTCAGGATAAAATAGAGTGCCAGTCAATCTTTTCCAAAAGAATGAATTTTAAATCAATGACCCTTAAAGCGCACTTACTGGCTCCATAGGAATCTGCTTTGGAGTCCAGGGACAGGAAGCAACTACTGCTAATATTTTAGCGGAGCCTGAGGGTTGTCTGCAAACCCAAATCCTTCTATAGGCAAGGGCTGTGCTGCTTGCAGTGTGACTTTGTCCTCATGTTGACATGTGACTTATCTGACCAAGCCAAAGCATGATAAGACTCATAACGTGATTTAGCAGTACAGGAAGAGGGAAAACAATGACTGTTTGTGAGAGTGTCAGGAAAAGAGCTACAGCTCCACAGAACTTTTAATTATTATTATTATTGTTTTTCCAGAGTAAATCAAGATTATAAAATAGGAGCTTGTTCTCAGGGTAATTTTTTTTCCTGTGGGTAATTATTTGGACATACATAAAACTAGGTCAGTGGTTCCCACCCTTTCCAGTCCATGTTTGCACTTACTGGATTTCTGCCAAACTATTCAGCAACTCTCATTACCTTCAAGTGGACATGAACTGCGACAAATCAGACCTACGTAGCTCTGTCACTTCAGCAGCAGTCATACTAAGAACAAAACTGTCTTGGTGGCAATCCAGATAATTTTAACTGATCTACAGTTGCTGGGACATGGCTGAAAGCTTGGCCTCCAGTCTCCACACCTGTCAGGGTGACTTAAAATACATATATATAAGTGACATTTTAAATGCTGAATGATAGGCATTTGCAGAACCCAGTGAACATTCAGAATAAAACATTGAATTCTCTTTGTGTTGACGGATCTTGTCCCTCAATGACCTTGCGGTGCTGACGTCTTATGAAACTCTGACTGTAACATGCCAGTTCAGGGATGTTTTGTTAGTATTTCCCTGGACAAAAAAAAGTAGGTTTTACCTGTGACTGGCCATGTTTAGAGCCAGCTGAGGTTGTGATTATTCTTATTAAAACTCTTTGGGCTCATTACACCTCAGGAAAGAGGGCAACATTGGCGAGAAGCACTTGCCGAAGGACGAAATTAGCCTAGCTACAACGTTACTGCAAAACAGTATGTGTCTACCTATCTATCTATTGCAGGGATATATGTAACTAGTAACAGCACTGGAAGGTAACAGAAGATATATCCCAGACCATACATCTAAACTTGATAAGCATATCCTCTAACAGAAAACAGCATCAGTTTAGAGATGGATAATAAGTAATGTGGGGAAACCTAGTTCCACTCCAGCTTGAAGGCTAATTTTCCATCGGTAGCCATGGCCCTGTGTGCCTTCTGATCTCACTCATTCAAAGAAGTGACCCAGATAAGACTATGTGTCCATATTGTGTCATCTGTAACATGAAACAACCTTGGAAAGGTTGAAAGGTTGAAGAAAAGTATCCAGGCTTTTTACAACTCTGCCATGGACATTTTCCATCTCTGGCAGCCCATGGGGGCCGCCTTGCAGAGAAACAGTCCCTTATGTAGCATGTTCTGTAGGATTTGACCAGAGGGGAAAGTTGGATTCCCTTTGCCACCTGACACAATGCGTCGCTCTCATGCAACTGCTGCATTTCTAACTCTTCAGGCAGACACAGAGCTTCATTAACAGGGGTTAATACCTTTGAAGTCATGAACTGAAATGTACTGCTGCCAGCAAAAGTCAGATGTGGGAGGCAAGACCGTGGGACACAGGCACCCTGCAACCAGTAGGTCGCTTCCTATTAACAGTAGGGTTAGCTCCTACAGGCAAAGTCATAAATCATGTAACTCGGCAAACACCAAGCTGAGAAAGCCACCTCTAAACTTAGAAATAGAGTCTTGGGCCATGCCATCTATCACTCCATGCCATATTTGCTCTGCTTGAATTTGTAGCATTCTTTTTTTTTTTTTTTTTTTTTTTTTTTTTTTTTTTTTAAGACTAGCTCACAAAAAGCAGTGTCCTAGATGATCAAAGCTCTACTTTGATCTGCAGAACCTTTTCCTTTGTCTCACGGCACCAGCCATCTGTTAATGGACTGAAATTAGTCTGCACTTCCTTGTGCTGAGCAGAGGTAGATGGAAGAGAACAGACAGCCCGCAGGGCAGCTTCTGCAGTAGCATGCCAGACAGTTTTTTGTCCATTTCAGGCATAGCAAGACATCCTTTCTCCTGCTGGCCTATCCAAATTAGAATTGTTTGACTCAGGATTTCATCAGTTGTTTTCAGTTGATTGAAAACTCCCGTTAATGTTGTAGGAAACATTTCACAGAACAACTCCCTGGCCAGCTAACCTTGGAGAACCCTTCTTCCTCGCAGACAGAATGAGCTCAGAGTATTCTCTTTTTCAAGAAAGACCTTGACAATCCTCAGGCACAGGTTTCTGCTAACTTCATCTTATTCAGATGGAGAATGTTTGGACTTCAGGTAACCCGTGCCACTATGCGCAGTGTGGATGCTCTGGGAATGCTGTGTCTGCCTTAAATGCTCCCACTGCTGTCCTGCTTGCATGTCACATAGCAATGGGAAAAAAATGGTCTTTCTAGAAAGGATCCTGATATTGCCAGCCACAGGGATGGCTAGGACTTGCAGACACTCGAATGCATACTACTCTTGTGCAGGAGGGTCCCTGTGCCACGTCTGAGGCACAATAGGAGTATACATGGGCTATGTGTGAGGAAGCTCATCAGGTTTTTCCGACCTGGCCAGTTCAACTTGCTTTTTGATTTGCCAAAATCTACTGGGCCTTGCTGCAAAATGTCACCACCCTGGTGTCTCTAACATCAATCTATGATGGCTTGAAGAGCATCTGGGATTTAGGAAGATAAGAACAAAAGAAGAGGGAATCTCTATAGAAAGAAATGGGTCAAGGAAAGAATTAAAAAGATGTGAGATTCCCATGCTGTTTAATGCTTTAATAAATAAGTAGGTTCATGGCACAAACCCTTAGCTGTGTAGGGGAAAAAAACGCAGAGGGGTGGAGAGCTGCATGGTTGGTAAGTTCCAGATTTGCAAATCTATTAAGTTTGAAAACTTAAACTAGGAAATAAAACTGAAGCTCAGAAGAAACCGAGAGCTAGAATACCATGCCTATAATTTAGAGCTTTTTGTTTTGTTTTGTTTTGTTTATTTGTGTTTCTGGTGCACAAGCTAAAAGAATTGCCATTTGGGGTTTTAGAGAGCTCTGAAATATCCCAAATGTGCTCTGGGAGAAAATGTATGGCCTCATCGAAGTGTGCGCATGCATAGACTTGTGACCAGCAGCATGCCAGCAAATTAAGGGGCACACAGGTCACATAGAGGCAAATATCAGGCAGATCCAGTGATTCTTGTGGCTCTCAGGGTAGCAGCTAGAAAAGAAAAGAGCTGGGTTATAAAGGCCAAAGTCAAAACACTATCTTGCTTCAATGCAGAGAGACAAATATTGGAGCGCACAGCAGAGGAACAACTGGAGATTAACTCTCCGCTATCAAATCTGATGGGTGTGCAGGGTTTCGCTCCCCGTGTCCAAGGTCTGCTCAGTACCAGCGGGTCGCGTTTTTGACACAACGATCTCTAGTGTATTATCAGGCTTTTATCATCGAGATTTGTATCATTTTTGGACCTTGCCTCCAAATATTGCGGGTACCATGGAGAGAAGAATTTTTCTGGGAAGTGAAGATGGAGTGAAATACAGGCTAAACACACAGCATGGATCTGCATAGTATTTGTGCTACATTTGCAAGCAATTTATTTGATTCTCCTTGATTAAATATGCCTTTTTTTTTTTTCCAGACCAATCATGGGGTTAATCCATTCACTTTACCTTATCCACTTTGGTATGAGCATATCTCTGTGTGTGTGTGCGTATTTACATTCAAAGGAGCAGCTGCTTTAGCTTCTTCTGGAACCTTTTTGTCACATCAATCTACATACAGATTCCCAGTTCAAGACAGGTTGATGTAATCCAAAATTTTAATGGCTGAGCTGTTAGACAGTATTAGGAAATAGATAAAAGGCACAGTGGATATAGGCAGTATTTCTCTGACAGTATACTAAATGCTTAGGACCGTTTTTTTTTTTTTTTTTTTTGATGTTGAAGGGTATTGACTCGGAGGGATAAAACGATGATATAGGAACTGCACAGGTGTCTGGGGGCAGGGAGGCTGGGATATCAGAAAGACACAGCAATCTCTGTATTTCTTTAAATGCTTACAGGGCAAAAGGCAGGTGTCTACATAGGAAATGGGCCTCAAGAGGCTTCCTTCATGGTCAGTGGAGAGAAATGGGCACTTTGATGGCACAATTTCTGACCTATCTTGGGATGAGGTGGCTCAGTCTCTAAAAATATGTGGTTCTCTCCACTGGATATAGAGGGAAGTGGAGGTGACAGCTCAGGCGGTGATTAGTTACATTTGATTTGAAGATGTCTGCTTCTCATCAAATGAGTGAGAAGTCTGTGGTGTTCTCTAAACAACTGCCGGCTTCCAACCATGCCCCATATGTAGAGGAAACAGCTGGAGAGAAGTGTTATCATTTGGACGTGCATAACTGATAAGGCCAGTCTGATCATTTCATTTCTGCATCCACCAATGCAAAAATAGATCCACAGAGCTGAATCAGATCTATAACTGTCAATCAGACATTTTAGGTTTCATTTTATTCTTCATTCATATACATAATCCCCTGGAAGATATGCCATTTTAATCCTCTGTCAGCTATGGCTTTCTGCTCTAAGACGTTATATCCTAGCAACACCAGATTTAAGCCAGCTGCGGTGAGACAGGAAAGCTCCAGGAATAAGAAATACAAGAATATATAAGAAATATAAGAAATACAGCTGCTCTCAGTTTCAGACAGCCCCATGGCCAAAAGGAGCATCTGAGCAGCGGCATGAATCAAACAAGGCTTAGACCATTCCTTATCATCACATTTCCATATCTCTAAAATTGCCTTTGGTACCTTATTTTTCTACCTTAATTGGCAGAGACACTGACACACGCTTGGACAGGTAGATCTCTTCAGTCGTGCGTGACACCGGCCCGTCTCCCATTCCTGTCCTCTCCCACCAGCCGCCAACCCTCCTTCACCTGCAGGGCTACAGAGGACCTCATCCTCCCTTACCACTTTGGGTTATTTCTGTGCACCCCTGCTTTGCCCACCTGCCATCCTCCCACTTCCACAGGTCTTTTCCCTGCTCCCTCTTTCCTTCTTCTCTCATTCTCATTGATTTTCATTCAATGTAAAAATTATGCCAACATCGTCTGGCAGAGCTGAGTTAAGACAGAGGGGGCCATTTCATAATTCAAAGCCCACTAATAGCCTGGCTAAAACAGGTAGTTAGGCTGAGCAGACATCACATCACATTGGATTTGTCCTCCACTTCTCACCTCACTCTCCGATTCCCACCTAAATCAATGGGCTCTGCCCATGGTTGCCTAGAAGAGACCATCTGTGATTGATTGGTTTCTCCAGCATCCCCAAACCCAGAAAAAAAATTGTCCCTTGAATAAAGGGTTTTGCTTTGCTCTGGAAAAAACCCAGAAACCTTAATAATTTATTAAATGAAGTTTCCCAGAGGTCCAAGTTCACCTTTGTCCATGCAGTCTGAGCTCACACCACCATATAGATGCTCTGTTCTCTGCCTGATCTCTTCTTATGGAGGGTCTCAAACTGATATAAATGAAATACAGAGATGCTGCATAAAAAGCAGCTCATCCAATTGGACGATCCATTATTCAGCATATAGCTAACTCCCATTAATTAATATATCATATATTAATATAGTATAAAATTATAGTAATTAGTTAAAATTAATAGTATATATATTAATATATACACTCAGGGTTAATATACCACTATATCTGCAACATTAAGGAGCCATGCTTACAGCACTGCCCCAATAATGTCCTGGTCCAGAAGTGTTTGATAGTATATATTAATGATTAGTATTATCACTCTGCCAACTGCTTATTCTTTGTCAGAAAATTCTTACTAAATTTAAGTTTTCCCAGCTTGCTAACTTATAATTGCCATTAAAATATCTGGCATTTGGCCACTATTGGAATGATCTGAGTCTGAGAAAATTAGAGCTTTTATTTAAAAGGAGCATTTTAAAAGGCTTGAACTGTTATGCAGTAAGACTTGAAAAATGCAAATTAAATAGGCCCCCAGGGATCAGAAACCAGAAGACAAATTTTTAAGAGTCCACCATTTATTATCAATAAATAAATAAATAAAAACTTCAAGCTTTCAAGATTTTAAAGCTGCTTTGCTACTACTCTGGGGTCTGTGGTTTGAAACTCTGAGCCTGGCAATGTTGCTAAACTCAGAAACTTCTCAAAAATAGAAATTTTCTTAAGTATCCTTTCACTGGGCCCCTGCATGCCGTGTGACATGTTTTTTAACCTATGCGTCACAGCTCCCTATGAGCTCACGGTCCTTCGCTCCGTTCCTCTTTGCCCCTCAGTGTGAGTCCCCCTGACTCCGTCCCATTCACTTTGGCTTTGCTTGCTCAGACTTCTCCCACGTTCTTTGCACGTAGCTGCAAAGAAACAGCCAGCTGCAGAATTACGCTAAGGCAGCCCAAAGCGGGAGGGTGCACTGGCTGGCGCAGAGATGCCAAGGGAGATGATGTGGGACCATGACCACCTCTGCCAGCTTTTCCTGCATGCAAGGGTTGCATATAGGCAACCAGCGTAACAAACCTCCTGTTGATATTTGTGCTGTATTTTTTTTAAGGGAGTGGCTTTGGTGATATCAATATCCCTTCCTGTAACCTGTCAAACCACCCTGGCAAAAAGGTATTCAGGGAGATAAAAGGTGCTGGCCATGTGAGACAAACTCACTCACTCTGAGTGCCCTGAGAATTATAATTTGATAGACACCATGTAAAATAGTTGCTGTGTCACTGCGATGATTCCGTGAAGCCCTTGCTGCAGATTTTTACAGCACTGTTCCTGCCAGCATACACTTATCCCCAAGATGCTGCTTTCCTCTGATTTTCTGCTTTCCAAAGGAGGGCAAGAATATCCTGCTGTGTGTGGGAGTACACGCTAAATCCACAGACAACTTTCTGAAATGAGATCTGGGGACAAAACCAGGTCGGACTATGCATTATAGTGGGGCCGGCTTGTCAGCACAGGATTTCCGCAGCTAAGCCTGCCCGGCATGCTCTGCAATGCCATGGTGAAGGTGCTATTATGGAGATGCTGGTTAAAAGGGCAGCTTTACTACTCCAGACCAAGTCTAGTTCAAATAAATTAAACCAACCCATCAGTCAGCAATAAGGCGGGGCTAGAACCACATGTTATCTCCTGTGTGAATGGCAATCCACAGCTATTCCCATTTCAACGTTTGAGAAATATTCGAATTATTCTCTGGCATATTCAGTGCATGACAGTGGAGCTGTACCAATGATATTCGGTTAGTGCTTCTACTCCCATTGCCCAGGGGCAAAAAAACATTTCACCATCTCTGAAAACCTCCATCTGTGATAAACTGTTGTCTTCTACAAAAGAGCGAGATCAGCAAGTCACTTGTTCATCCTCACAGGTCTCGCAGCCACCTGATAGGAAAGAGCAAGAGAGAGTTCGGGGCCGAGTGGCTCAGGGAATCTCCATCAGAGAAACCTTGGGTGGGTTTTCTATTTTGTGTTTTGCAGATGGATCTGATACACTTCACACAGGGTTAATAATTCTCTTCCAAAGGAGAAGTCTTCTCTTGTTTATATCTTTTTTTTGCAATGATTTCACTTGACTGGTTCATTTTTAGTGCTGTGAGAAGGCTGATGGAACAGATTTTGTCTCTGGTCCTGGTAGTCAATGGCAAAAGTCCAGGGGGTATTGAGGACAAACTAGATGCTGGCCTTGCCTCTGCCTTTCGCTTTGCTCCTGTGTGTTGAGCTGAGGCCGTGCTCTGCTCAGTGCTTCGCGCTGAGGCTGCTTTAGAGCTCTCCCTCCAGCACTAAACAGTCCTACCTGTTTCATACAGACACTGAAGTTCTGGTATATCTGTGCAAGCCTCTAGCTTGTCTGTAGTGTCATGTGAATTTTCTTTCCAATATCTTCTCCTGAATGGGAGGTTGTCATTTCGCCACAGATCTTCACACCAGGAAGAGCCTCTGTTCTGTGGTGGGAAGTTTTCTGCTCAGGTATTGAGCAGAACACTTTGAAATCTCTAGAAGTTAAAGGCACCACCTAACTACAGTGTTATTTTCTATCTAAAATGCATAAGAGGAACTAAAATATCCTATCTCTCTGCACTGCAGATCTGTTTAATATTCCTCCCTTACCCACAAGCAGAACTTCTACAGACATTAATTGGAACTTTATATGCAAAATACAGTAAATTGCAGAGTCCTCAATGCAAGCAGAAGAGGAAAACAAAAACCAAGCATAAGAGGAAAACTGCATATTAAGCACCCAAGATGAGAAGTCACCACTGAAAAATTTGGGGTGATCCTCCTGGATTTTTTTTCTCCCCTCTCATTAAATGGGGCTGCAGCATTGTATGGCTAAATTCATTTGTGTCTGGTTCATTCAGATATGGTAGAGCATCAGATGACGACTTATGAATAAATACATAAGCTTATCTTGATAGAAAGTCCCAACAGATGGCAGAGCTTTGAATGCGTGCCTGACACTCAAAAGAGCATCCCGTGTGACTTTGCTTGTGTTGACTCATGGTGCAAGCGAGGATGCACGCATATGGGAAAAGACATGAGGTCATGACAGCGTGCATCATGCATCCTAGTGCACAACCAGGATGACTCGTGTGTGTATAAATAGCAGGAAAACTTTAGTCCGCTTGTGAGCAGGTGAATCAGGAGCTTTGTACGAGGGCGATGGGGAACCAGCGCTCTCGGCATGTTGCTTGGGGACCTCTCCATGCAAGCTGCAAGGAGGAGGCCCTCCAAGGAGCAAGCGGTTCCCAGAGGCTGCTCTGCACTGCTGGCTTGGAAGGCCTGTAACCTTTTCCAAGCAAGCTTTTCCATGTGGAATGAGGAGTGGTTTGTGTCAGGAGGAGCAAAATGTGATGAGAAGATAGACGCACAAGGCAGGGGCACAGCAAGCCCTCCCTTGAACTGTGATTCTGGCCTCCCCTCCAGCCCTGAACTGGTTCGACTGAGCCCTCACAAGTGTGTGGGGAGGAGGAATGATTTCTCTTCTTGCACGGGATTGCCGTAGGGACATTCCTCTGTGCATGTCACTATCTCCCAGACATCGCCCAGCATCGCTTCCAAGCGGGACCTCAGGTGTCTCCGCGTCAAACCACGGCACGGGTAATGCAGCTACGACCATTTCTGAGACACATTCCTCTCCACTTGGCTAGCGAGGTCGCTTCAACCTCGTCTCTCCCGGTGAAGGAGCTGCGGGATGGCACCCGCAGAGCTGATCCCTTCCGACAGGTGAGAAGTACTGCAGGCCTAGCAGCCTATCTCTGAGAGGGAAAATTGCCCGGCCGCCTCCCAGCATGTCCAAATGCGCCCTCCATCCCAGCAGCCGCCACAGCCCGATTCTAATCAGCGAAGCAGGTTTGGCAGCTCTGGGGCAGCGACGACATGCCTGGAATTCTGGTCTTCCTGTCCTGGAAACCCCAGGATTGCTACCGAGTCCACCTCTCTTTAGTTGGGGGAAGAAAAGAGAGAGAGAGAGAGAAGGAAACTTTTTTTTTTTTTTCCCCCTCTGTTCCATAAGCTTGTTCCTTTGCACCCAAGGGGGAGAAAGCCACTTTTTTTTTTTTTTTTTTTTTTTTTTCTCCTGGGATGAGAGGGAAGGTGAGAATATTCTTTTGAGGAAAGCACAGAGTCAGGATTTTCCTAATCAGATCTGGCAGGTAGATTCTGGACTAGTTAAAATTTGCTTTGAAAATGGGACAGAGAGCTAGGGAAAACTCCCATTTTCTACAGGGAAAGCTCCCATGGACTTCCAAGGCAGTTTTGCTTAAATGCAGCCACCAGGATGTGGCCCAAAGCAAATGAAAGGTGCATGCAAACGAATGGCAGAACGGCCAGGAGGTCCGGGGAGGCTTCGGATGTCACGCAAGCAGGAGGCAGTGAGCGGGACGCCAAGGCCGCCGGTTCACGGAACGACGCAAGGGACCTTGCTGCAACACCTGGTGCGATTATCGAGCTCCTGGCGAGAATGTGACAGAACGGGAAGGGCCGGATGGAGCCGAGGCGGCGAGGCGAGGAGCCGCGTGCCTCTCGGAGCCAGCAGCACCGGAGATGCGGCTCCAGAGGGAGGGCGCAGCCGGCGCAGGAGAAGGGCAGAGGGCCAGGAAAGTGCCCTAATTGCAGCGCCTTCCCCAAGGGCAAACCCTGCAAGCCGGCGCGGCTTGGGGTGCCAGCCCTGAGCTGCAGCCGCCCGCGAGGGCTGCACGGAGGTGTTTCTGCGCTGAGGACTGACAGGATGCTCCAGCCCCCGCATTGCCCTGCTGGCTTCTGTGTCCTACCAGAATGGGATGGGCGATGATCCTAGGGTTGGGAGTGAAATGTTCCCCAAAGATTCCCCCAAATCTAGCTGGGAGGTATCTGTGGTGCCAGGTGAACATAGACCCCACACCATTTCCACCGTGAAGATCCCAGCTGTCCTGTTCACAGCTCAGGATGCAAAACATACCTCTCCAACCTGATCCAAGCACGGGCAAGACCACATCGTCCTAGTCCTGAATGAAGCAGGAGGTGAAATATCTCCATAGCTGTGAGGGTCACTTGCTCTTCGGCCTGACCTCAGGAAAATACCCGTCCCCTAAAAACCCTTTTAGATGCTTTCTCAGCTTTGGAGGGGGATCAGCTGGCTGTGGCATTGATCCTTTTGGACTTAATTATTTATAGGCCTTTCAAAATCAATTACTGGGTGGAAGAGAGAGCAGCTGTAGGGACAGCAAGAAGCTAAGCCTTTCATACATGTACTTTTCTGGGGCAATCTAAGAACATCCCAGCAGTTCCTTGGACTTCACAGAGCACCAAACTCCTCTCAACGGTTTCTTCTCACCCTCTGTGGATGCGGTTGGCGTTGCATGCGAAGACAAGAGCTTTTCTTGCAGTTTCATCCAAGGCATTGCTCAAGACGAGCAATATAAATGTAAGGTCGGGAGGAATGATCTGGGAAGGGAGTCACCAAAGACGCCCTCAGAAGATAAACAGGCTGTCAGGGAGGGCCCAGAGCACAACCAGCTAGACATCAACTAGACATCAACAGCTGCCAAGGGGACAAGAAAGAGCAAGAGAAAAAGCTGAAGAAGGCAGAGGGGTGTAGGAGGATAAGAACGGCAGGGTGGGATAGCTGGCACTGGAAGCTATCAATAAATATTTAGCACTTTCTGATGGCCATCAGGTGCAAGGGTTTTGTTACAGGATGTATTTCATGTTCATTCCATGATTAACCCTGAAGGTTGCCAGGTAAACCTTGAAGCTCTGGCTACCTGGCTTGGCAGAGGTGACAGGATGGTGAAAGCTGGAGAGGAAATCATGAAGAGGCAGACGTGAGTAGGTAAAATGAGATGAGCTGCACCTTAGATAGGCCTTATTTTCTTCTTTCCTTACAGATGTGACTGTTCAAGATAGACAGGTCCCCCTGGACATCTCAAATTAGGTGACATGGACCTGTCCCAAGCCTCTCACACGTTCCTTGCAATGGAGGCAGCAGTGGCCCTGCTCTTTCGATGCACCAAAAGCTTGTGACTTGCTTTTGGCATCGAGGGAGACTTCTAGGCACTGCCATGTCCCTGCCACTTCCCCGTCAGCATCAGACAGCTGGATCAGTTGCCTGACCTTTCACTCCCAAACCTCTTTCAGGTGAAATGTGTGATTTTCAATAGGAAATGCCTCTTAATGGGACTTTTTAAGCTAATGCAGATCACTTTGACTGAATGGGGAACAATCTTACAGGCAGAGCACCCCTCTCCCCCAGAAGGAGAGAGTGGGGAGCAAGTGTACTGAAAAGGGTGGTCACTTGGGGTCCAGGTCAACAAGGGACTTCTTAAAATACTTGAATAAGCTTAAAAAAAAAGAGCGTCATTTCCACCAGGTTTTGTGTGGAAGGCTCCCCATGAGTTTGTGCCAGTAAGGAGGTCTTCCAGCCTCAGTTGCTTGTGAGAGGTGGGGGAATTTCCCTGCTTCAGGCTGAGAGGGGGAGGTGGGGAAGGGGACTGGATCTCCTGCAAGTGTTTGTGGGGCCAAAATGTGTTTTTTTCTGCTCACACAGACATAAAACCTCAGTTGGTCCGGAGTGTTTTGAAGTTGCTAACTGCCTATGTAAGCTGGGATGCTTCCAGAATAGTTGGGGACGGGCCCCACTTTTCAGCATGGATATTTTCAGCAATGCTGCTCTGGATTTGCATGACCACATCCTGCCAAAGGCCACCTTCAGCCATCCGCGTCTCCTTCGGACCGGTCCCTTGGTGAACTTCATACTAATGCAGTGCCAAGGGATCTGACCTTTGGGGTCTGCTCCTGAGCTCTAACAACAGCACGCTTCTCACTTTTGTGTCTTTGTTAAGCCAACATGAACATGTTTCTACAGTAACATGCGAATTTTAGAGGGTTTTTAGGAAGGAAATCTTAATTTGCACTGCACTAAGATTAAGTAAATCCCTTGAAACAAGTAATTTAAATGCTCTGTGCTGTTTTGCCACTTAGCAAGTGTAAATAAAGCTCCAAATTCTTAAACTTTCTCAGCCCATATGCAGTAGGAAAAAAATGTAGGTCTTGACAACTAACATTCATCAGCATTTTAGTATGACATAAGCTATTGCCTAAGTAAAACTGCCCAAAGCACTAAGATATAGAAGAAACAGGGAGTGGACAGTGGCTATCTTTATCACTTATGATCTAGCATTTTTTTAAAGCATTCTCACTGTGTTTCATAGGCTGGAATATATTTTCAGTGTCCTCTAAACTTACACACTGAATTGGTGACGTTTTGGGGGGCGAAGAAACCGCAGTGACTATCAGCAATACACCTCACAGTGAATGAACTGGGACCTAGCGCGCTGTCACCAACTGACCTCTCTGATTATAGATCCAGTTTATTTTACATCAAACACAATGTAAATTCATGGAGGTCAATGGAGTTCAGTGAGAGGAAGCAAAGGGAGAACTGAGCCCTTTGAGTATCTGACAGCTAAGCAGCCTTTTTATATGACAGAGGCATAGTAATATCATAACACATTCTCGCTTTTTTTATGCCTTTTTTTTTTTTTTTCATGTAGATGAAAACGTTCCCATAGCAGCCTGTGTGAACCCGTGTATCTTCCAGTTTAGTTCGGATTCAGGTTGAGCTGCGACTAGAAAGGGATACAGTGTTTTAATAACAACATTGGTACACCACAGCCTGTCAGGTTAACTTATGGTTGGCTTTAGAGGGGCAAGGTGAAGGGAAGAAAAAGGCAAAATTGTCTGCCAAACCACATCGTTCTATGTTGCATCACTGCCTTGAAAGGATGTCTAGATACAATTTCTTCTTTTTTTTTTTTTTTTTTTTT
>VZSV01000044.1:3270643-3286499 GCA_013398735.1 Nothocercus julius | reverse complement strand
AAAAAAAAAAAAAAAAAACTCAGGATTAAATACCACTTGCAAAAAGTTCAAGCTGCTTTTTGATCAAGACACAGTTTCCTTCTTATCTCTGAGATTCTATTGCTCTTGAAAATTTATGAGCTAAAATAATTTTTTTTTTTAGACGCAAATCCAGAGTGCAAGAAGGCCCTTTCTTTTTTTGGCCATGGCCACATTTCCCAGCTAACGAATTGCGTATACAATGGGACAACTTGCTGGAAGTGGTCTCAGTGTTTGGAGCCGACACAATCCTGGAGTCTAGAGAGAAATCTCTGTGTGAAAGATTGCCGATGTTGAACTACAGTCCTGCCTCTGAGGACTCATGCTAACTAAAACAAGGCAATTTGTTCTCTTTTGCTACTTTCTGCATCTTTTTTTTTTCTTACTTCCATGTTCGTAATCAGTGAACAAGGCCCAAAAAGCTTTTCACAACTTGTCAGGCCCTCCTTATGGGAGGGAACTTGACACGTCCCTCTGTCCCCTAGTGAATATTTGCAGGACAGCGTTCAGCCACGCAGAGTCCTTAGCCAGCATTTAGTGAGCTGGAACATTTCTAAGCAGTCATTTTTCTTTGAACATAAAAGCTGAAAATTCTTTGGAAAACTGAAGCCAAGTGGAAAACTTAGAAATACATACATTCGGGGCAATGGTTGGGAATGAAAATGAATTACCAAGAGGTAAAATAAATGGCAGAAATAATTTCCTTATGGCAAAATTGTACATAGTAAAGCGAGAAAATGCTTGCTAAGAAGAAAGGATCAGCTTACCAGAAAACAAAGCAAAACCTAATAAAATGTGGTACCATATGGAAATGCACAGCTGAGGCACCTAATCGATCTTACCTTTGTCCTTGTAGTGGAACTTGGCATTCCCTGTGCTTATGAATTATAAATGCAGCAAGGTTTACTACAGATCAGTATCTTTGGTCCAAATAACATTAAACAGGTTGTTAAAATAGACTGCTCTTCTTATCCTGTAAGGAAAAAAAAAAAAAAAAAGCTAAGTTAAGGTAGTTCTAACTGCAGATTTTTAGGTTTTAATGTGCCATAAATATCCCAGTTTTAGAAATCTCAAGTCCTACTATACAATGGGTCTGTGAGGGGAGCCACAGGGCGTTGCCTCCAGCAAAGCCAGGCTCTTTTGCGCGACATGGGTGCTTTGGGAAATGCTGGGGAGCAGGCAGCTGTCTCACCCGCTCTGATGGCTCTTTGTTCTTCCCCAGACCACTTATTCCATCTTCTCCCCCAGAGCAAACACCCACCCTGGAAGAAGAAAAACAAAGTGACTACTTGAAATCTCACCCAGTTCCCTTGTCTGCTTCACTGCATGACTGCTTAGATAACTTGAGGGGAGGAGGCAGAGCAAATAGGAGCACCAAAGCGGCCACCGACCCTGGAAGGAGCTGCTCCTCAAGGGACTCCATCAGCGGAGCGTCTCTCTGCAGAGCTGCAGCAGAAAGTAACTATCAGAGGCCTTGAAGCCTCCAAGTAACTGGAATTTCCCTGTCTCTCGGTGACGCCTGCAGTGCGTTGCACTAAATTCGCGGATGGATTGCACGGTGTGGTTGCAGCCTTGGTCCCCCTTGATATGAAGAGGGTCCACCTGAAGGCAACGACCTACCTTCCTGCTCTTCCTCCCAATAACCAACCTTCCTGCTCTTCCTGCTAAGGAGCTACCAAAATGACCTTGGGAGCAATACTTGGGAGGGAGATTTGAGGAATGAGCATTTCAACTCCGACCAACACTTGTGTTGTTAGCTCTGAACTTAGCAAAGCTGAAGGCAAGGCAGCTCCCCTTCCCACAGGGGTATTTTTGCTTGATTCTCAGCCCTGTCATTCCCATCTCGAAGCCTCCCTTATGCACCCTCGGTGGCAGTGAGGAGGAGGCCCTGCGGCTTCGGAGAGGGCAGAGCGTCCTGTGCTCCTTACAGCTGAATCACATTGCAGCACTCAAAAGGTTATAAAACTCCACCTGGTTGGGACATATTTAAGACCTGCAAGGCAGGCCTGAGAGGCTTGTGTAAGAAAGACAAAGATTTAGAGAGCTGCATGCAACTGTGAGACGTAATGAGGGGGAAGAGCTTGAAGCTGTTCCGTTCTGTTCCTTCCTGACTGTACTTGATTCATGCAGCGTGTGGCAAGTTTTCCACAGATTCATTGCATGAAGTGGAATCTTACCCAAATTTCTACTTCATGACTAAGCCCTTTACTTCTCTTTAAATTTACAATTTCCTTCCTGAAAGTTCTTTACTACTTGCATCTGATGCTAATAGGGAGGTATTTTTATACTTTTGTTTGCATTACTTATTTGCTGAACTTAAGGCTGCAAGGTCCATGAACTACTGAAAGTATTTCTTGTTGGATGACTTTAGCTTGAATTTCAAGCTGATTTTTCGTGCAATGTGGATATCATCAAGAAAAGAAAGTTTATTGCTGTCTTGGACCTTGAAAAATGTGCTAAGCAATAATAAAAATTAACCCTTTTATGACTTTTCTTCATTCTAGAGGCTCCTGTACAAAAAAATAATAAAACTGCATTCTTTAGATTAGCAGTGAGTCCTTTAGTTATGAACCACAGTTATTTCTTGCATAGACAGAAATATGGAAATGATGTTCTAGGTCTCTGAGCTGGAAGCAGTATTGTTGATTCTGATCAACAACAGCATCCATGTCTTTTTTTTTTTTTAATTTCATATATTACTTGCTTTTACCTATCCCTCATTTCCTCAGGAGGAAAACACAACTTTTTTTTTTTTTCTCAAAGTGCATTATAAAAAATACTTGAAGAAATTCTTTGTAAGCATAATAGGTAAAGAATAGCCTAGTCAGTCAGATCTCATAAATTTGCAGTAGCAAAGCTTATGCAAAGTACAGATTTTAAATATCCAAAGGATGACAGAAGATTGGTGGCTTTTAAGATTGCCAAATTTCTGCCATCATTTTCAAAGTCTGCTGCATTCAGCTATAATCAAGCACACACATAATCCACCTTTTGCAAGATGCTGAATGTTGGAACATCTATTTCTATTATATCCTTTAAACTACCTCACTGGAAACAAATGGGGACTGAGTCATTTTCATTGAGGAATTAAATGCCGTGCTGCTGTCTCTGTTAAAAATTAACAGGAGATTATCAGTACCCAGACTCACATTTCTATTGTTCTGAGTCTATCTGTACTCATAATCTACATTACTGATAAAAGGCCCAGACGATGGAATTAAATATTATGGAAATACAAATGTTGAACATTGTTTCCACGTGTTTTGGCAGTAATGACTCAGAACTAAGCTGCTCTCTCTAGATGTATCCTGCTTGTACACTCTAAACTGTGCCCTGCCGCTCTGCCGCGTTAAATGCCCCGCTCCTCGACCTGCCGTTCTGCACGAGACATCCAAGCCAAGCACGGGAACACTCCTGGGAAAATTGGACATAGCGAGGCTCTGCAGCCCTAGGAGGAAGAGGATGGAAGTGTAATGAGAGCGGAATTACGATTGCAGGGAGGGCTGTTGTAGACCAGCAGCTCCTCGTGTTGCCAGCGTTGCGGAGCAGTGGGATGACGCCAGCTGATAGCAGAAGGTGTCTTGCAGGCCCGGTAAGCGGTGGCTCGTCTGTTCAGGTGCATCCAGCAGAAGTGGACCTCACTGCAGACTTGCGCCTCATTATTTGTCAAACCAGAAACGTGCCCTCAAAGTATAATTATTAACAGTGCCCTCGTTAAGAGCTGCAGATTGGGTGGCTCTGGAAGTTTTAGCTAAAAATAATTGTGCTGGGACTATATAATGTATGAATCCTTTTGAATTAGCATTACACAGTCTTTGGTGTTAAACTTGTGTACCTCTTGTTCCTGCTGAAATAGCCCTATTTTAAGTGTCCAAGTGCAACGAGAGCCTTAGCTTAACAAGTTAGATCCTGAGCATAATTGCTATGTGATTTAGCTTTGATCAGGCATATTACCATGACCCACTTTTGGAGCATATGCCTGCACTGCATCGGTGCCTCCAGGGCAACAGAGATGCACCGAATCGGCCTTGAACAGAAGTGCTGAAGTGTGAAGGTGCCTGCAGTCAGCTGGCCAAGGCAGCAGCCAGCCCAAGCCGAAACGCTTTGATCCTTGAGCGGGATTTGCAGCTCCTCATGAGTGAGGACATGAGGCTGGGACACCCCAGAGGTGGGATCTGGCACTTGTTCTGTGATTCGGGGGTTTCAGGCCAGGTTAAACAAAACATATGAATGATTGCCTGACTTGTGCTGAAGGCCTCCCCGCTCATAGGTGTAACTCCAGTTACAGTATCTTGGCCTTGTTCTATGAGGTTCCTGACTGCAAAATGAGACTTCTCAACCTCCCTGAGATGGGCTGCTGTCAAGAAAAATAGTGTGATGTGGGCTAAAGGGAAGAAGGTAGCTGAATTCCTGAGCTAGATAAATACAGTAGGTGGGATCACACAGGAATAACCATGTAAGTATACCTGAGATTGCAGCTCTCTGAGAAGACACTGAGAGCCCTGTTTGATAAATTTGTGGGAAAACAAAAAAAAAAGAACAACAAAAGTAACCCTTATTTACAATCTGCAGGCTATTTACAGCTCAGAGATTTCCTGAGAGGCCAGTTTTTATATATGATAAACATTGTAACATTTACACATTTTGTCTGTTGTTCTTCACCATTGGTGGACTCCTCTTCCGTGAGAGCGTTGGTCAAGCAGCCGCCTTCAGGTTTCCCTACTGCAGGAACCTGCTACAAGCAGCTTTATTCTTCTGCAAAAGCAACCGAGCTTCAAAAAGAGAGGAGAAAGGGTTTGAAAGAAGTAGAACACCTTTACAAAGAGATGCACAGAAGAACCAGTGACTGCATGGGAGTTTGTTTTGCTTAGGATCTGGGGAAGAAGGAACATGTAACTTGGAAAAAAAAAGAGCAGCCCCTCGTGCTCAGCTTGCACCAAGCGAGGCCAGGGCTGCGTTTGGCCGCGACTGGCGCGATTCCCGGTGGGCGGCCGCTCCCCTGGTCCGGCGCAGCGGAGCACGCAGGAGAACTGCATTGGTGCACATCTGCTGCCACTTAGCGCTCTATTATTTAGCAACTACTGGAACATGGAAAGTGAATGTCCCAGCCCTTCTTTTCTTCTTTTTGCTAAGCTTTTCTCCATCTGGGTAATTACTTTACTATATATCTTAGGGTACAATGCTCTCTCTCTAGTCGGTCATTCCTATAAATTTCTCTTATTATTCCCTATTCTTTGTTTGCTCTTTCTGTTCATATCCTTATAGTATTCTCATTTTTATTCCTTTTTTTTTTAATATATATATATGCATTGAAATAAATCCTCAGTTACCATAATGTTATATGTGAATCCAACTAAAACAAGAGTATTGAGGTCTTACTTCCCTTAGATTTCTGGTGTGTTTTATCTTTCCTTTAAGTAATTTTTAATCAGTAAGCACTATTTCAAAATTTAAAAAAACTCCCGTTTTTTATAGAGTGGTATCCAAAAGCTTCTTGTCCTCTTTCTACTGCAGCAGTAGTTTGCACTTTATTGATACTATTTGCTTTCACTGATTCCCCAGAGCTTTCAATTAAAAGTCACGTGTAAATGTGGGGAAATGGAAATATTTATCTCTATGTGGAATATGGAAATAAATAAAGCCCTCTGCATACTTTATAAGGATTTTATAGGAAGCCTAAAAATAAAAAGATTTGTATTAATAGTGTCACTGTCTATTGTTCTTTGTCCAGTGCTTTCCATCATGGGCTCCTGTTACCATTTACTTATAGCTTTGCCAAATTGTAACAATTGGGAATTAAATTTTCCCTGCTGGGCATCTACTCATTTAGCTGAAATTTAAGTGAATAAATAAAACAGCTCAGTTATTTCCAAGAATGTGGCTAGAAAAAAATAAGTATTGTTTTGGCGATGCTGATTTCTGTCTTTTATTTTGGGAGCTCCAGCCTGCTCCCATAGACTGAAAGCCTGAAGAAAGAAAGACTGAAAGTTAATGGTAGATGCTCTTTGTGTATTTCTTTTTTTTTTTTTTAATCTCCAGAGCAATAAACCCAAACATGACCCCCTTTTAGGGGAAAAGGCAGTTAGCACAGGCTCTGTAGATGTTCGCTGCAGCTGTGAGCTGGATACCTCAGGGAGTCCACCCGCCCTGGACACAGCTCACGTATTGCACAGGGCAATTGCAGTTCTGGGCTCCCTTGGCCTTGGGTCCTGAATTTTTTGGCCTCTCTATGCACCCCCCCTTTTTTTTTTTTTTTTTTTTCCAGCTCCTGGCAGCAAGGAGGGGGAAGTTGTCTGGTTTAACATGGGGGAGAAAAAAGCTAGGGATGGAGGGACACATATTTTCTCTGCCCTCCTACCATGGCTGCATAGCACTACTTTGAAAGAACACCATGTTTTGTTGGAAAATCAGATAAAGGTAGGAACTTCTGAAATTAATATCATTTGTGTGACTTGAATTTAGCTGTTGGCTTTGGCATTATATTGCAGTCTCTGTTTATAAAAAGGAAACCAATGGCTACATGGGAAAGCTTTGGTTGCCTAAGGGCCAGTGATCTGATTACGTTCGATACAGGCGAGCACTGTGTACAGGCCACCAATAACACTTGTACTGGTTATCCTGAAAGTTAATTTCCTGAAGCAGGAGGAAATTATGAGCAAAATGTATGGGAGGTAAAACAGAAGTGGAGAAGTGAAAATAAATATGGGAATTTATTTCGGATAAGTTTATTTAGATGGGAAAAAATCCCTTTTTGTCAAGGAGGGAGCATTTGGCTGAACATCCCTTCAACTTAGTAGGGAAGCTAATCAGCCTTTGGAAGGACCTATTTCTACAGTGAAAAAAACAGGGAAAGAACAATCACTATAAGTAGGAAAGTATTAATTGCTGAAAACAGGTAAATAAGGATTTCAGAGGAAAAAAATGCAAATGGCAGAGCTATGAATAATATGAAAGCACTCAAAGAATATTGGGAACCAAAGAAATTGTGGCCATGTTTCAGGTCCACCATTAAAAACAGTAGGCAAATTGATATCAGTGATGTAGAAAGGGCAGAAATATTTAAAAATATATTCTTTATTCAGAATGGAGATGGATTTGTACTTGCATGAAAGGAGAATAAAATAGGACTTGCAGTGCATTAGCAATTAAAATAGATGTTAAGAAAATGCCTCGGAATCAGGGCTAAATTCCAGGAGACTAGAAGAATAATGAGGCTGCACCAGAATTTGGAGGGTAAATGAGATGATCCCCTAATTATAGGCTTGTTAGCCTGACATCAGTTGTAGGCAGAATGACAGGAAAACGACATGGGGTTTCAAAGGAACTGACATCTTCAAGTATAATTAATACCTGACAATATAAATTAACGAAAATTAGTTCTTGTAAGGCAAGCCTGATTGCCTTTCTTGAGGAACTTCTACACTTGGCTGATAAAAGTACTACAGTATATTTAGATTTATTAACACCTTTGACTTAATATTAGCGGGTATTCTGGTTAGAACATGAGCACTGGCCATCTCTCTGAGTTTTTATTGCAGTGGAGTTACAAATGTGAGGCATGCCTGGCAATTAGCCTTTACTATCTGGCTTGATGTCAATCCTATGTACAGATCCAGTTGGATATCTGTGGCCTGACTAAAGTCAGGATGTGTTTGAAGCACTAGATAACTTGGAGATGAATGAAATACGCAGGCCAGCTGTCAATAAGGGCCTATCATACATAAATAAGTAACTCCAGCCCAGCTCTACAAATCTATTTTATATTTTTCCATTGTATCTTTCTCCATTGTATCTTTTTCATCCCTGAATCCCAGTTTCAACAAACTGCATAAATGAAATGAACTGCATCAGGCAGGTGCCTCAGAGAAGACATCCAGATGGAGAGAGCCCACGGAAGACCTGTGGGGATGTAGAAGATTGCCCCATACACGCCAAACCCACTGTTCACGTGTTTCTGTGCCCCAGTGCTTGCAGGAGAGTTGCGGCTCATGTGAGAGGGCACCTAGACGGCCTCGGGTGCATGGCATACGTCCCATGTCAGCTGCCCATCCGACCCGGAAAGGTGCGCTCAGAGACACGACTGTCTTCACCTCCACGTCAGAAAGCAAAAAGCATCCCACAACTTCCCAAAGGGAAAGAAGAGGATGGAGGAGGAAGAAGATCCCAAGTGGAAGAAAGCTCTTCCTTGCTTCCTCTTTGTCAAGGTAAAGGCAGAAAAATCCTGAAGCTTTCTGGTCCCCTGCTCCCTTTGTGTCACCATGTGAACCCTGTGCTCTTTTCTCAGGTGCCAGGAGCCTCCCCAGGGTGTATTTGATCATCACTGAACCCCAAAGGAGGTAACCCAGCACCCAGCACAAGTCTGCATTCATAATGCCCATGTTCTAGGACTGGATGGCTAAAATGTGTGTAAATGAAGGCTTTTAAAAGTGAGAATGAAAACACAGCTACACAGGCTGCTAAAACATGGCAAGGGAGACATAACTTCACTACATGGGGCTTGCTGGGAAAAGCCAGTTCTGATCTGCACTGGGACTAGCAGGTCTGATAGACAACCAAGCGGCCATAGACGAAGACAGGAGCAGCTGCTGTTGGGCTGCGAGTGTTTGAGGTAGCTGGTCCACAAACTAAGAAAGGTGATTTGTGGCTTCAAAACAGAACTTCTGAAATGGTTTATGAAGCACGTCTCATTAAAATGGACCTAAATTAAAGGCAGGGGAGACTTTAGAACAGAAGGTATTTGCATTGCAGTTGCAATCACTCTGACAATTTTCCAGTTAAATATGCTGGAAAAATCAATTGCTTCTTTGCAAGCATGCAGAATGGAGAATGATTTGAAAAAAAGATCATTAAATCACTGAATACCATTTCTAATTTCTCTCCCCATTTTTACTAAAAAATGATCTCTATCTCCCGGCTGTCTGTCATGCAAGACCTTGAATGTTTTACCTGACCAGGACTTCCTACTTCTTATTTTCTTCAGAGCACTGGGAACACTTGTTTCACTTTTTCTTAGCTGTCTTTCCCCTCCCTAGACAGCTGTATAGGCTCTCATGAAACAGGTATAGAACATACCCTCCTTCCTGGTCTATATGCCCAAAAGCATGTGCAGGGAATGGCAGCAAAATCCCTGAAAGCTTTTCCTCAGGGATTGCTGCTGTTTCTCTTTCATTTATTTCGAAACACTGAGGAACAGTAATTTGCACTGCTGCTTGAGCGTGTTAATAATAACAGCGTTTTCAGGGCCATAGGCGACACATGGAAAAACAATTCCTATTCTAACTTCTCCATGCAATGCAGGCAATACCGACTGCTCTGTGTTTTACATATTAACAAAGATGTACAGCTCATGGATGGGGGGATGGGTGGAAAATTGCTTTTCCTTCCCTTTCCACGTAGACTTCACTTAGCTGTGCCATTGCAGCGTGCAGCCTGCCTCGTTAAAAACAGAGAGCAAAAAAATCAATTGTGAGCAAGCATTCGAAAGTGCAAGGGAGAAGGTTCAAACAACAACATCATCAGTGAGAAAACACAAAAGGACTTTGAGGTGAGGGTGTCCTTAACCAGATGCGTATGGAGAATACGGTGATTTGCACCCACCTGGGTGGGTTTTGTGTGAAGGTGAGCACTTTCCTCCACTCTCAGCAGCTCCTGGAGCAAGGGAGGATGCCCAGCGCCTCTCCGAGCCAAGGAGTGGCGAGAAATCCTCCCACTGCTCCTCGCCTTCCTGGCCCTGCTGTGAGCAGGATATGAAACACTGCAGGGAACTGTGTTGCCTTCGCTTCACCTTGTCAAAGATCAGGCTGCAACGTTGCTTGCCAGGGAGAGGGAGAAGTATCCTGCAGCGTCTGGCTGGAGGAAGAGGAGGAGGGGAGAGAGGAAGGAGTTGTGCCTGCCCCAGCACTGCAAGAGGCTGGGTTAGCCCCGTGTAAACAGATTTGGAGCTGTCTGTTGCAGTCAGTTTCTAGAAACACTGTATGCGATTTCCTCCCAAGGGAAGCTATTACTGTGCTCCTTGGAATTATGCCTCTTACTTCACCATGCGTGCAAGCCTGGTGGTATGAAAAATGACTTGCTACCTGTCACAGATCCTGCCCAAGAGCTCTCCTACTGCACCGCATGGTGCAGGGAGGCCTTCGTCTGCTGGGGTCTCCAGGCCCTGCTTTAATAAATGCAAGAGGAATTTGCGCTGAACAACAGTCAGCTACTGCAGTCATCTCAAGTATCTCCGTTGCAGAACAGTGAGACACGGTCACGTTGTTGTGTGATTTGGGAAAGAACGGTGACAAGTTGCATCCCGCTGTTGCTGGGCAGCAGTCCCCATGCTCTCCCTGCAGTGCCCCGGTGACATTATCCCTGGAAAAGTGTTGCTTTGGGGATACAACCTTTCCAACACAGCTTGAAAACCCTGCTGTCTTAGAGACCTAAGCCCTTTCTGGCACACAATATTACAGGTCGAATAGAAAGCATTTCTACTTTTGGTCTTACCGTCGCTGTTGAGGTTTAAGGCTAAGCAAGTTTTGGCATGATGGAGACTTTGTTAGGTGCTTCAAGAAGGTAAGACTGCTCTAAACAAAGTTCTGTATTCTGCAGCTAATTGGGAGTGAAGTGTCTCTAAAATATTGTTTATATGCTTAACTGGTGCAGGGTTGTTATAGTTGTTTGGGATGTGTTAGTGGTTTTTGGTGAAACAATCTGAGTCTGTCTCCCAAAGCAAGCAAGGGCGATATTTCTTGGTCGTTATGTCAAAATTGTTGTGGGATGTTTAGTATGAACTTCTCAGCATTTGATCTTTATGAAAGGGCATGAGGACATAAAATTTTAGTTAAATTGGAAAATTTGATCTTGATTCTTTGCTTCTCTTTTCCAAGATCTGTCCCATTAAGACATGTAAGATATCAGGGGAAGGGTGAACATAAATTTAAGTTGTTTTTGAGCAGCCCAGGACCTGCAGAATGCTATTGCCTGCTCCAGCATCATGTATTAATTAGAAGAGATTTGGAGGCTGCTCTTAGACATGCTTTTTATTTTCCTGTCATGCAGCCCACAGTTCTTGAAATATGAAGTGTACTGGGTACCCCCCCTCCTAGTCGAGCACATTCCTTGGCGGTGCATCAAGGCAGCGTTCCCCCACAGGCCAAAATCTGCCTCTCTGTAACAAATACAGCTTCACTTCCCTGAAAAGTGATGGAGTTAAAACTGAGGGCCCGTGTGACTTGAATGGCAAGACTTGGTCTTCGGTGAAATGTTATGCACTGGCATCCTTGCTGCCGCATGGGGTGTTGCCGGGACATTCAGGGAGGAGATTACTCTTTGCTGGTAAAAGGCGAATTCTGCTGCTTCTGTTATAGCAAATAACCCTTGTTCTGGTGACAACAGGGACAATGTGAAGGGACAGCTACTCCGATGGGACTGCAGGCAGCTCGGAAAGCAAAGCTGTCCCTTAGGGGTGAGATACTGTCTGATAATGAGTTGCTGGTGGTAGCAGGAATCCGCATTTGTGTGTGTGATCAAAGCATTGTATCTGGCTATTAACATGCTCTGTGGATGCAGTTCCCTCTTCGGGGGTTGCATGCACGCCGTATTTCCCAAGGGCTGGTAGTTGATACCCACTTTGCAATTTTACCTCCCAGCTTGTTGTTGCCAGCCAGCTGGTGATAGCAACACAGCTGGAGAGAGCGGAAAGCGTAAACACGGAGCCGGCAAACTAAAGATAGTTACCTGAATCAAATCAGGCGAGTGGTTTTAAACCAGGGGTGGCGTTGGCTCGCTGCTCTTTGTGAGTAGCCAGGTGTCTCAAGAAGTTGTCTATATCAGAAAGATTGTTTGTGCGGTTTGCAAGGGAAAAGACTTGGACTTCACCTGCGGTATTATTTCATTTCCACTGCAGTTCTGGGATGTTAGGCCTTCACTTTCCCCATGTTTTTCACAACTGGTGAGCAGGTTGTAGTTATCTTTGGTCTTACTATTTCTGCTGTTCTTAGAGGAATATGAAATTTTGTCTTTCCCAAAGCCATAAATGTGGGATTTACAAAATCTCTGCCTTGACTTTCTAGGCTCTGTCTAGAAACTGGTGGTTTAGTTCATATCTTCTATCTTCTTGCGTCTTCTCGGTTTTGCAATAGATTGAAGATTTTGCATTCCCACCCAGTTCTGTATGTCTGTACCCGTAGTCTGCTTGGGGTAGGAAATCAGATCTGCATAGTTTTCTCACCAAGCAGACATATTAACTGTAGCATTTCAACAGCATACACTGGAGGCATTGTGCGACTGCCAGCAGCATCTTTACGTAAAATGCTTTCTCATAGTCCAATGACAGTAACCAATTGTCTCCTCTGTTTTTATGAGAAAATAGATGATTTCTTACCCTGATATTTCTTCTCCCTGCAGATGCTGTTACAAACGTTCATGAATGCAGACCCCTTCCTGTGAGACATCCCTTCCCCACCTTAACTAGGCCTTTGTTCTGTTTCTCTTGGTGCAAAAAAAAAAAAATCAGCTTTTGCTTTTCTGAGAGCAAATCTTGTACTCTGGTTACAACACTGGGAATCCTTAATGACGCTCTGAGGAAGCTGTATTTCAGGACTGCATTCAAGGTCAGCATCGATGTAATTACCTCTCTATCATGTTGCACATTTGTCATCTGGAAAGTTTGGAAGAAGCTCTGTGAGTTTACAGCTGCTAATAGTCTTTGAACTAAGTTATTATCTTAGCTATGGGCATGTTATTAGGTTGCATTACATGTTCCATCAGGTCAGATATTTCAGGGATACTAAAGCACGCAGCTTCGTTTTGGTTTTAGTTTACCCTTAGGTCTATCTTCATGGCTTCCTGGTTGAGAGCTGAGGTTTTGGTCGTGCTCTCTTGCAGCTGCCGGCACTGTTGGTGCACGCTGCGCTGTTTGGGATCAACAGCGCTGAGCCGACCCTCACTGACAACCACTCAGTGTGGGTTTCGTGGCTGCTGCCCACCAGGACTCGGGAGACAGTGAGGGAGCTGCTTTCCTAAGACTCCAACACTTGCCATGAGGAGCCCTTAGCACCAAAATATGACGTGCTAACTGGCTAATTCTGCACCACTTAACGTGGTGCTTCCAGTTGCTTGGATCTGTGCAGCAAGATATGCTTGTCTTCTTTATTTATTTATTTTATTGTTGCTGTTACTATCCTGTGATGCAGGTGCCATATAAATGGACTCATTTAAGCTCTCTCCTCTTATGCCTTGTCTGACAGATATTCTGGTCCTACAAATGCATAATGACACTCTCTTTAGCAGCTTTGCTGCAAGGAAGCTACAGTGCACTGTCGGCTCTGAGCAGGCTATTCATTTTGCTGGTGTCTATTTATGACCTAGTTGTCCTAGGTGTAGTGTAAGCAGGTACAGGAGTTAATGCCTTAATTATAACAAGCATCGTTTTTATCTGTCCCATCTGAAGATGCAACCGGTGTGATTTTACTACTGGAATTCATCTGATAATTTTCTTTGTCCTGGTGCTTTTTGCAGCCATGCTGTCAAGGATCCGTAACGTGGCTTTCCTTCCTCGTGGCTGCTAATTCGTGTTGCATTGAACTGAGCTGCTCTTGCAAGTCAAGTGATGCCCGCTCTACATTTGGCACTTATCTCATTGCATGTGTGCTGTTTCTTGTCTACCTGGGATATTCCTGCAGAGTAAATCTTGGTGTAGGCTGACACTGTAAGAGCTACTCTGTGCTAATGCCTCTTGAGCATCGTCTTACTGTATATGGAGCATGAGGTTAATTCTATATTTTTAAGTAAAGTTTGGTCTCTTACTGCAGACAGAAAAAGTCCTGTAGCAACTTAATATTGAATAGCTGTTCTGTAGTGAATTTATATGCCAGCCTGTGATGCACCAGCTCCCTCCAGATAAGATCAACTCTGATCTTCACAAAAGATATGGACTTTTCTTTTTTTCCCCTGCTAATTTAGAGCCTCAGATAGGCAGGTTCTTGCTCTGTGTCTCTGAGGCTCACAGTCTTCCTCAACTATGGTGCTTTCTGTACGTCTTTGATAGGATTATTTTTCGTCACAGTCATTATGTATGACTGGATTTGCAGAACAATCATCCCCATAATGTTTTTCTTCTTATAGCCCCTTAAGTCTATCTTCTGCATTTTTTTTTCTGTGTGCACTTGCTGAAGAACATCCTCTTCTTTTTCTTATTTTTTTCAGCTGTTTTAACTCTCCAGACTGGTTCATTAAAGAGTCAGAGAAGTGCAAATACCATCATATAGGGAATGGCCAGACTACATAGCTGGAGGCAAGGAAGGGACTGGTCCCTTTCAGTGACAGCTTGCCATTAGGTCAGCTTAGCTGCAGTGTCGGACTGTCCCCACTTTGTGATCCAAAGAAAGTCAATATATAGAGTGACCTTTTACGTGCATTCCTGCATGGGAGCAGGAATTCAGTGTTATTGTGACTGATTTCTTTTTTGTTTGGTTGTTTTTTTTCCCTAGTGTTTTACTTCGATCCTCTGTATCTCAAGGAACCGAGTTACATTTGCTGCAGTGTTCAAGCATAGAAAGAGAGACTCAGTACAGCTTCAGTACTGTATCTTTTTTCTCAACAACCTTTATAAGTGTAACATCTTTTAACATTCTGCTTTTAAGAGTTCCTCTGCAATATTTAATAAGCACAGGTAGTGCTTGCATTTTATCTCAGCAGCTCGGAAGAAAAGATGTTTAAGCAGATCTGCTCCTTGATGACAACCTTGTGTCCTCATATTGCTGTAAGGGGGAGCCTGGACCTTCACCCTTGCTAAAACCTGTGCCAGGAGAGCGTAGGGTGCCTCTAGACCTTTGCTTCCCTCATCCTGGGAGCATAATGAAGACAAGAAAGAGGGGGAAATTTTTTTTTTTAAAATAAGTTTTAAAAATCAGTGGTTTTAAAATCAATACTAGAAATCACTTTGTCTTATCAGAAGTGCAGGAGGAAGGAACAAGGTGTCCCTTGGATGGGAAAGCCTGAGGGACAATCGCCTTACTTCCCTATAAGCAGCTGCTGCTGGAAGACGATTTCTTTCTTCCTATCAATCAGGCTCAAAACAAAGTTTCATGAGGGTGGTTGATTTAATACACAAGAATTCTCCCAAGCAAGGTCATATACCGAGTCATAAAACCTCTGAATCTTTTAGACCTCTGCAACTCTCAGTGTAAAAGAAGATAATGTTTAATTTATTAGATTTGCATTTTTTTTGGTAAATTTTCATTACAGTAGCTGCTCTTAGTTGCATTTTATCTCAGCTTGAACTACTGTTTGACTGCTCTTTTTTTTTTTTTTTTTTTAAACATGGCAAAGATGTAGCATTCATCTGCTTTCTGCTTTCTTATGCTTTCCAGCAGCGATGCAGAGGCTGCACACAAGTGGGAAGTCTCTTGGAAAACCCAGAATGTGCCATGACTCATGGAAATTGGTGGGAAATAGTATCTACCAGCCCACCAACAAGCTAAAGTGAGAAGCTTTGTCTAAACTAATGTGATATGTGTATGTAACTGATGATGTAGCGCCTGTTGTTTCCCTTGGAGAAGCTTCCAGATGTATCCCAAGGTCGCTCAAGGAAGCAGCGTTGAGAATCACTCCCTGACGCCTCTGAAATTTCCCCCAAAAAACGCGGGATGATCGAACTGTCGCAACGAAAACTGAAGGTCTGGGTACAACCTGAAGAGCAGGTGTGAAGGGAGCGTGGACTCGAGTTCAGCCCGGGGCCTCTATCTCACATGGGCTGTGGATGCCGGGGACAGTCCCCCTCCTGCCGTGCAGCCGGGGTAGACGGGATGTCCCGAAGCGCGGGCCCGTGAACGCGGCCCACGCGCGACGCCCCCAC
>VZSV01000044.1:3245975-3269763 GCA_013398735.1 Nothocercus julius | reverse complement strand
TTTCTTTTTCCTTGTGTTTTTCTTGCCTTCTGAGGTAGCTGTTCGATGGCTCTGCAGTCCTTCTCCCCCTCGCACGCTTCTGCACAGCCACCTTTCCTTATAGCGGCTGGTGGGACGGAGCTGCCCCCCTCCAGCGGCACTTGTGTGCTTTTTGGGGGGTCAGTAACTCTCACCCATCCTGCCCACCCCCAGGGGCTGTCCCCTCTGTGTCCGCCGCCCTGGGTGCCCCTTGGAGTCCCCCTTTTTTGTGCACTTGCTTTCACGGGTGCTGCTGGCCGATGCCAAGGTCTGTGTCCTGCTCCTGCATCCTTACACTGATGCAGCCGTATCTCCGTCCCCACGTGCAGTGCTGTCTCCCAGGCCAAGTGCAGGTAGAAATCCCTGTGCTCGCACGCAGCGTGGATGCTCTGCAACGGGGGACACCGTAACTACGTAAATCTACCAATACAGCACGTAGGAGGGTAAGGGGGAGCGCATCTACCCTGCGTTTTTGTTGCCCTCACAGACTCTTTCCAACGACAGAAGAAGACAAACACACTTTCTCACCTGATGGACCAGTCCTTTGCAGAGAGTCTTAGCTATTTTCCCTTCCCTCACCCTGTCCTTACCTTGTGTCTCCAGGTGGAACAGTGCAAGCCCTCCCCAGAGGAGCATCTTGGCGTATCCCGGAGCTCCTGAGCACACTGCCTCCGTGTGCCCGGCTGTGTCCCCGCTTGCCTAGCCGAGATAGCCGCGCCGTAACCGCGCAGGAGCAGGCGATGCCTGCTCGCTGCTGCTCTCGTCCCGCAGAGCAGCAGGTGCCGTTCCCGCGGGCAAGCGCGCGATAATGCGCGCCTAAAACCCCTCTGCTGGGAGCTCTGGAGCGATGCATCCCTTCCCGTGGGGAACAGGCTGCGTCGCCGACGTGCGTCGGGTTTCACACTTAACTGCCCTTTAGCTCTGCCACTCGTTTGGTCTTTTGCAGTGGATTTCAGGGTTCTGTCTGAGCACCCGTTTCATATTGATCAAAGAGGAATATGAAGGAAACCACATGAATTGCCACGCGAAAGGGTAACTGGGTTGTAGATGTGACAGTGAAGGGGGTAAGACCTGCCAGTGGAACAGCGCGCACTCAAAAGAGCAACTTCTAGCTTGTCTGCCCCAAGCAAGAGATATTCTCCCTTTCATTTTTGAAAAGCAGCAGTATAATAAAGACATCCTGTGATACCAGATACATATTTTAGAAATTTGCAAAGTTAGCTTGTTTGGTCTAAGCTAATACCAATCCAAGCTGTTGGCAAACAAGCTTACGTACTGCAAGGCAATTCTTTGATGGGTTTCGAACGCGTGTTCGTGTCTACATTGTGTAAGCGCGTGTTGTATAAGCTTGGGCTGGGTGTTTTGTGTGGGTAGTACACGCTTACTGCGGCCTTACTTGCTGCAATAAGTCTTCTATTTTGAGGAGTGCTCAGGAAAAAAGCTGGCTTCACCTTCCAGCTTTAACGTGCTCTTGTCAGAGCTCACGTAGGAGACGTTCAGTTGGGGATTAAGTGCAGAGGGGGATATTTGTTCTATTTTTGCTTGATATAGAAGGCATCGTGGAGCACCTTATATCTCAATTTTGTAGCAACCGCAGTCCTTTACCTCCTTTTAGGAGGGCTGGGTGTGTGTTAATCCACAGTTACTTTGTGTTTTCATTTGTAACAGCTTATTTTAACCAGTTAATGTGAATTGCTGGCCTTGTGAGTTAAGCCCTATGTAATATATTTCTGAAAGATCTGTGTTCCTTTCCACTTACTACATTGCTTAAGTAGACTATATAAACAGAAGATACACTTGGCTTAAGCTCAGATTTCTGAAACTCAGGACAAACTCTTGATGGGAATCTGCTCTCTCGCTCCCTTTCCATAAATGTACATAGTGTAAAACCAGAGCTTTTCCTTGCACTGCTTGGAGTATGTTCTTGCGATTGGGTGGCTCTTGCTTTCAGATTTGATGTACTGACATGTCTCTGAGACTTTGATGTTTGGGGAAGGGGTAGTCATTCACTGCTTATTATTATTATTTGCTAAGGAAGGCTGATTTCTATGAAAAATAAGGACGATCCATGGTTTAGAGAAGACTAGTCTGGGGGACTGAGTCCAGGGATCCAAGAAACAGGGGACTTGCAGAAAGCAGAAACCATGTCTGCATTTTGACAGTGTTTTAGCATTAGATTCTGACAGCTGTTGAACTGAGAAGACGATGAATGCGGATGCTTTTGAATGAATACTGTCTAGGCTGTTTTCTGGGAAAATTCTCAGTGCTAAATGTGTCTGAGGAAGACAGTAGGGTTAGACTTAAAATTCTCTCTCATAGACTTGTGCTTTCTGAAGTTAGAAATCAGATTTTTTTGTATCAATAGATGCATTTAGCAAAGGGACAGAGCTAATAATGGAGACCAAATTGCTCATCTTTGCTAGTTTCTACTGCAGTTATTCTCTCATAGTGATAGAGTTTTAACTATACTTGTTCACTTTCTATGCATGCAGCTTTTCATAAGCTTTTTCTTTCAGTGACCTTTCTGTGCATGGAATGCCCTTCGTTGTACAGCTCAATTCTATAATTCGAGGCCCAACTTTCCAATGTTCAAACGTTTCTTATTCACTTTTGAGAAAAGCTCTCAAAAGTTTGCATGGTGCACAGTGTTGTTAGAAGAAAATATAACCTCTGTGTAAAGTATCTCGGGTTTAGTCAGATGCTTTAAACCACATCAGTGTGGATGCCTTGCAAAAGCCAATTCAAAAATAATAAATGCTATTCTTATCGCTTTTATTATAGGCTGGGTTATGCAGAAGACAGTGGCACAGTAATCATATAGTTCTTAAGTAATTGTATGCAATTATATTCCTCAAAACCACTGGGAATGCTAGAAGCATATTAGTTTATAAAAGAGGAAGAAAAAGCCCCAAAGCTGTTACTTAAATGCGTAACCATGGCTGCTCATATCACTTCAGATCTTTCTGTAGGCTTTAACTCTATTTCTGAAGACAGATCCTGGGCGCTGTCTCCAGTGAATATCTATTTTATCCATTTTAACTGTGCGGGCACAAGAGAAAAGGTTACTTGCTCCTTCTTTTTTCTTTTAGATGTAAAAGAAGTAAGTATTTTTCAATTGGATACTTGTTAGGCCGTTTGAAAAGTAACTGAATGACTTTTCAGCCAAATTGAAGATTAATTTGGCTGGTATGAATTTCTGGATTTTTTTTTTTTTTTAATCCTGTAGAATACTTCGTATGAGCATGAACCCCTACATGCTCTTTTTAAAAATGTTTCCATCCAGTCTGTGCTCTCCAGATTGTTCTCTGTTAAAGAAATGGCAGCAGCTGTAGCTTGGCAGCATCTTTGAAGTAGTTTTTATGCTGTGTGACTGTGGGCCACTATTACTGTGGATTTGTTTTCAATATGGTCCAAAAATCACCGTTTCATCCAAACAAGCATCTCTGTACACGTAAAATTTTAAATTTAGTTTTGGGAGTACTTCAGTTTGCGTTTTGATATCCTAGTGTTTCCTGTTGGATTATGTTACGGGAGAGAAAATAAACGAACAAGCTCCAAGTTGTTATGTCCCAGTGGAGTTTACTCGAGGAATGCATTTGTTTATACCCGGTAGTGCAAAGTGTTTTTTTCTGTTTGCCTCTCTGAAAAATATGTCTGTTTTGGTGATTGATATCAGTTATTTCTAATCTTCTTGGCTAATAAAAGTTTATTTTCTTACAAGATCAGTTATTCCTAAGTTTTTTTTTTTGTTTTTTTTTTTTTTTTTTTTTTTTTGTTAACAAATATGTATATTAGATAACCATAGTTAAGTATCACTAATTTTCTTTAGGTCCATTATTAACTTATCTCTTCCCCACACTTCTGGGAATTCTCATGATTATAATAGCAGATCTCACTTGGTTTAGCTCATAAATGCCATTTGCTCTAGGGAGAGTGACACGGATACAGACTAGTTCTTATGTTCTACCACGTGCATAATTGAATCAAAAAAGAACCACCAAAGCCATGCTTCTTTAGGGAGCTGGTCATTGTTAGTATGAAAAAAAAAAAGAGAGATCTCAGGTGTCTTTTTCCTTTTTAAGATTTCTTGCTCATAATTGTGGACACAAATAGGTTAAATTAATCAGTTTGAAATTATAATGTGCTTACATAGCAATTTTTGGGATGAGCCTTCTTGAGAAGCCCTCATTTGGCTCATTTTATCCAAACTTTATGTCAGTAAAAATAATCATAAAGCCAAAGGAAAAAAATCATGTTCTTTTTTTCTGTGTCAAGTTCAACAGTCACTTCCTTTTTACAACCTCACTCCGTTTATTGAAGATTTCTAACACTACTTATCTTATATTGTACAAAAAATACTATGTTAAGCATACTGGGATGGGGGAGGAGGAGGATGTGAGTATTATCCGACAGCCAAAACTTATGGATATAGGACATAAAATGAAACAGCTCCTAGTGGCTTTTGGTACCTTTCCTGTGTACTGTGTTTCAGGCTGTGACTCGGGTGTATTACTGTGCCATGGAAGGTGTGCGTGCTGATGTGGTAGCAATTTGTCCCTCTTTCTCACAGTGTTTTTTTCCTCTCTCTCTCCATTTTTTGGGTTGGCCGCTCTTGCTTAGAGAATCCTGCCCCAAAGGTAATGCAAGGACTAGGGGGTAGCAGAGATGGCAGCCTGGTTATCACAGGGTGGGTAGCAGGATGAAACCTCCCAGCAGCAGCAAGCTCAGCAGCTCCTGAACCTTTCCCCTTAATGTTGACTCCCAATTTATTTAGGACAGCTGGTTATTAAACAGCCCCATGCAGAAGTGCCAGAAGAGCACGTTTGGCTGTGCCGTGCATGTAAATGGTTGCAAACCACTTGTCCTTGTGGAAATCTTGTGGCTTTGTGGGTGCTCAGGCACCTTGTAAAGTGACTCAGAGCTGCAGGGCTGCTCTTACGGTCTTGAAGATGCTACAGGTTTTTTCTGCCGTGCTTCCAGCTGGACAGCTTTGTTTTTTCAAGGCCCACTAGGCTATCATTGGTGTGGGAAGCAGAAACCAAATGTTCCGGTGTGGTTTGTGCGTCTCCTCTTCTTCCTTCTGCTGGGCTGCTTATTTCCTGTCCTTGGCATAAGAGGCATCTTGGTTTAGAGCCCTGTAGCACAGGAGGGGCAGCGTGAATGTGAACACAGTCACTGTATACGGAGTGTTGAATCCTTCCAAAAGGAGAAAAGCGGGAGGGTGGGATCAGCTATGACGCAGTATGATAAATACCTGCCCCTTGGAAGTGGAAGGGGACAAGTGTCTGTGTAATGCAGGATCGAGGGAGGAAACAAAAGAGAACAGGCAGCAAGAGGTTTTATTCAAAGTCAGAGGATAAAGAATTGTGCAAAATGAAGGAAACTCTATGAAGTACCTAAGGGGAAAATGCATGATGTTGTAGAAGAGACAGAATGAATATAAAGATGGTAGGTGAGTGAGAGGTCTATGTTCTTAGTTGAATATAGTCATGTGGGATATATATATTTTTTTTTTGTCTCCAAAAGTGAGGGAAAATGAGTTTCTTGAGCAGCTACATTAATTATAGTAATTGGAGTTTTGTGAACAGTGAATTCCCTCCTCAAAAAAGGAGAAAAATGTATTTACTATAAGATGCATGGCACAAGTTTTGCACTTGAGATAATGGTTAACTGTTGGATTTCAGTTTGGGAAGCTTAGCACATGTCTGCTTGCAGTAGGGAAAGACTGCTGCTTTTTGGCAACTTTCAAAGAGCTGCAACAGCAACCAAGACCCAAGGACTGATATTCTGCATGTTAGAATAACCATCCTGGAAAGTATGGAATTGGGGACTTCCCCAGGCCCATAAACTGCATTTTTGGTGACTCTGTTAGCAGGCCTCTCTAAGGATTTAGGAACATCCCTAAGCAGATTAAATTCAGTTAGTATCGATACGATTTAAATACTTCAGACAGCACTTTTAAAATCAAATAGATGCTGGTCTTTGCTTCATTCCAGTGAGACCAGAATACAAAAATAACAAAACCAACTTGTCATTCTCCTATCAGATCAGTGGCCCACCATAATGTCTGAAAACCTCCTAAATATTTAAAAATAGAAATAACAGCATGATCTTCCTTTATTCTATCCCCGTTCATAGGACAAATATGTTCTAAGGGAAAAACAAAAAAAAAAAAAAAGTGAGTTTAGTGGTAATCTTGGCAGAACGAAATGAGTTAGTTTTGCATTTAATTTGGAACCTGCAGCTTGGGCGCACTTCTGACTCTGCATGAAACAGTTCAAGTTAGCTAAATTTGAATGTTTAATGTTAGGATAGAGCCCTTGAATTGGGCTTTTCAAGAAGTAGGACAGCAGCAAAGCATCTGTCTATGTTAACATGACCTTTGCTGCCGCTGGGTTATGTTTTCTCCTGGTTTTCTGTAGCTCTGTGGTTTCATCCCTTGCTGTGACTTGCAGGAATAGTAGTGTCTGAATGTGGAGGAGGCAGATTTGTATGGAGGTTTTCTTTTTCTTGGTTTGGAAATACTTGAGGTAGAATGGAGGGAGTTCTTTGTATTCAACAAATATGACGATATGTCAGAAGATACTTGTTGCCAGTTACCTTTTTTATCTTATAATAAGCTGAGATACAGAAATACGCCAATGCCTTTTATTTTTTTCAATTAAACCCTAAATTTAGCAGAAAAATTTGTCAAAGTATATTTAAACATAGTATGTTCATTGATTTCTTTATATTGAGGATTATAATATAGTAGTGTGTTTCACAAATAGTCAAGTAGTTACAAATGTGAAGCCTTCACTTTGGCTTATCATTGTGTGGTTTTACATATTTTCATTTCTTTTGTTTTGATCAATAAGGTCTTTATCTTGGGCTGCTTTGTGTGTATTGGCAGCTTGCTTCTTTGTAACACTGTATCAGACAGTCAAGAGAAAAAAATAGAAAAGCAGGTAAGAGAAACAATGAAAAAGAACATTCTGGTGTGATGAAGAGGAGGACACAAGTGACAAGCTGGACATGTTCTCCAATGAACAGGAAAAAAGCCATGTAAAATATGTACAAATATAAACTGATAATCGCTGAAACTGATGGAAAAGTTTTAGAAAGGAAGGAGAAAATAAGTTAGGAGAAGAAAGCTAAATTAGAGTTTAATCTGAGGAAAGAGCTGGGGAAAATACCTGCCTAATTGAGGCTTACAGCAAGTAAGGCAAGATACTAAGAATGTGAATGTATAATAAAATTCATGTATAATAAAAGCCTTGATTCAAAATTTAACGATAGGACTGCTGTAGTGGTAAGGGAAGATATTACAAAAAAATATAATTTTAATAGTTAACTGGATATAAATGCAATGGCATATGGGATAAATAGGGGCTAAAATGATTGAAAAATTGCCATGTAGTACCAGTGCTGCCTTGACAAGAATGTAGTTTGAAACCAGTGAGGCGGGCTAGCTGAATGTGCTCAATTCAGCCTTTTTAAGGCAAAGCAAGTGCAGCAGCAGCAGAGCTGTCTTTATGCAGTGGAGGAGGAGGAGGAGGAACACAGTGTCATTCATATGCTCTGTAATTAAAAAAAGACAGTGATAAAGATTTCTCAGTGGGAATTTATGGTCAAAGATGAGAAAAAAAAAAAAAAAAAATCAGGCTTCTTGGAGCAGAAACCCAAACCCAGATTTCTCATGCTTGTTGGATGCTGCATTGGTGGCACATGAATTTTTGTGGGATTTCTTGGTGGTAGTGGTGGTGGTGAGTTCATCCCAGTTCAAGAATTTTTATTTATTTATTTTGTTGCTTTCTACTGCGTACAGTGCTGTTTCCCTACTTGGTCAATATTGCCTGCATGCTCTTTTCCAAGATCCAAGTTTGAGTTTGGCCAAAAGCCTGCACTTTGCCTGGGTTCCCCCACCAGGCAGCTCAGATGGCTCCGTGTTAATGAGCTGGTTTTGTTTCTTTCCTCTCACTTGCAGGTTTTACCAGAGTTGTTATTTCCCCCACTTAGTGGTGAAAGAAAGATTTACCACTAAGAATTTGTTCACAAGGTCCATCTAAAATGATGTTTCCTACTTACAGATACATTTCAAGATCTATCGTACCACTATGTAACTTCTATACATTATCAAAATACTTGGCTGTTGTGTTTGTTGCCTGGCTTTTGACCTCTTAATCTCTAGGCAGAAGATGGCTATGTAGTTTCTGAATCTAAATAAGCAGAAATGAGATGTATTGTAACGGATCTTTTCATTCACCTGAAATTTCAAATGTGATCAAGTGCTACCATGCTAATTTGACAATATCTGGTTTCATCTGTTATTTTGCAGTGGTCTTTTGGGGGGGGTGTGGGGCTGGGAAAAATTGTTTGTTTTCCTTTCTACCTTTATTTTTGTAAAAATGGTCATGTTTCACATCTTTGGAACTGCTTTTCTTTTTCCTTTTCCCTTTTTTTTTTTCTTCTCTGTGTGCATATTAAAATTAAACATAAAATGCAGAAGAATCTAAGAATCTCTTTAAAGAAAATTTTTGATATAAGTTATGTGGATCTTTTGATTCAAATGAAAAGACGAGCTATTGTAAACTTCAGTTTGTCAAAATTCTAAGGGAATTTGAGGACAAGGCATCTGCTCCCTGGTAAAATCTTTTTTTATCACAGTGTTGCAGTTTTCACTTTATGTTAAACCAGCTTGCATTCAGCTTTTGAAAGTTTCTGGTTTGTTGCCTGAATCTAAGGGAAGAAAAACTAGTCTTCTGAATTCCTTATATTTTGATTAATTGCAAATTGTTTTATGAATAGTTTTAGTTGATCTAGCCATCTTGAGGCATTTTAAATATAACCATCTCTGGAAGATGATGGGCTAGTAGTAAAGGCAAAAGCTTTGAAGCTTTCATTGTGATTATAAGTCATTAGAGTGCATTAATCAGTTTATTAATGCAACGTAGAAACAAGGAGCTTTATAGTAATATCTGCTATAAAAATGTGATGTTAAGGTTCAGAAATATTTAATCCCTTTAAAAATCTTGCTACAGAAATACTAGCAGCTAAGATCAGGTAGTATAAATAAATATGAATTTAGGGGGGAAAATCTTTTAGGGGGGAAAGTCTTTTGGCAAGAGGTACTGTAGTCCTTTTTTTCCATTTTCCTATCTTTGTGCATTTAGCTTCCTAGAGAGCTGAAAAAGTTATTTTTGGCCTTGTGCCCAAGGCTAAAAATGGCTTCTGGAATCTTATAGCTCAGTTTGCTGTTGAGCAGTTCTGGGTGGTAGTGAAGTAACTGCAGTAACTGGTAGTCTGGCTGAAGCATTTTAGTTATGCACTTAAATGTTAAGCTGTGGGAGCTGTAGCCATGGGATACTTCCAAGATCCAGTTTATCAGAAAAAAAAATGTGAGCTATGTTTATCTATGAAGCAATGGTAGCCTGAAGAGAAAAGGGGTTTTCTGCAAGTCCTCTTCAAAGGGGAATAGGAATGAGTGTCAAGTTTAGCGTCTACAAGGAAAGGCTTTAAAGTGAAGAAATGCTGCACAATACAAGGACGATATGGAGCATGAACGTTGCATTTGAAACTCTATGTGGGGAGCAGAGCTAGTCCGTGAGGTTGCTGTTATACAGAACTGGACTCTTCTCTTGTGCTGGCATTTATAAAAAGAATAAATACACTAGAGGCTACGTATGTATGTGCCTATGTATTAAATGTAGGATTATGAATGTTTTTTTTGAATGGTTTGGGCGATGACTATTCTAAATCCTGATTATGTAAAGAGAGTAACAAGAGGCTAACTCTTTACATATGAAAAAACCTTACGTTAGCAAAAGATCTGAAAAAAGGGAGGACTGTTCTGAAGATGTTGCATATAGCTTCCCTCCCAAACTGGAGCATTTTTTTCCCTAAAATTGTTGGTATTTGAACAATTGGGAGCAACACTTGGTGCTGCATGAAAGCAAAACTCTTGTAAGAATAGCATCATATTCCTGTTTTTTGTGAGATCAGCATGGGCTTAATTTTACATGAGAAACATTACTTACAATAGCAATAGCTCGTGAGTGTCCATAAAACATTTGCTCTGAATCTCTTCAGAAGTTAGTACTGTTGTTAATAGACTAAATTTGTGGTGTATGACTTTGTTAGTGCAGTGCTGTAGAAATGCACCGAAATAAAATGAGGTTCTAGCCAAAGTTGGGTTGCGCAGATTTGAAATGGCCAAACCAGTAGTTGACTCTGCAAAGACTATCCATCTTCAACTTTACTGGTTTTAAATGACAATCCTTTTCTTCTAAACTATCTATGAAAATGGCTCATTCCATATGAGCTTGTGTAGCATACCTTTTGGTAAATCTTAAAGGTTAAGAGTTGCTTACCTGGACTCATCAGAGGTCTCATCAGTTCTTTCAGTGACAGTGTCTTCAATACCTCTGTCCCTGTAAGGCACAACAGTTTATTAGTTTTGATGGCTCAGTAGTCTTAGGGGTATGTTTCTTGCTGGCAACCTCAAGCCAAGTAGGTTTATAGAGTTTGTTTGTTGGCTATGTTCAAAAAATACTTTTCCCATGGTAATTAGCAAAGATAAACTAGCTCATTGGTTAACTGTATTTGAAAGAGTTAATGCTGTCTTTAAATGCTGTCGTCCTTCTCTTTCTTCATAGCAAAACCATATTATTTTTCAATATTTTTATGATAGAGAAAGAAAAATACTTGCAGTTAGTAGATATTCTGCTGCTTGTAATCGATTCAGCTTGGAAAAAAATCAGATACCTTTTGTGTTCAGTGTTAGTGGTTACCATATTGCACTGTGTTTGTGTGTGTTTTAAATACACTTACATTTTTTAAAACAGGTTCTGTTCCATCTGTTCTTTATACATGGTACCATTTACTTTTTCAGGTATTTCCAAATCCTTCCTTGCTACATGGAATTGCACTGGTCTGAGAATAGACCAAGTGCATACATGTAAAAGAGGTTTTGACATAATGAGAAATAGATTACTTTTGGCATTTTTTTTCTGCTTATGTTATTAAATGAAGAATTTGTGAGTGTAACACTGTATTCTTTTGCTGAAATAGTATAATTAAATTCCAATTAAAACAAGAAACTGGTAGGGAGCAGTAAAGCTTAACAGAAACTGTTTTCTTTTGGAGAAATTTCTTTAATACTTTAAGTCAATTCTGTCATTCTATACCAGATGTATCTTGGCTTATTTCGTGGAGCTGTTTTTATTCTGGAGTTTTTGGACTGTCCATGTTGAAGCACAGAGTAATTGATACATCTTAATAGTAAAAGAGACTTTTATGTTGATACAGCTTGACCCTTTCCCTAATGCTGCTCATAAATTTTACTCACTGAGTCTTTGTATCTAGACCAAAAATTTATGGCTCTTACGGACCGTCTTGATTGTAAAGTATTTGAGTGATATTAGCATGATTAATTACATGTTTCCTTTAAAAATAAATACAAGAAATTGCACACACTCTTCTGTATTTTAACATCAACTTCTGACCGTTTGTTCCTGTTTTTTCTTTAACTGCTAGATCAGTTAATCCACTATATCAGATATTTATTCTGCAGTTGTTTAGAAATTTTTAACTTTGTCTTTAATGAACTAATGGCTTTGGCTAGTGAGGGGTGGTCCCTGTTAGTGTAATTCTGGATGCAGCTGCAGTTGTTGGTGTAGCCATCGCATGGAAGGCACTGCCCGTCTAGCGAGGGTGACAACGAAAGGGTGCCAACCTTTTTGGCCTTCATGTGATGGGGTAGGTCACGTGTTTGGTCCGGTCTAGCCTGCTGAGTGTCCCCGACCCTCACATATCTAGAACTCATTCTTGCTGTTGTGTATTGGACCATAAACATGTGTCACCTTCAGATGTTATCAGCAATGGCTTTGATTTCTAGGGAAATCTTGAATGGTGTTGGACTGAAAACAAGTATGTCTAATATTTCCATGATACTGTATGCTTAATGATCTGCTTTCATGAGAATATTGTGCCGTTTCTCTGACTAGACATTGGATTAACACACTACAACCAAGTCAAAATGACTAATATTCTAGCAGGAACACGAAAAAATCACTCATTTTTAGCAGGCAGTATATTAATGTCAAATTACAGAATCTGTTTTGTTTCAGTGTTATATGAATTTAAACTTCTTTTGGTATTTTTAAGCTATCCAAGTATTTTTTTTTTTTTTTCTTGTTATATCCTTATTTTAAGTTTTTGTGACTTGGTAACAAGAAAGCAATGATTTTAATTGGTCATACCATGATTTGAGCTGTTGACCTCCACGCGCTTCATCGTTCTTAACTCTTCTGTTAAGAAATATGAAACCAGGAATGTTTTTAGAAAACTCTTAAATTCGTTTTGGGGTTAAAATATGACAGATCACCTGTCTCTGAAAAGCATGTGTATTATAAGAAAGAAATGTAGTCCACTGGTTCCTTTCTAAGGCCCTGTAAGTTGTTGGCCTTGATTCAGCAAACACTTAAGCTCGTCCTTTTGTGTTTTGCTGTGTGAGTTAGGGACGTACAAGAAGGGTTGTTTCTTAGTGCTGAAGAAAGTTTTAAAACAAATAAAAGCTGCTTTTTTAGTTAAAATAAGAATTCCTCGTTGAGCGTCTACTCTAGGACATAGTGGCATGACAATTCTGTTTATAGAAACAGGATGTTTTGGTTTCATGAAACGTGGATTTCTTGGGAACTCACTTTGAGAAAGTGCTCGCCTGCCTCCACCCTTGGTGGAATGCAGATGACATCAGATTTTTTTATGTACTGTGGCTATAGCCAGTGCATGAAGAGCAGCTTTGGAAGTGTCCGTAGCGTAGAAGGGACTGAATACTGAGCTGTTCCACAGTTTAAGCAGAGGTGGTAGTGGTGGTGGTAGTTAGGTGATCGTATCTGAGGTAATAGATAGTGAGTTGGGAGGTTTCTTCAGGAAGATTAGAGAACAGCTAGAAAAAAATATGAACATCTGTCCCAAAAAGCGTGTTGGTGATAAAAGGTGTCTTGGTGTATCGTAATACAGACTTTGGGATAAATGGAGATGCCAGTATGTAGTGGTATGTGACAGCTGCACCTACACTGTCACAGTTTTGTTCAGCTAGTGGTTATTCCTTTTTTATTATTATTATTCTTATTTTAATACTAGAATGTGTTTAGTTGGCTTATTTTTGAGCTTATCTCCTGAGGAAAAGTCCACTTTAACCTCCGCAGGGGTTAGCGAAGAACCATTGCTCAGTACTGTAGGCAGTTTGCATTTTTGCCTATAACACTTTTTGTTGAATGACTGCAGCATGGGTTGCCCTTTACATCACTTAGTGATCTTTCTCAAGCCTATCCCTTAATGCTTTGCTTGGATGGCAAAGCTCTGTGATTCACTTCACTTGATCTGCATCTCTGTCTGCTGTTTTCTCTCACTTGTTGTAATTTTGGTTAAACTGGTGTTTGATTTTTAACAATAACTTTTTGCCTTTGGGAACTTTTGGCTAAGATCTGTCAGTAGCTTCACAGACACAGCTTGTTTGAGAAGAGTGCCTGTTAGTTAATCTCAAGGCACCTATCAGTTAAAATATAGGGTTCAAGTAATAGACACCTCCAGGCTAGCTCAGTGTCATGGGAGGTTGGAAGGGAGGTTGGAAGGGGTGCCTGGAGGTCTTGTCCAAGCTCTGAACCCGTTTAATGTGTCCTTGCCAGTTAGAGCCTATTTAATTTAGCTCAGGTTTTGCCCCTTGTCAGGAACTCTGAAGATTTCCTTCCACAAGTGCTGCATAGGGGACTGTCTGGGGTGCTCCTTCTCAACAGCATCTTTTTTTCCCTTTAAATCAAAGATTTTTTTTTTTTTTTTTGTATATCCTTAAAAACTCTTTCTGTAGCTTCAGGATGAGATTTTGAATGGGGCAGCTGGGCTTCGTCCACCCTCCATTGTATAGCACAGATGTGAAGCACTACTCTTGTAGTGGATTCCTAATATTTTCTTTGTGAACCCAAGGTAAATAAATTCTGTTTATAACTTTTTGTGTATTTGTTTTTATATTTTATATTTATGTTTTATATTTATGCAAAATTCATTACTTAAACGCTTTTTTTCCCCACTAGACATGACAGTTTTACTCATAAACCTAGTCGTAAAAGTTTTTCCTAATGTTAAATGTCACCATAAGTTCTCATACTCTTTGAATACTCTTTGCATATTATCATATGCAAAATCTCATAGTTTGTCACGGGAGGAGGGCTCGAGGGAATATCTAGGAAATGCTGAACAAAGCGCTTTGGGAACTCTAGAAGAGATGTTACAATATTTTAAACAGAAAGTGGTCTTAGTAATCATTTCCAACTTGATACAGTGGTTCAGTATTTGCAAAATGTTCATTAAGGACTTGGAACACTCGAGTGATGAAACACTTAAGGATGTTAAGAAACACAACTTTAATAGTTCTGAAGTAGCATTTTTTTAAGTTCTGATAGTAACTATGGCAGAAAGCATGTGTTTACAATTATTTACTGAACTTTTTAAGTGGTATGGTTATAAATTTTAAATATTATAGCAGATACTTTAAAATGTCCCAAAGGACAATTAAATCATCCTTATTCATTCTGAGCCAGTAATGCCTTTTTACTGCCTTACTTATTCTGTTCTAAGGAGTTAATAATACTTTTTGTTTCTGTTAATTTATTTTAATGCATGTTTTGGGGCTTACTGTTGTTTGGAGGAAAAAAATGTGCGGGAACACAGGCAGAGCAACAAAGATAAAAGGCAAATATTTGTCTTCCTCAATTTTCTTATCTTTGCTTGATCATTAGTAAAATATCAAAAATGCAGCTGTTAAAACCAAGACATAAAGCTAAAGAGTTGGTTTAAAGACCGTGTTAGAGGCAAGGTTAAAATGCTTCCTGAGTCTAACCAGCTGCAAATCGGCAGAAAAACTTGTCTGTGGCAAAATGCTACTAGACTACCCTTATGATTCAGTCATATAATAGTGTAAAATTCATTATGTAATCAAATACACTAGAGGCTCCGAGCAAACTCTTATGTGGGTTGTTTCTTTGGTGTATGGTATTACTAGCCTGAACAGTAACATTTAATCAAGTGATGTCTTAGAATGTAATTCTCACAAAACTCTATTAGTGGTGAACACTTAAATCACAAAGAGGGATTTTAAATCTGTTTGGGCATTTCCTCTTTTAAAACCACATCAGCTTTTGGTATTAAATTGTTTTATTATATCAATACATGTAGGTTACCTTGCAATATTTTTATGTGTGGAGTTCTCCAAAACTCTTGCCTGAACTTATAAAAGTTGTGGAAAAAATCGGAAATTATCAGAGGGAATGGTTTTTAAAACGGAATTAGGCCTATGATGCCTTAATTTAACTTTTATATTCCGGATGAAAAACTATTATAGTGAGGAATCACATTTCTAATACTGTACACTTTTTGAATCTTTCTGCAGAATTACATGTTAGCTTTAACTGAGGAAAAACTGCATTTTGTGAATGAGCTTTAACTCTTATGCCAGTAAGTGTGCGCTTAGCAGCAGGATATATTATCGGAATAACATTTAGAATGCCCTTAGGATTGCATAGGATAGCAACTTTTCAACTTTTAATGATGATTTTATTCAGTATTAGTGTTTTGCCATTTTAATAGTATCTTAAGACAAAGTCTACTGCTTTATGATGATAAAATCCTTCTCTGATTTAGCACATGAAATTATTAGAAATACAGATCTTGAAAATGTCCTTATTGATTTCTCCTTAAGTGCTGGCAGACTTGAAACAAGCAAACAAACAAACACGTCTCGTGTTTTATTGTACTTGGACTTATTTGGCTGCTTTGCAGGCAGGCTGGATCTTCAGATGTTTGAAATAGAGATATAGCATCTATGGCAATTGTTCGGACTGCTTTTAGGTGTTTAGTCTCCTTAAGTAATATCTAAAATAGAGCAGCTGAATCATGGTCTAAAAAAGTTTTTTTTCTCTTAACTATAAAAGGATCCTGTAGTGATAAGATGTAGATGTCTAAGGCGGTATCACTCTGACCTCCAGTCCTACGGGAGGTTACCTGGCAGCTTTAGCTGTGGTAAAGTAGCTTTAAAGGTGGCTTAGATGGCAATTTTGCCCTCCTCAGGTTTGCTTACCCTTGGGATGCATCAGTTTTTCTGGTCTTTGACATGGATTCATCTTTCTCTCCATTTTCTGGATCTTGGCCTTGGTCTTGGGTTTATACCAGCCATGGCTGCAGTGAATCTTCTTTCTTCTCCAATTTTGGACTTTTTGCATCCCGAGGGACTTGGGATGCATTTGAGACAGTAACAACATCTATAAACCTTATTCACTGTTTAGACATTTAATCAAACTCGGTCTCCAGTTCTCCTGCATTTTTTTCTTTAAAAAATTCCCATGAGACAAAATAATGTAGGTAACAAAACTGAAATTTTAATTATTAAGAAAAAGAATCCCCTTTTTTTTTTCTTAATCATTTTTGGAGCTCCTGGTTACTATGCAGCTGAAAGCATTTGTTAGCTGAAGGCTTAGTTATTTCCCAAGATATTATTTCTTGATGCCAATAAAATAAAGGCATCTGGACTTCTTAAACTACTTCAAAAATCTGGCCACCTTATCAAAGCTGTTGCTGATTACAACTACAACCTTTTATGTTAGAACAGATACAATGTGATGGTTATGTCTCTAAATACTCATTGCCTTTCCAGCCTCCATAGCTTTGGCAATGCCTAACAGTTGGATGGTTTTCCAGGCTGTCCGCCTCCCTGGATACAGCAGCTTTGTATCCTCTGCTCTGCCTTGGTCTTTAGGGAAAGCTCTAAATGGGGGGGAGCTCTTCAGAAGGGAAGAGCATCTCAGAAATGAAGATTACAAAAGTCAAGCACCTCCTCTTCTCCTCGTGAAACGATTGATGCCTCGTGAGAACTCTGTAGTCTGAAAAATATGTAGGTGCCCAAGCTGAGTGTTTGGTGATTTTTGAAGCATCTGGTCTCTAGGCTGTTGTCACTCCACAGTAATAACAGCTGTGTGGGGCATTGGCTCATAAACGTTTGTCAGCTGAGAGGAGAGGGCTACAGATTTTTAGTTCTCTTGGGTACGTCTCAAAATCTTCATTCTCTTTAGAGCCGCTGTCAAAAGGGAAGGCAGTGAGATGGAAATATAAATTACACCAGGAAATGGTAAAAGATTATTTACTACTTAAATACTTAAGAAAAACCCATGGCACTCTGCAATGTGAATTAATGAATTATCCATTCAGTACTTTTTATCTTTTATTATGCATGTTATTTTTGTACGCTGTTTACATGTACTAGAATCCTGAAGTATTTTTTTCTCAAGAAAATACTTCCATTCATTGGATTTGCTATTCTAAAACATGGTTTCCAAAATGATTTCTACCTCAAATATTAATGTAACCTTTAACAGTGTCTAATGTTATGTTTTGAATTCCTGTAATAGGGACCCATAAAGGCTGTAGACTTGATTAAAAGTTTCTGAAAGGTGGATTTGAACTGGTTAGACCTTTGATGTTCTATAGGGAAAAACAGATGAGGAGAGGAAAGGAACAGGCAGGAGTTACATGGGAAGATTTACTTTTTCCTGAATAACATTTCACTGTAGCCCTTGGCATGCCAAGGGGATGGGGATCCAGCAAGAGGCTGTGTTGTACTTCATGGTAGCCTTTAGGGCTAATAGACTGGAAGCAAGGAGTAAGAAGGGTTCATTAGGCCCCTGGCCAAAACAGTGACTAGATTATGATTTATTACCATTTTCAATTTTGAATGCATTTAACATGGTTATGGTTTAATCTCCTTTGATTGTCCCTGGTACTGTCCTCATAAATACAGCAATATGCAATTATAAAGAAAACACAGTGAGGATACTCACCTAGTTAATGCCTTATTACCATGTATTTCTGCCCTTCATTAATATGTAATTGCTATTTGCTTTCCCGAGTGCTTTGCGTTCCTTAAAATAAAAGAAGTGCTTGTCCATCAGTTCATCTTGCAGGAGATTGTCTGCAAGGAGTCAAGGTTTAAATAACAATTTTTGGCTGGGTCGCATGAAATATTTTTAGGGACTTTCCACTGCATTTTCACTGTTGTAAATAGTTTTTTTCAGAGAGCGGGTTTTGCCTTTTGTTTCACTTTTTAGGCGATTTTGCCTTTTGTTCATAAAACCACTATGTAAACACTGTCCTGCGAGTCCCCCATTAGTTAGACATTTAGACTGTAGCTCCCTAATTTGGAGCACATTTTATGAGTCCGTTCTGCGTGGTGTTTTAGTGCCTGGAAGGGCACAGTGAGCACAGCTATGGAATGAAATGTAAGTAAGTGACAGGCTACATCTTGAGGCACCTATTGGAAATGTGCTCTTCCCCCCTTCTGTTTTCAAGCATCGTTTTGAAGGAATGAAACTAGTTAATTCACAGAAGAGCTGGGTCTTGGTGCAAATGCCTGATGGCCCCTTTGTGACTCTGAGCACAGGAAAAAGATGATCAGGCCGATCTTGTCCTTTTGTGGAAAAAGGAGTTTTGAAACATAATCCCTTGAAAAGGGACCAATTTCTAAAGAGATCAGCTGCAATTTTCTAGTTCTTTCTTGCACAACATGGCTAGAAAAGAAAGCAAACATAATCTTTAACTCAGAATGTTCTGTTTGATAAAAGGAAGTTTATGAAAATGAATGCATGACAGGCTTGTTTCTGCCAATTTTGTTTTAAATAGCCTACGTTCCTTAGAAGTTAATCTTGCAAAAAAAAAAAAAAATACTGAACAGTAGCTTTTGATTCCTAGCAGAGGATGATTTGCACAGACATCAAACATATTGCATGCACACTGAATTTAGTAATTTAAAACTGTATGAAAAAAATCATTTGCTGCTTCTGTGTCCTGTTTGTACAGAGCGTGCCAACTGATGTATATATGGCTTCCTAACACCTGTTTTAGATTTATGAAATAATAGTGGAAATCAAAGATGAATTAATTCAAGGAAAAAAAGCAAAACAAGCAGACTTACTTGGGATAATATAGCCCCAATATCACTCAGACAGATGATTTACGATGCCATAGGCTTTTAGAAAATACAAGAGTCATCACATAACTGTGTTTTCCAAGGTGCTAAATTCAGTTTCAGAGTATATCAATTGGCGTGCTGTGCAGCCAGTACTCATCTTTTTGCTATAGTGGAAGCTCATTCTGCAAGGGTCAAGTGAGTCAAAATTTCTGAAGTCCTACTTAATAATTTTGTGGGGACAGATACGTTTCTCCCTTGCACTGGTGGAGTTTGCTCTTTCTGCCTGGCTCATTTTTTAGTTGCTATTAATGGAGCCATCGGTGCTTCTGTGTTCACTCTGAAGATCATATTTACCACTTAGCTCAATGGCCTGTTGCACAAATTTATTGGTATATTGCTAACATTGGTAAGGTTGGAGATTCTTCTAGTAAGCCACTGTTTCGGGTTTTCTGGGTGTGGGTGTATATATGTTTTACTCAAGTATAGGTCTCTTAAAGCCATTGAAGGGGAGGTAGAATACTTACATGCCAGATAAAGGCACAGTTAAATCCTGAAAATGTATTTCAGTAACAGTCTATTCCCTGGGGTAACTACTGGTATAAAAACACATTTGGTTTTAGTTTTATAATTATACGCAGGCAAAATATTTTCAATTACAGTGGCCATGGAAATTACTGTTTACCAGCTTCTTGTACAGCAGTTTCTCAAAAAGGGACGTACTTGACAAAGCTGCCTCATTCTATGTAGTGCTACCTTATACACTGGGGTGTGCAAGCACATGTATGGTAGGCATGAGAGACAATGCATACACTAACTTATGCCATCTGGATTTTCTTGTAGTTATGAGGAAGAAGGGAAATTTCGTGTGCATAATTTCAAAACTGGAGGTCTTTCTGGTCTGGTCGTAGGAGCCTTTGGGGAAGAGTTAAGAGTTAAGAGTTAAGTTTAAGAGCAAAGTTTTGTCATATTTGCACAATTTATTAGAAGAAGTTGTGCTCTGTACGTTTCATTCCGGACTGTTTGACCATAGCGCATGCAGATACTGTGCTCCTTTTGCTGTAGTTTCTGCATGGTAACACTTTTGTATTGTCAGATAGTAAACTTCTTACATAAAGGTTGTCTGTTTATTTAAGGTGGGCTACTGACTCCTCATTTAAAATCCTTGTACTTTGTTTTTGTACAAAAAGTAAATTTCAGCAGATTGAGTGTCTCAAAACACTCATAATCAAAAATCTTTGCTTTTATTTGCATCCTGCAAAAAAAATATTTGCAAAAAAAGTATCGGTATTGTATCAGTATTTCCAAGACTGCTTAGAGTTGGAGAGTCAGACAGGAATTAGTTACCCATGTCTCAAATGCGAGCTGAGATATTTATAGCTCTTAGCTATTTTCCGATTCCTCTTTTGATGATTAGCATAATGTTTTGCTTTCTTAGGCAAAAGAAATCTCTTTTTGCATTTCAGATACTTGATTGCTTTCTATTCTTGTATGTGATAGAAAATATTAAGACAGTATTTTGAGTAGATTTTTTTTTTAATGCATACAAACATTAATGATTTTTTTCATCTTCTGTGGTCTTTTTTTTCAAAAAAAACCATAGTTGCATTCCTTAAAAATTGTGCTCTCCAGCCATTAAATCTCGCCTGTGTGCACATCGAATATTTCACTTCTGAGTGTCAGGAGATCAGCGTTGCTTCCCTTGTGCAAGATTTACTTGAGCTTCAAGTCTCTATATCCTACAGCAAAACAAAACACAACAAAACCAAAAAAAAGTATGGTTTTAGAAGCTAAAGTAACCTTGTGATTTGCTAAATGGTGAGGTCTTATAGAGGCAGATTTTACTTTTAGATAATAAATACTGAGACACATGTAGTAGATGAAATTAAGAATGAAAGCTAAGTTTANTGTTTTTTTTTTCCCTCACCTGAATAAAACTCTCTCAGTTAAAGAGATCAAAAGAGGTGCTGCTGAAGATGCAGTCACTATACTGTAACACACTTTGTGGGATTGGATTTTACAAAAAAACAGTCACTTCCTATTTGGTAGAAACAGGAAATAAATATCCTTGTCACTGCTTTAAGGGACAGAGTAATTCCTAGAGTAATTTTGATTTTTTAGCACATTTGGGAAAAAAATACCTCCTGAATCTAGTGGTTTTGGAGCTGCAGTTAAGTTGCTCACATTTGGCTGTTGTCCATATTTTATTAACTAGTACCACTTTGGTGCTTTATCATCATCATTATGTGTATGTATCTCATGAAAGGGGGCATGGATGCTTAGGGACACGGTTTAGCAGGCATCGTGGTGATGGGTTTGTCGTGGGACTAGATGGTCTTGAAGGTCTTTCTCCAACCATTTTGAAAAAATAATTAAAATAATTGAAGAAATAGACAGGTGTGCCCTCCTTAGAAGAGTTTAAAAAGACTGTTGGCCTTTCTTTCAAAGTTAATTCGATAGGATGAGATAAATCAATGTGTGATTATTTAAGGCAATCCAGAAATACTGTGTTAGCTCAAAACAGGAATAAAGTTGAAGATAGGCAAAAAGATAATTTATACATTGAATGCTAATGACATTGTCATACAAAATAAAACTGCATCATAGTCACCTTTTATAAAGATGCAGTTTGTGATAGAATTGCTTTAAGAAGACAGGTATGTTTTTAATTCTTCTGATTATGGGAGATGTTTTGGCTTTGATGCTCTGTGGAGACATGTATTAAAAGTTAGGTAATGTGTGAAAAGAATGTCTTTAATTATCATCTCTTTTTAGCTTACTCGAATGTCCTTTATGATACACTGGTTTTGATGCTTTGATATTGATTCTTTTTGAGATATCTTCATATGGAAATGAGTGAATAGTTATTTCTATAGATGCAAAGCATTTCACAAAGCCTCTTCTGTACTGGTGCTTATTTAAAAAAAAAAAAATGCATGAATTGTTGAGTGAAAACAGTATCTTGATACCAACCTTATTTAAAAGCAAGGCCAAAACCCCTGTAGCACAGAGCCTGCAGGAGTGCAGCACTGTTTGCCTTTCAGGGAGCAGGAAGTGTCAGTGAATTAGCTGTTGTGTCACACGACAGGGTAACACCAGTGTCACCAGGAGTATGTGACATCCTTTCCCCCTTACTGCAGTGACTGGAAACTGGATTGCATATTTGTCAAAGAATATATCAGAGAAAACTTTTGCCTTTCCAAGGCTAACCTTTACTTACATAATGTACCTTTCTTTTTTTTTTTTTTTTTTTTTTAAAGTATTTAAGAAATTATAGCAAATGTTGTTGAAAATTTTGGTAATACGATGCTGATGGTGTCCCCAGCTGTGGTGGCTGTATTGGCTTATGGTCCTTTTAGACAGCCCCGATATTTCGGAGCTGCTGGGATGTGGGTGCAGTAGCTGGGATATCGCTGTGCCTTTGTAGAACCAAGGTGTAACATGTCAGTACTGCAGTATTTACCTAAAATATGTGTAAACGTGTTTCAAGCTTCCGGTAGTGCTGACTTTAAAACCATGGGGCCGTCTTTGGCGGCAATGACTGCCTTCGTGCTCTGATACCGTACCAGCAAATGAACACCCTCTGTGCAGAGTGGTAAAGGATGAAGTTAGGTTGGTCTGGGGCATTATGGAAATAGTTTATCTCTGATAGAATGTTGTTCATTTTCTTTCAGTTTGTAAGAGCTCACTAAAAGTCAGTAAATGGAGGTGTCTCTCTTGTGTGGATGTTGGGAGCCTGAAGAAAAGTTTGAGTTGTAATTTGAACCTGAGAGTTAAGAGCATTTCTCATTAACCTCAACTTGTGTAGCCTTTTCATTATTATTATTATTGTTGTTGTTGTTGTTGTTGTTTGCAGTAACAAAGGATAAATTCAGCAGGACCTTTCTTGGAGTTGTTTGCAAAGTAGTCATCAAGTTGGAGGGAGCAGCGAAGGTTGAGGAAGGTCCCTCTGCAGGAGAAGCAGGAGACAGTTGGGATGCAGAATGGAAGCAGATGAATTTAAACAAGTGTGGCTTTTAAACAGGGGAAAATGTATTACGTTTTGGAGGTGAAGATAAGCAAAGTAAGCAGAACAATCCAGCTCCTCCTCTGAGTAGAAGGAACTTAAACTTCCTATATATGACTGTGAGGCTGGGTACTGAGTCGTGGTTAGCTTTTGAAATGTGCAAGGGAACTTCTACATCCTTGCACACATGGCAAGCAGTTTGGTCTTAAACCATGAGGCAGTATTTAAGTTTCTTTTTTTTTAAAGAAGAGCAATGTACTTTTTCTTTTGTAATTCTCAGTGTTTTCTTTTCTTAGCTCATAAGCATTTTTATTAATGTGATTAAATGCAGTTTACATTTGTTTTTTCCTGCATCATTGAGTCTTGTCCATCTACTCGTGTTCTCTGCATATGTGTAAAAGTAATCAATCGTTATAAATCTGACACTGTGTTAAACTGTGCTTTCAGATTCTTAATTTTCAGTTTCTTTATTTTATTACTCAGTGCTTGTCAGGATGTTTATCTGGAATAAGTTCAAGGAGAATATCCTAGAGGATGGCCTCAGGCTTAAACAAGATTTTTAGAGTTTTTACTATCTGTTTGACTTTCTGTAATATAACACATTAAAATCTTCCTGGCATCACTTCAGTTAAGGTAAGTATGTACATAGTCATATAGGCTTTGTGGTATTAATGCTGTTTGCTCCTTGTGTTTGCAGTTAATTTGCTTTCTCACCTATGGAATTTGTTCTTTGTTTGCTAATGCATTTCATGTTAAAATATTTTATGTAATAGAGT
>VZSV01000044.1:3224909-3238960 GCA_013398735.1 Nothocercus julius | reverse complement strand
TTGGGGTTTTGCTTGTTTGTTTTTTTCTCAACTTCAGAATGAGTTGAGATTGCAATTAAATTAATTTCCTTAGAGGAAATTATTTATAGGAGTTCAAATTGAGGTGATTTTTTTTTCAAAATACTTTCACATTCCAAGCCATGTTCTCCGATGGTTCCAGAACTGCAGATGTTTCAGGATAGGATGTTACATTTAACCTTAATGGTTTTTTTTCGGACACTAGGTAATTCTCTTTCTTGGTGGTTTGTTGGAATTGCAGCCAAGAAAAATGGAATAATGCAGGCACATCAAAAGCACCACGTGTGCTGCTGCTTCGGAGGAAGACACGGTATTCATTCATTATATTGTTGTGCTGCTTGTGAGGTGAGGGCTGGAAACTTTCCCACACTGAATATTCTCCAATTAATACCCCTCTTGAGATAGAGGAAGGAATGCCACAGTCACATAATATTGCAGATAAGTAGGGAGTCTCAAATTATGCTCAAGTGTTCATGGACTCGCATGTGTTTGAAAATAGCAGGTTATTTTTTCATGTGCTACTGGATACCTGCCATTTGCAATTTACCATCTGGTTCTTTGTCAAAATAGTTATAGTTGTATTGATTCTTCCATAACTGAATATCTTGCCAGGGTGATAAATATTGAAAGCAGAAATAAAGGGGATGGTAACAAATGTTCTGTTGTATGTGCTCTGATTTTGGTAGAGGAATTTTTTTTTTTTTTTAAAGTTCAGAGCATTGCTATACCAGGATTTACTCTGCTGTAAAATTAGGGTTTTGTCTGAGCTTCCAGAGTTTGTCTTTGTCTTTTTTTTTTTTTTGTAACTGTAAAACAGAAGAAAAAAAAAATCTATTTATAAGTGTAAATTGTGGTGTTTTATGAGAAGGAAAAAAAAAAGCCTAAGAGTCTGTAGAAAACAACAGGACATGCAGAAGATTGTGAATCTTCTGATTTAAATAGGCTGTTTATGTTAAGAGATTACTGAATAGCCTAATTATCTAAATTACGGGTTTAGTGTACATGAACTAGTTTAAAGAAGCAAGTCTGTTTATGTAACTAAGGGATTGTGATTGTTTAATTTTTCTTCCTAAATATTATCTGTTTTAATAACTTAATATTATGTTTGCAGAGATGATTGCAAAATACCAGAAATTAGGCAATTGAAGCTTCCTATTGGTATTCTGTGTGGGGCTTGTTGCATATATTGCCTTTTTATTATGTATATTGTATGTTTAATAGCTTAAATATTGCTAATAGCTTAAATAGCTTTCTGTATTGAACAGTCAACAAAGAGAATCAGTAATAGAACGAGTAACCCTACTGGTCTCTCTAAAAAACACTTTTTTTCCCCCCTCTGTCATAGCTTGGTCAAGTGTACTTGGAAAATAGTCCAAATTTTGATGAATGAATGTCTGTTTGGTTTGGCTGATATTGTGTGACATTACCCATGTCTTGAAATAGTCATGTTAGCACCATGTTATCTTTTTTTTACTTAGCAAAGTAGAGGCTTGTTGGCCAGGTTAGAATTTCAGGGTTTTTAGAATTTGTCCGACATATAGATATTTAAAAAGTTTTGACAGAACATAGTTTTGTTAGTTTTTTACTTTTGTATGACCCATATATATATTTTTTTAAATGTATTTGATCAAAACAAAAGCATAACCACTTTTTCCTTAGACGTAAATAAAAACTCGTGCATGCTCCAAAGGAGATTCTGGAAACTACTGACTTTTCATCCTTTTGTGATATGTAAGTAGTACATTTCTAGAGTTTGTGACAGATTCTGTGTGATTTTTTTTCTTTTCCTCTAATGAGGGAACTAAAAAGAATTTTTCTCAGGAATTGCTAAAAAGTATCACTTTTAGAATTAGTGCAGACCATCTGCTGTTTTAGAGAGGTTTAGATTTTAAAGAAGTCCAGCTTGTTCAGAACTGTTGAGTGAGGCCTCAGTCCACAGGAGTGTGTTGCGATGTGCTGTAGTTGTTATGGGTGTCTTGTGCAGTAAATTTTGCAGTTTAAATTTTGTTTCAGTTTTGGGGTGTTTTTTTCTCCCGATAAATGCAATTTGTCTCCAGCTCCCAAAGCTGGAAGTAGGTAGTGAGTTTGATTCCTGCTTAGTATTTGGTATGCAGCTATTTTTGACGTATTATCAAAAGCACTCATGGATCTTTCCAGTACTATAAAGATTTTTTTCATCATAATTTCTGCAGTTTTGTATATAGTTCTGTTAACTCGAGTTAACAGTCTGCCCTAGTCCCAGAATTCCACAACTTAATTACATTCCTCAGGAAATGAGGCTCTTAAACATGCAGTGAGGTCCAGTGCAAAGGAACTAAATCTTGACTTTTGTCAACCTCTCCTTCTTTTACCTCACTTGGATCCTGGAATGCCAATGCCTTAAATACATTTGCACTAAGATTATATTAGAACATGAAGGAATTATTTGATTTTTTTTTTTTATTTTTTATTTTTTTTTATAAGGAGCACTGAGGCTGGTTGGTTTATGTTCAAACAAGCCTTGCAGTGAGTCAGTTGTACTACTTGGAAAGAGCTGAAAAAGGGTCAAGATTTTCAGCTACGCAAATGTTATTCTTTCAGCCCCACATTAAAACATTATAAAATAATGCGTATGTATCGTCTAATAGGTTATACATCTAAAATTGATATCCATTTAACAGATTTGCAAAGGAGGGTTAGGTTGTCAAAGTAAACAATGCGCTTTTTGTGCAGTGTCAGCTTCTTTCCTTGTTTTCTGTCATCACTTACTTCAGGAGTGACTACAAATCCTAATTTCTAAGCTGTCAATAGTTAACAGCAGCTGCTTAGGTTCTTTTGTTTCTTAAGGCTGACCATCCTGTTATACCACTTGGAGATGTAGTTGCTTCCAACACAGTTGCTTCTTTTTTTGATTTGTGTTTATGATTGATACTGAGCACTGGGTTGTTGTTTTCATAAACCTATTACAACCTCTAAATCTCTATCCTCTGGAGTCGCATACAGTTCAGAAAGGAACTAAAAGGCTTTTCCAGGCTGGCTCACCGAATGCCTCCTCTTAGGCTACAGCAAAGCGTTAGACTGCGGAGAGGGCAGATCTCCCGGCAATACTTTGCCTTTCTCTGGAAATTTTGGATTCCACTCTTGTATCCTGTGTTGTTAGGTGAGGATTTTCAGTTGCTGTGCTTTAGAACTCATCATTTTATATGTAAAATTACCTTGCTTTCCCCCATATACAGTATCTTTACGCTTAAGTTGTCTACCAGTGTATCACCTGGTTATTCCGTGTCCAAAAGCAGTTTGACAGCATTTAAGCTGGCCTTTGCAGACATAAAAGGCTTAGTATCTTCAACTGCATAATTGTAATGTGGGCCACTGTTCCACTTTAAGAATGCAAAGAGAATTCCTGACTTAATAGGACTACCCCTATATGTACAGCTGAGTAGCTGCTTTTAAGTTCTCCCTTTGATCAGGGTTGAGTTACTCCACAGCTTGCAAAATAAGCATTAAAGCTAAGGTAGTCTAAAAAGATGAAAGCCTCTTCAATTAGATTGCAATGCCTTTATCATACTTACTAATAATTCAGCTAATGCCCTTTCTGCATTTGTGGTTCCTAAGGAGTAAAGCAGAGAGTGGTCTGCCCTTTTCTAGGCTCACGTGCAGCATACATCATGCAGGCAAAAAATCCTGTTACCAATTTGAACAATTTAAAATACGGGGAATGCTGCAGCAGCCCTAAATATTGACTGTTTTTGAACTAATATTCATGGTGGACAATGTGGTGGACAACCACAATATTTTGTGGTTGTTAAAAATAAAACTTAGTAATAAAGCTGTAGAGGACTTCTCAACTGTAAGATTAGCCTAAGCTGAAATGAGACAAATCAATAGTTTTATATACTATCTCTTTTCATAATGTTTACAAGTTAATCTTATCTATTAATTTTTATTCTCAAACCTTTCTAGAATAATTCCTATTAGACTTTCAATATCATGTCAGTTTTACTACATTTTTAAGTAAAACTTCAGTTTTATATAGTCAATACAGTAACTCAGACACTCATGCTTATCTGGGAGCTCCCAGTAAAGCTGTTTGGATCGGGGAACGGTTCTGAAACTAATTTAGTTTTTATTTATTTATTTATATTTTATTTTACAGGAATCAGTCCTAACAGATACTGTGCCTTGAGAAGGCACAGGACACCTTCCTCTGTCCTGCCAGGAAGGGGAGTTTTGTAGGTTTCTGTTCTCTGGGGAATAAATGAGACATTACAGTTTGTCTTTATGAAGCCCAGGGTAGGATTAGAAGCGGTGCACTTTGGATACGCATAGTACACTTTATGCAATGAACCTGAAATACTGTGGAAGTGATGGTATAAAAACAAAGCTAGTCCTTTGTCATGTCTAACATACTGTCAAATTCCAGATGTCTTTTTTGTTTTTCCTTTCCAATCCTGAACTTCAGTTGTATTGAGAGCTTCTGTCTTCCTTCCTTCTCTTGAGCTGTTGATTAGCTGTGTTTGCTCTAAATTATTCACTTAAACATTCAAAGCAACAGCTGAGACAATTCACAATTCTGTAAATAAAGATATTTATAATATTACTAATAATAGCATAATTAACCTTTTTTTTTTTTTTTTTTTTTTTTTTTTTTTTTAAATGCTTGTAAATGCAACAGCTTGGGTAGGCTTGCAGAAGAATTCCAGAAGTTTCATAGTTGAAGCCTACGTATTGCAATACCCTTACCCTGCTTCTTACATGACAGCTGCTGACTGTGACCTAAAGCAAAAGCATTTGGCCTCTGTCAGGACTCTGTTAATACGGACAGTTGCCTTTGGCTGAATATGATTTAGATCTTCTGGGAACCATAAAATAGTCCATTTGTAAAGTTCTGGTTTTACTGAAAAGAGAAAGAAAAAAAAAAGTAGAATTAAAAAGCAGGCTGAAATGATTTAAAAATTCCTACTTCAAGCATATGCCCCTGTCCTTTCAACTCAAATTAGTTTGCAGGGTTTTTGGAAAATAAGAGTGGACTATGTTGCACTATTGAAAAAGCTTGAGTAATTGGTAAATCAGAAAATTGTTTGGTGCTATTCACAGGATGGCACAGATACAGCTACAGGGTTTTCCTGAAAGTCAGAATGGAGTGCAGTGATCCATAGCTGTGTATATCAAAACAGATTTTGCTTAGGCCATGAGTGGAGCTAAAATCGCTCGGCCTCTTGCCCCAGGCTAGGTGTCTAGCATAGCTGGGTTCCAGACCAAGTTTCAGAGTAAAGTAAGTATGAAAAAGAAACCTTGTGAGCTCTGTACATTGGGCTTGAAAGTATACATTCATCTATACAATTCTGTCATAATATAGGCCTGTCTAAATTGTTTCAGTTCTGTTGGACTTTTTTTTTAGTTAACTCTTGCTTAAATCTCCCCTTGAAAATGAAAAAAAAAAAAAAAACACAGAACATGATTTTTTCTCACTCTTGAGTTCACTAAAGCAAAATATTTTAATATTTTGACTACTAAGATGGATATTTCTTGGTAGAGTTGGTGTAATTCTTTCCACGTTTATGCTACACAGATAATGCTTTCATGAAGTTTTCAGTGAGCTTTGCAGATCGCTAAGCTTTACACTGAGTTAATGAACTTCAGAGTTCAATAAACCTGGAACACTGAAAAATAATGTTTAAGATTTGTAAGCAGTATATAGTTGAACACTTTTCACAATTTAGTGCAAAAATAGAGATCGTCATTTATCAGTTTATAAGTTTGTGATTTGCTGAAAAATGTATGAAAGATCCATAGAAATCTTTAAAGCCACATTTCAATGCTACTGAGATAGTTAAAGTGGGCTTAAAAGCTTAGAATAGACTTTCACTTGGTCAGAAGGTGTCTGAATGCTACTAAGAAACAGTGAATGAGAGCTAATGAGTTGGATTTAGTGGGGTTTTCTGTTGTTTTGACCCTTGGAGACAGAGTGTATTTATTTGTATAAGCTGGCATATATAAATATATATATTTAATGACAAAGAGTTGCCTTTTGTGTTTGGTAGTGGTTTCGGGAAATACTGCTGCTCACTGCACGAGTGTCAGTTGTAAGGACAGAAAGTTGGGGCAAAACAGTAAGGAGCAAAGAACAGCTGGAAGTGGCATTTGTGCCCCATGTGCAAATCATCTGCTGGTATGTGTACAGAGAATGCAGAAACCATTTAAAAAATGTAGGCTGCTCTGGCTGGCAATATATTCCCATGTCTCCAACTAGAAGCAGCTTGAGGCAACAAAGCGATACGGTCTACCAGTTGTTTTATAGTCCCATTTGAAGAGAAAAGAAATATATTCACAAGAGACTTCCAGTATTTTAATTACCAGAAAATTAAAATGTTTATCATTTGCATGTCTAAAAGGTTAATATGTTACTGAGAAGGGGGCTTTTAAGAGGTCTTTGCCCTCTATTTGCGTGTTTAATATGCATAACATTTCCGTGGACTGAGATGTTTTCCCGTATTATGTTTCAGTCAAAAACATTTTTGTAGTAGTTGTGTAATGTCCAAACTGAAACTTATTTTATTTTAAAGAAAACCAAAGCAGTTTGAGTATATGCAGGCTGTGGAAATGGCTGCTGAAGAAAGGAGTGTAATAATGATAAAAAGACTTTTTATAATATTTAGTAACAGGTGTGCTCTCAGTAAGCCATCAACTATCTGTGTGCAGCAGTCCTTACAATCTTTGATCCTTAAAAATCTTTCATTTTTACAGTTCCTTAAGTAATGCTCTCTTATTTGTAGAAAGAAAACAATTTCTGTATTACTCTAAAACATATCTCTGCTACCTTTTGTAAATGTAATTTCTTCAGATTTGGTTAAAACGGACACAGTTTACACAGTGATCTTAGGCCACCAAATTACTAATCCTTGAGAAGAAAGCACTGTTGGTGACAGGGAACTGCTTGCCAGCATTCAAGAGCTCAGCAATGGAGGGAGGTGTTATATTTTCCCCTTCAGGGCCAGTACTATGAAATAGCATAGTAGTGTAAACTCTACCTCCTGAAACCAAAGAACAGGGTCTGTGTACGTTATGCGTCCGAAGTGGAACGAACAGAATTCGGTGCTCCTGCCCTGTTGCCTTCTCAGTGGCTGCATTTTTTTTTTTTTTTTTTCCTTTCTTTCTTCCCCCAGTGGCAAATGAAAAGTGAAACTGTTTTTATGTCCTTGGAAAAATAAGGAAAGAAAAAAAAAAACAAAAAAAACCAGTCTCCTCCTGAAGGAAAAGCACCCTGACTCTGCCTTCCCCTTCTTCCTCTTGTAGCTTAAGTGTCATTTCACGTAAGATGTTTGTCCCAAATCTCTCGTGACCACATACTTCATTAAAGTAAATGTAATTCTGATTATACTTAGTGCAAGTGGTTTTATGGCATAGAAATTGTTTGAAAAGGTTCCTTCTAAATCTTGTACTTCAAATAATGAAATAGTCTTGCTAGTGGAAAATGTGAAGAACGGATTTTTCTGTTTGTAATCAGAGATGTCTGTATCAGGCAGTGAGAAGGAAGGGCCTGGGCCACATTCTTTTCAAGCACTTTGCAGCAGCAGCTAGGAAAGCACAGTGACAAATGGCAATAAACATAAGAATGCAAATAACCCAAGTATTTCGTACAAGTGCCCTGGTTATTGGCTTAGTTTACTGATGTGCCAAAGCTCTGCTTGTTTGTATTACATCTGACAGTGGTAATGCTAGGTATCACTTAAGCAGTGTAACACTTTTATAAATTCACATTAGAAATGACCTTTGCTTACTTCTTTACTTGTTAGCAAAAAAGCTTTGATTTATCTTTTTTCTTTAATTTCAACCAAGGTACCTAACCTTATTTCTGTAACCTCCTCTCTTAGAAAGATTACTAGTGTTAGGATTTTTTTTTTTTTTTTAAAAGCTCAATGGTTTTTTTTTAGGTGTTTTTACATTCTGCTGGTGAAAATGCAGACTTATGATACTGATCAGGGATTATTTGGTGTTAGAAATGCTCATTGGTCTGTGTAGAATGGTCCAGGGAAAAGGCAGTCAAAAAGTCAGGTACTTTAGAATCAATAACTAAAGTCTCTGCTGAAAGTTATGAATTTATCAGTTGCAAATAACAGAGGAAAAAAATGTATATGACGCTTGTAAAGAGGCTCATAAGCCACCAAATGTGCCTCATAAGCCACCAAAGTCTAATGTGATGCTGAGACTATATCAGGAGTTTTCAGTTGGGACAAGAAATTATTAACAACATTATACATGGCAATAGTGAACCCTTGCATGGAGGATTATTGTCATCCTTGTTTAAGAAATATGAATTTATACAGTACCAGGTACAGAAGAGGTTTACTTGGATTGTCAGTCTTGCAATTTTGTTTTGGATAGTTAGGTAGCAGGTGGGCAGGAGAACCAGTCGTAATCCACCCTTGGATATAAGGCATGGAGGAGAGATACAGGAGAATTTGGTATCTACACATGATTCTGGAGAAAGACTTCAGGTGTAATATAGTAGACTTCGAAGGAATATAGCTTAAGTTTGCTTAAGCATGCTTAATTCTGTCACTTTTAAATGTTGGGATGCTTGATTTATATTCATAAACCTTGCTAATCTCAACAACCCTTTCAACCTTTCCCTTTGGAAAGAGCATAGCGTGTGATAGCTATTTCTATTCCCATTCACTTAAAAATAACTTTCTGTGAAATCAAATACTGTTGTATTCAGAAGACAGATCATGTGTAAAGAACAAGCCGAAACAGCCCTGTACTATCATGTACAGGATGTATAGGTTGGATGCAGTAATGTAGCCTTTTGAGTAGCCTCTCCCATAGAACTGCAGGTGATGCTGGCAGAGGACCCATCACAAGCCACAGTAGAAGCTTCTGGTGTTAGTTAAAATAATTTTTCTGTTATCTTTATCAATCTTGAGTAAACAAATTCCAGAGATGGGACTTTTCTTTAAGAAACATAGAAAACACATGAGGGTATATAGTAATGCCATCTTTCAAGAGAAGGATTTGCCAGTGGGATGCTCCACTTTATCATATCAGAATAGTTGGACCTTTTTTCCTCCCAACATAAATCATATTTATATTTGTTTATGTGCATATTTGCTGGTATACTGCTTAGAGAGTAAAGAGCTGTGCTCTTATTCATCATTACCTTGTTTTGTAAGAAGTTCAAATTAAAACTGTAGAAATTCTAGGAAGCTGTTGGGCATTGACTCTTTTAGAATAAAAAGAGGCTGGACCAAAAATGAATTACGTAGGGATGCAAGGCTGAAGAATATGCTATACGCTAAAGAAATTGTAAGCTGATCAGAAGGCCATGCAGTTTTCCAATTAAAACCACAATTCCCTCAGATGGGCCCTCTTCTTCCTGGGCATGACTAAAGAACCTGGTACTTAAATATGATGCTTAAATATGAGTCATGAAAAGGCATTTCCGAAGAGTCAGTGTCTGCTGAGAATAATTATAATATTGAGAGAGATCAGAAAGGTGTCAAGATCTATTAAATCACAGTGGATCATTTTATCTGCCTGCATATTGACCAAGTTGTTGATTAAAGCTACATTTAAAAAATGTCAGTTAAGCAAGGTGGTTTTGGAGGGCATTAACAAGTTCAAAATTGACTTGAATCAAAATTTGCTGGTTTAGATTTCAAGATACTAATGAAAGTTCCGTCACTAATAGCAATGGTGCTGTAATTAGTTCAGTATCCCCCATGGAGTTGTGCAGCTGAGAGTTAGTATTTCAGCACTATCTCTTAGTAAAGGTTTGTAAATGTAAATGTGAGACAGAGCAAACTAACAGGTTAAGTACTTAAAAATCTTTTCTATTTTCTACGCCCGCAGTGCAAGGTGAATTCCCCAGATCTTGAGTTCTAGTCGGGAATCTTTCAGTTTGGCTCCTGCTTTCGCAGGAGTTGCCCTGGGCTGCAGCTCTGTATGTTTCACACTGTGATTTGTCACCAGTTTCCGTAGGTTCACAGCTGGTGCAAGGAAGACAATTTTTTTTTTTTTTTTTTTTTTTTTTTTTTTTTCTCTCTTGGCCAGGGTAGTTTAACTCCAATGGTTTCATGTGAACTATTCTTTAATTTTCCTGGACTTTTAAAGTAGATCTGAATTGTGCTTTTTGTCCTCCCCATCAGGCTGGTAGCTAACAGGGAATAACACAGTCCACCTGTTCTTCGCAGGACTCCTTTTCATCCACCTGTAGGTCTTGAGGGCTTATGGTCTATGGGGGAGCTCAGAGGAGGTGGTTCCTTATATTTTGTTTTCATTATTGCTGAGAAAGAGGTGTTTTGGAGGGGTTAGGGACACTTTCCTGTCCTCTTTCCTGTTTTATATGCTGCCTGTTCAGTGCCTGTGCTAATGCTGTTGTTACCACACTGGGAACGTCTTAACAAGGAAATGGGAAGACAGGGGAAAGGTACTCATAAAATAGAGTAAAATTATCTCAGAAAGAAAACAGTCCAAAATGATTCTTATGGAAAAATATCACTTATTAGTTAGCATATAAAATGGACACTAGGGCACCTGGAAGAGAATTTGAAGAGAAAATAATGAAGGCAGGAGAAATGACTCTATTAGAATCAGGGATTGCCAGGCAGGCTCAGTAACTTGTATGGTTGTATGTTTTTTTTTTTTTTTTTTTTTTTTTTTTTCTTACAGTCTTCTTTGCAGTCAACATATCCAATGTGTCTCTTTGTAAAAAGGTAGTCTTTTTATCTCTGTCAAAGTATACATTAAAATTTTAATGTTACACATATAGCATGAAGGGAGATATCTTTGTGAGAGATATCTACTGTGGGAGGTATCTTTGTGGTTTTTGATTTTGTTTTCCTCCCAAAAAAGAAAAGAGTATTGAGAAACACTGTCTTAAACTAAAAATGAACCTTGGAAACTGTTGTAGAAGCTAAGGATCTTGATACAAAAACTACAGGTTTATAGTTCCAGAGATTCTAGCTAGGTGGGTTTTCTGTTTGTTTGACTTTTTAAGGATGGAGACAGTATGGTCTGTGTTTATTTTGCTTTCAATGCAAGCTAGATTTTTTTTTTTAATCTAGGAATAACCATCTGTTTTTTGTTATTTAATACAGCTTAATTTGTTCATTCCAGGACTTTCTTTCTTGGAACCTCTACCTCTGGTAATGTCTGAACAGATTCTTGCAGTATTATTTAGCCATTTCTTTCAAGCGTTGTAGCTCCTGTGCAATAGCCACAGGATTAGTTCATTGTTTAAGGATGTGCTAAACAGCATAAACTGGCTTTTATGGCACAGAACAAATTTGTGTAGATAAAGCATAATTATGCTGTGCTGAGCTCAAGAACTAGAGGGAAAAGGAGTAGATGAATAATTTACATAACAGGCTGGCATTTGGGGGAGATGCTCAGACAGAAAGGGAAGTGATTAGATGAGTAATGCGCTTTTGGTGCCACTGTGAATTAGCATCAGGTACCTTTCCCCATGTGCCTTTCATACAGCAAAAGATCAAATAGCTTCTGTTCTTTTCCCAGATTGTAACAAATTTTCTTGCAGAACACGACATAGTTCATGTATAAAAATGAATTAACAATAAATGTCATATTGTAGTCTGCCAAGTCTGGAAAATAATCATTTTCAGGGTGCAGCAAGTGAGAAGATGTGATTGCAACGATGAGGTGCTTCACCAAAACTGGTAATGTTCTAGCTCCTATCAGATACTAACTGTGTGGTGCCTCCTCTGCCAGAAGGTCACTGGGCATATGTTAGATGGCATGAAAAGCCTTCTTGTATTTGCAACCACAGGGAAAATAATAATGATAGCTATGAACACTGAGGCTGCAGTGCAAAACAAACACTGACATTGCTTTTGGCTTGTTCTTTCTAGTAGTGCTGTCTTTGGGCAGGAACGGAATTCCCCTGTGGAAGTGGAAAATGTTATTTCCAAACATCAACAGCTTTAATAAAGCTGATTTTTGTGACTGAAACTAGAGGGTCTTAACAGAAGACACTGGAATACATCTTTGCCAGGATCTACCATCTTTGAGATAGAGAGCAGTTCATGCCTTGGTTTCAGATCTGTCCTCGTGCTCCAGTTCAGGCAAGAACTTCATAGTCGAGGCCTTACTCTGGTATCCTCAAAGCGCCCTCAGTTTGCCTAATCTTGCAGCCTTCCATGCAAATAGTTCAGTTGTACCTGTGATGGCTGAGGCCTATCCTGAGGGCGTCTCAGCTGCAAAGTAAACTTGACCCAGATTTTCATCTTTCCACAGAAGAGCCAGGGCAGATCCTGCTTTTTTATGAGTTAAATCTATTGATCCTTCTCAGGTTTAGTTGTTTATTAAGGAGGAGGGAAATTAATGGCTTGTATCCTCCCGCTTGAGGAAGGCGTAGGAGAGGGAGGAATGTTGCATGGCCCATGAACTCAAGAGTTTCATACCACATGTTATTAAAGGTCATTCTGTTGATGGCAGGTGTTTACTGCCTGATTATTAATTTATTTTCTTCCTATCTTGGGATACAGGTGTTGGGGTTTCTCTTAATTTGTTAATGCCTGCCCAGAGAGGCCGGATGGTGCTCTGCAGGGTGTTTATGGGGAGGCCTGGGCCCTTCCAGGGCACCTCTGGCTTTCTCACGTCGTCAGGCCTTTTCAGGAGCTGGATTTTCTGCCAACGCTAGCCCTAAATCCCTGTTGTCCTGAGGAGGAAGAAGCATAAGATAAAGATGAAACGTAGATGTTTTGTGCTGGCATCTTAATGCAGATGTGGTAGTGGAGGAAATAGAGTGAAGCGGGAGGTGGGTCCGAGCTACCTCAGACCGTGTCACAGGACAAACACGGCTGCCCAGAGCTGTGTGCCAGGTTCCTTGCGGAGACGTGCCCTCCCCTGCTGCCCTCCTCACGCCTGGCCGGGAGCGGCTTTGGGGGCACGAGGGGACGAGGAAACGTGGCTCGGGCGCCCGTCGTGCCAGTGAGACCCGGCCTCCCTCTAGTGGCTGCCGTCGCTGCCAGGCCTCGCCGCGCCGCCTCGCAGGCCCCGGCCTCGTCCCCGCTCTGCCCGCCCGCGCCGCCTTCCGTGCCCTGGGGGCTCCAGGGGGTAGCTACGATTGCTGCAGTGGCGAATTACTCTGCTGACTCGATCGATAGCCGCTCTGTTGATGCAAGTCAGTGCCGATGAGAAAATAACGTTAAACGCAGGTTGCATCACTAGTGTTAGCTGATAAACTTGCCCGTTCGCGTGTTGGGAGAAGGTGTGGGACAAGGAGGACTCGGGAAAGTCGCCTACGCTGTGTAAAATCGTGAGGCTAAGATGTTTTTAATCATAATAGTAATAGAAAAGTTTGTCATAAAATACATGTATGATGAATTTTAGCTCTGCAGAATTCTTTTTACTGCATTCTTTGCCTTCTGTTGTTTCGTGTTTCCGGACGCTGAAGAACACACACAAAAATGTTTCCGAGTTAAGAAATACTGTTCATTCTTTCTGGCATAGTTTTCACAAACCGAATAGAATGCATTAGATATCAGGCTTAATGGAGGTCTTTGCTCCCCGTTTCCAAAAGCTGGGTGTGCATCCTGCGGGACTGCAGTCATTCACCTTTCCGATCAGGCAGGGACAGGCGGCAGGAAGCCCAGGCAGGATGTGCTGCAACACCAGCAGACGACAAGCTGGGTGGATGCCGTACAGTTAAGTATTGCAGTTTTAAGTGTTTTTTTGCAGGTAAAATACAGTATTTGTCTGTGGGATGATACATTTTTCCTACCACTTAGGAGGGGAAAGTAGATGCAAGGTGTAAGTAGATACGAAGTTATTCTGGTTGTTTTGACAGGTGCCAGTTTGGTCCCTCTGGTGGCACAGCGCTTTACGCTGTATCTCGGTGTATATAGTGTATATACCAGCCGTATTGCTCTTTTTTTTTCCTCCTCCTTCCTTTATTTTGCAATCTTTGTCAAACTTGGTGTTAGCAGGAGGTAAACGAAGCAAAGCCAAATGTGCTTTGAAATCTCCTTGTCACAAATGAGGGAATAGTGTGCTACACGAGAAGCTCGCCCTAGTGCTCCCCCTTCCCTCTC
>VZSV01000044.1:3152382-3223201 GCA_013398735.1 Nothocercus julius | reverse complement strand
CCAAAGACTTCTTTGAAACCAGATTGTATGAAGACCCTCTGCCATGACACTGGTAGTTTAGCACATGTCAACCCGCTGTTAGAGTCTAATAGTAAACCAGGAGGGCAGCAGGAGAGGGAGCCAGCTGTGTTTTTCTGGAACCCTGGATTAATAAACAAGGATTCTGGTGCTAACTGGAAAACAGTGTGGTTTCAAAGCCCTGCAGCAAAGGACCTTTCTCTTCCTTTAAAACAGTCAGGGCATCACCAAAATGGGGAGAGCTTTACTTGGATTGCAGAAGTGGAGGAAAGGAGAAAGTGAGTTAGTGCTCCATGTTACTAGCCTTATGTAGGACTAAATGAGACCTTCCTCACAAGGTTAGTTTTGAAGTCCTACGTAAGCTCAAGCTGTGCCTCTGCACAGCAAGTGGACAAGTTTGATGCTGCAAAGAAAGTTCAATGCATCTTCAGGCTTCTGCCTGTCTGCTTAAAAAAGCAAAATTATTTGATGGCCTTAAAGCGAGGAGGCAGATCATCAGCGCGCTGGACATGCTTCTCCTGTCCCTTGGCTGTTTTTTTCTCTTCTTGTAGATTAAGAAAATAAGAAGCTTTGAAGGATCAGGGAGATGGTGTAAATAGCAGCAGGGAAGGAGCGAGAAGGACAACATTTAATTTTCCTTATTTTTTTCCTGTCAGCCAGCTCTCTTTTCTTGCCTAGGTGCATAACTGTTTCTGCTACTTAACCCAGGTGACCATTCTTCAGGTCAGGTTTTCCGTGTGGTGCTCTGGGGAGGTTTGTGCCGTTCCTGACGGTTGTACCGCAACACTGTTTAAACATTCCTTTGAACTCCGTTAATTCTATTACACACCAACATACATTAGTATTTAACTTGGACTCATTTCAAAATTGACTTTCACTTTGATTCCTGTCAGAATTGTGATACTTATTTTTTCATATTGGGATATTGCCAAGGAGTAAAGCTCAGTCACGTTTCTTTGTACTCATTTTCCTTTGTGTGCTTAAAATCAGAAATAAACAACTACTTAAAAACTTCTGTGTCTGCATGGACTTGAGGGATTTGGAATCCATCATTGTTGTCTTGTGTATATTTTATGCTATGTGTACTATATATACATTCTTGAAAATCTTCATCATTTTTATAGGTAGAATTCTTTTCTAATTAATTGTGATATCGGATATACAGATTAGTTTGGAAAGGTATCTATAGGACTCTTTTGAAATCTTGTTGAAAATATCTAGCTGTGTATTAGTCTTTGGATATATATATAATGAAAACTTCGGAAGTTATACTCACTTTTGTTTGCATGTATTTCCTCAACAATATTGAGTCTTGTGAATAATTACTTTTTATTAAACTGATTAAATATAACTGAATGTTTTTATTTTACACACTGTATGCTCCCTTTTAAGGTTCCAAAGGTTAGCACTGGCTTTATTTTGTACAAAGAAAATATTGGCAGAATTTGCTATCTTAGTGTATGGTAACATTTATCTTTAATAAAGAAACATAGCTTCTCAAAGTAAGTATGTATTTCTAATGGTTCAAAAAATGATCTTCTCATTTTTTTTTCTCTTTCAGATCTCTCCAAGAATAGATTAACTGAGATTCCTATAGAGGTTTGCCATTTTGTGTCACTGGAAACACTAAATCTATACCATAATTGTATTAAAATTATACCAGATGCAATAGTGAACTTACAAATGCTGACTTACTTAAATTTGAGGTAAGTTTAAGTTTACCTTATTTTTGTTTGTTTACAAATGTACAATGTCTGTTCTTAATATGTTTCTGGAACAACTCACATTTCATGTTTTATTCCAAGGAGTGAGTCAGAAATTCACTGCCTATAGGCAGGCCATTGTACAGAGGCATTGTAAAGACCAAAATGTAGAACTAATGATTTAAGGAAAGACCAAAAAAAATTAATCTCCCCTACTATTATAGCAAATTCTGGAAGAAAAATAAAATCGGTACAGGTTCTTTAAATGCTTTCTAATGACAAACTTCTTTTTTGAACTGTAACATATGCACTTGTAGTCAAAAAGATGAAGGGACAGAGGCAGAAGATTGATCTTTTTCTTGGTGAATGGAAAGGAAAGGTGTGCTGCTTTGTTGCTAGTATCCTGCCATTATGCAAGAAAAACTAACTACTTTTTTTAAGAGGAAGAGGCAAAAAATTAGGCACTGTTGTTTCTTTTCCAGGAAAAGAGACTACAGATGCTAGTCTTGTAGCTTAAAATCCAAAATGCAAAGTCTTGAAAGTGATGAGCATGTTCCTCAAGCCTTCCTTGCACTGTCACAGTAATATAGCTTTGGCTTCTGTGATACTCCAATTTCAGCTCTATAGAATTCTCTCTTGAGCATTTTCACACATTAGGAGTAGGACTCTTTAATTTATGAAATAGCATCATAAGTAGATGTACATAAAGAAATTGATATTGGATTAAATATATTGTTTACATAAAACATTTAAGTAATTTTAGAAATTAGAATTAAATAACTCACTAGCAATGGAATTAGTGAGTCATATCACAAACCCAGAATAGTTGCAAACAGACGGAGTATCACGTATCACAGTAAATTACACAATCAAAACAAAAGGATATTTTTCAGGCTTTCCTAAGTAAGGTCATTTCCCTCAGTTTAAAGTCTTCTGAAATAATTTCCTCTTCATGTGGATATGCCCTTCCCCCATATTAGCTGAACAAAGTAAGCAGCCTTTAGAAGAAGGATATATATCCTTGATGTTCTCAGTGTTTTGCTGCTTGGCAAGGAAACATGATGGATGAGGGCTGCATATTTTTCTCTCTGGTGCCAGTGGAGCCTGTATGTTGGGTAGAATTAGAAAGTGATGCCAAGAGACAAAGTCTCCGGGCCTTGGTGGACAGTATTCTATCTTTAAATAAAGATATTTCTTTTAAACAGACATGACAATTTCTTTGCCTTGGGATGTGCTACCCCTTATTTCTTAGTGGATTGTTCCTGAGTTCTCTAGAACTTAAAATTAATCCCTTTGTGCATGTCCAATCTGCTGAATAGTTTAGTCTTTTTAGATTTTCATCTTTTTCAATGGGCTGGTGAAATAAGTGTATGTTAATAAGACTGCTTTTAACTAAGGTTTTTGAACTCTTGCAGATGAAACAGAATAGCACAAGGCATTTATTACTGAGATAAGTTTCACAGATCTGACACTCTTGTGCTTCCTATATTGCTATAAAAATTGTAAGAAGTTTAGCAAATTATTGGCTGGAAGGATCTGCAGAACTCAAAACTTATGGATAGAAGAAGCATTTATTCAGTAAAATAATCTCACTCATTGTAATTTCTTCTTGGATGAGATGAGACTTTTTGAGAATTTGAACTCTGTGGTTTCTTTTGTCTGGCTATCTTGTGCATTGTATTATGCAACAACGTTCTCACTTATTACTTGTAATTTAAGGATGACAGTTTTGGGACAAATCTGCTGAGGCTATTTTTGCAGTGGATTTAGTATACAACTTTGATTAAGATTGCACAAGACAGCTAACACTCTTCAATGTGCCAAGCACTCTGGGTTCTTGAGGTTTCAATATTGGATTTCTTCTGGCCCTTAGAGGACAATTTTACAGGACCTGAACAGTTAATTTTTCCTTCCCGGTGCCATTATTATTATTATATAAAGGTGGCTGCTGTTGGGAACAAGCTTCTAAATGGTCTACTGAGCTGTGGAGAGGGAGTAAGAATGTTCTGTGACAAAATTTAGCATAGTTACCTACAGAGGATAAAAACTTCCATTACTTTAATTAAAGAAATTGAGGAAAAAAAAAAAAAAAAAAAAGGTTGTTAGTTACACAATAAGATATATGGAGATCCCAAACTGGGCTGTCTTTGCCCTTACAGGGTCTGTAGTTTTCTTTCTGCAATATATGATAAGAGGCCCAAATAGCCCTGAGGTTTATATGCTATGTGCAGAAGTTGGGGGGATGAGGAGAAATGCTGCTGTGTGGATCCTGATATTATGCAAAAGTTGTTCCTTTATTTCCCGTGTTTACTGTGTGGGAGTTAAATGTCAGCTTTTTCAGGCTTCATTAAAAGAAAGCAAGCAAGGTAGCTATGGACACTTGTGCTATATATTTTCCCCACTGAGAAATTTCAGGTTCTTTAAATAAGCTGACTCTGTTTATTTAGGTGAACCTGAAAAAATGACCTAAAAACCTATATCATGATACGTTTGGATTTGTGACCAAAAAAGCATAACGGAAAATAGTTTACATAAGTAGGTCATCATTTTTCTTAGAAAAAAAGAGGCCCTCTCGATGTCCTCTGTTGGTCAGAGCTGCCACTGGTGTTCAGGCAAGTCCCTGACTGCACACCTTTAGAGCTGATCCTTTCTTATAGGATTCATGTGTTGAGCATAGTTTATACATATATATATATATATATATATAGTCTATATAGATTAGATCCTATGTCCTCCTAGCTGAGGAGCAACTTTCCTCTGGACTCTCTAGGCTGTGTCAGGCATTACTGATGGAAGGGAGAGTAAGGAATAAGGGATATAAGGCTCGATAAAAGGCTCCTCTTGTCTTGTCCCATAACTGATCTCTGTGCGTGACAGTCTGAAATGTTGTCTTGGGAGGTCAGGAGAAACCTTTTTGTTGTTGTTGTTGTTGGTGGTGGTGTTATTAGAGTTGGCTTAGTGCCAATTAAATTTCTCCATATGTAAGAGCAGTGAATGAGCAAAAAGGAAAGTATTTTTTAAAAATGTGAATTACAGGCAGAGTCGTAGGCCTGGCAGATGAGTAGCTTTGTCTGCATTTTAACACTTCTGGGAACTTTCTGTGCGACATTGAGGACATGATTTATTTTCCTTGTTCCTTAGTTTTCCCATCTGCAAATTGAGAACAAAATTGGTCCCTAGTGCACTGAAAAGTTTAAGCTATGGTAGGTACTGAGAATGCAGTGATGTGTAATAGCAATTTATAGAAATAATTTCTAAATTGGGTTTGGGACCTGCTTGCCTTCTGATGCTCATGAGAGGGATAATGTTGTGGCTTATACTCATTGGCCAGGTCATGGAAAACAAACCTTTTGCAAAGAGAATACACTTTTTTATTTTATTTTTATTTTTGGGGGCGGGACTTTGATTCTATGTTAAAAAAAATCATTGCTAAGTTTGGGTTGCCTGGAAAAGAAAAAAGTGGAATGTACCAACTAATCTTTAGCTATAACCTTACTGAAAAGGAATTGTCAAAATAACTGTCTTCTCTAATTAGTTTATTTGTTAAGTTGGAGCATAAGTGTCGTTTCTATACTGTAGTGAAATGATAAAAATTTGTAAGTGCTTGAAAAACGCTCTGTTTTAATCAACTTTCCTGTATTCATTATGAAGGAAAAAAAGCTGTTCTAGGTGACAGTGTTCTTGAAGTGATACAAATCCATGTTTTCTAGAGTGCTAGTATTCTCTAATACTTTATTAGTAATAGAGATACTCTGATGTGCAAGTATTTCCTTGATAATTGCAATTTCTTAATTCCAAAATTTACATTTTAAATATCAAAATGAGAATAGTTTTACAAAATATACTCAGCATTTTAGGGGAGCACGCAGTAAAATATCACTTGTATTCTTAATGCTTGCTTTCTTTTGTTTTTGTTGCAGTCGAAATCAGCTTTCTTCTTTGCCACCTTGCCTTTGCAGTCTTCCTCTAAAAGTTTTAATTGCAAGTAACAATAAGCTAGGTTCCCTTCCAGAAGAGATAGGTCAGCTGAAACAGTTAATGGAACTGGTAGGTTACTGATTTTGCTGTTCTCTGTTTGTTTGTATTTAATTAGAAACAGTATAATTCACTTTGCAATTTTCTTTGAACTAATGCCTAATACTGTAATGCAAGTTAAAAAAAAAAAAAATTAGCCTGTGGTGAACTTTAAGAGTGTGAGATAGTAAAGAAATAACAGAGTCCTGTATGTTCTCTTGGGCCCTTGGTTCATTCACAACGTTGCTGGTAATTCCATCATTTTCACCAGTTGTCCTCATGCCATTTACTGACTCCCTCTTTTGCTACTCTCAAGTTCCTAGTTCTGGCATCGGTCTCTTCCAAGCTCCTTCCTCTCTGTAACTCCCTCCACTTCTACTTTCTTTCTCTTAGCTATTACTGCTTATTTACCACACTGCATTGTACTAAAGATACTGTTCTTACCAGTCTGTTTGCATTTTGTTTAAATATATTTTTCATGCAGCCTTTGTTTCCTAAAAATGCCTGTATCTAAACAGATTTACAAAACTACTCGTCCTCTTCTGTTCTCAAAACTGTCCCCAAGAGCTACTGTTTCTGCAAGCAGTGGATCACCTATAACAAACATATCGCTTGCTTAGTGAGACTAAAGAGGCAGAAATTAATCAGTACCTTAACTTCCATATGCATTTAATTGTAGGTTTTTTTTAAGAAAGATTGTATACGGATACTGTATATACATGTGTATACATGTTTCTCTATCTCCCCTTTCCACCTTCTTTCATGTATCATAGGCATGTGTTTTGTCTTCTGATTATTTCTGTTATTACCTCTTAAGAAACAAGTTGACAAATCAAATCTATGCAGTGATATTTGAACTCTCTCTTCCCCCCATCTCCATTGATTGCATTTATTTTATACAACATTTGGATGTAAAAAATCTGAGAGTGCCAGCTTGTCATATTGTCTATCTTATAAAAGTAGCTGAAATATTAAATTCTGCGACAGAAGGTGAGCTGGTTTTGCCTAAGGTCCTTGTCTTGCGACTGATTTTTCATATGTCAAGCAAATCAACAACTGTGGGGCTATTTAAAAAAAAAAAAAAAATTCCTCTTTTTGTACAGCACCTTGGGGTATCAGGCTCCTATCACAACTGATCTGGCTGTGGGTGGACAGTTACTTTTCTTTTATACATGAGCTAAAGACTAACAAGTTTGGGGTTTTTTTGTTTGTTTTGTTTTATTTTATCTCATGAGCTCAATTACTTTACTTTATCAGAGAGTTTTAAAGTCTTTTAAGGTAGTTTTAAATAGGTTGTTTAGATTCAGTTAACCTTAAAAGAAACAGGTTTGCTATAGCAGTTTCTATATTGCTTAAAATAAATTCTTTAAAAGTTTGTGGCTCCATTTTTGCACACAGTTAAAGTTGATCTGTATGAAACATCTCCTGATACAGGGAATAGGATGACTGGAAAGGTTGTTAACTAAGTTTGAAGCCTGTCATCTCTTGGTCACTTCTAGGCTAAATGTAGCCTAGCGTGGTAATGAAAGGATGCAATTTTTAGCTTGGGGGCTCATGTAAAATAAATTGCTGTTCTTGGCCTGCCAACTTCTGTTCAAAGCTGTACATCTTGTTTGATACTGACTGTGATCTGTGATATTTTCGGTGAAGACCTGCTGAAATGCGTGTTACTTAAATTTCCCCTACTGCTTCAAGTTTGTATCTTCCCAGTAAAGGAACTATTAATGATTCTGAAGTGTGTTTCAAAAGTTTGCATATCACTTAGTAATAGCCCTTATCCTTGCTTTAGAAATTTAAAAGTTAGCAACTAAGAGCTTCAAAAGAAATACCCAAGGGTGATGGATTTTTGGAATCTTTTTGTACAAATTATATGTTTAAGTAAACTTCTGTCAATGCAGTGCATTTATGAAAATGCAAAAATCGCTTCCCAGTTACAGTGTCATTTCAGCATTACTTTTTTTTTGTCATGAACACAATTCCTTCTCTAAAAATATTTTGAGTGAGGTGCTACAGCAACATGCCACTTCTGGGGCCTGCCTTTTGGAACTGCTAAAGCTCAAAAATGCCTGATGTTATTTCTTTGCAATTGAAAAAAAAGTGAAGAACAGATTATTTTAATTCTAATTATATTTGCATTGGGCACATTTCAGTTCAAACACGCAATTTCTTAGGTTGATGCCCCCGCGTTTGTTAGAATCCTCATTAAATGAATTGTGTTATTTAGCTGGCAGATGACTAAACTGTACGGGTAGAAGCAAATAGCCAGGAGCTGTACTGGTTTGACTATTAAGTAGTGTTGAAAATAAGATGGCTATTGTTCTAAAATGCCCCCAAAAAAGCAAAAACAAAAAAGGCAAAGCAGAAAGGCTGAGGTCATGGCGCAGTTGCTGCTGGACGACTTGTGGCCACCGAGCGATGTCTCCAGGCCGAGCCGGCGCAGGGAGCCCCTCCGGAGAGGCAGCGGGTGCTCTGTGGCCACCTTGGGAGCCTCTGGTCATGGCTTTGCTCGGCTCTCAGGAGCTTTCCAGAGCAGGCCTGCAGGTTTTCCCAGGCTGCGTGCAGTGAAGTCTGGGTGTACACAGCGAATCTTTTTATTATCTTGCTTTTGAAACAGGTTTTACCCCTGTACTCAGTCCAGGGTGAGGTATGCATAGGCTGCAGAAGATTACATCAGATCTTTCCAGCTGCTCCATCTTCCTTCCCTTTACCCTCCAAAATAGAGTAGGCACTTTTTTCTATTGCCTCCTTTTTCTATTATATCCTGTGTAAATTGGATACACTTCACAGTTGTGACATGAAGCAATGTAGATATTGCATGCAGTAAATTTTTAAGTATTTTATTTAATTTTGGGGTTTACTTCTGCATTATATAGATCTTAGAGCTGTCTCGCCAGCATGAAAAAAAATCTTGATTTCCCTCAGGGTATGTTCAAATTAATTTCAAAATTTGATTGGGAAGGTTATTTGCAGCTGAGTAACCTGCTCGTAGTGCTGCTGGAGCAGCCAGAAGAGTGAGTGTAAAGTTGACATGAAAAGATACTGGTTTGAGTTTGGTTGCCCATCACCAAGCTTCATGCCATAGTAGTCGATGCAAAAAGACTTACGTTTCTCTGCTCTTGAGGAAACACGTCTATGTTGTCAAGGCAGGAAACGAACAGGGAGGACATAATTGGGTGAATATCATAAGCCTGACCTTCAGCACATGCCAGCCCCTAGAAGCTGAGTGGGTTAGACCTCATTCCAGTGGTCTGCGGATGGCCTCGACGTGAAGTTCCCAACTGCAAGTTGACACTTTTTAGCAAAATTAATAGTTTGAAAGCCACAAGCATTTGATTTTGACACCATTACTTTCATCGTTGCTGAAACAGTTGGAAAGTTTAAGCTTAGCATCATTTCTGTCATATATGCTGCCATGAAATCTAATAATAAAGAACAGAAATAAAACTGGAAATAAGCTTGTAGCACTTTGTTTACACAGCTATTCAATCAAAACAATGAATTGGAGGAAAAAAAAAATTGGATGGCAGCCTTTAGTAAGCTAAAGGATATTGTGGTCTCTAGAGGTATTGTGAGTGCTGACCTGCTGTCGTCATCCATCAGTCTTACTATGGATGTTCTGAAAGGACATAAGTGCATTTTACTTGACCTATGCACGACCCTATTTACACAGCCTATATCCATGACCATAGATGACTTCTCATACTTTCTTTCACATTCTCTTTCTCTTTCCCTGACTTACTCTATGTGCATCACTGTACTTGAGCTCAAGTTTCCTTGGCACAAGGTGACTTTGCATTTATATCTGCGTTCCAAAAAGTGAGTGCTCCATTATGAGCTTGCTTAGAGTCTGTGCAGATTAAAAATAGGACAGTAAAGCTTTTAAAATAGAGGATCCGGGAACAGTGCAATTAATCAGACTTTGTAGTAACTTGGGCAAAAAGGGCAGTCATTAACTAGGATTTTTAATTTCCTTGTCTAAAAGTTAAAATAATTTCCTGACTCTATTTTGTCAAAGGAAGGAGGTTTTGGCAGCAGAGAGATTCTGTCACAAGAAGAAACTTGTCTCTGATGTAGAGAGCAGTATTATCAAGTCATGTATTTACTTTTGTTAAATGTTACCTATTTTTTTTTAGGCTGCTAGGTAAGGAATTAATGTAACACTGTTGATGAGTGTTAAAGCAACTGTCTTCAGAGAGATGATTTTGAAATTTGCCTTGCTTTGATAAATTCTGCAGTGTAGGAACTCCTAGTTACTGTATTAATCCATAATTTGAAGCAAGATGTAGGAGTGCACATCCTAAAAAGGTATTCCTTTGCCTTCAGGAAAAGTGGGCATTACCAGTTAGCTCTCACACTATGGAGCACTGTTTCCTTTTGTTAATCAGCAAGAGAAGCCTAGTTGGGGCACTACTCAAATTTACAGGTTATTTTGGTTGTAAGCAGGGATTTCAAGATCCTTTGGTTTTCACATTGGCTATATATCATCTTGTTTGCGAGTGAAAATGATTGCTCGTTTGTTAAAATTATCTTGCTTTAGAGTGACCTGATGCAAGAGGTTGATCTTTAGTTGCGTTCTTAGCATTTTAAGATTTTGGCTAATTAATCCATTATTTAAATATTTCTACAGTCATATCAGTGTATGTACATTTGTTCCTTGAAATGTCCTCTGTTCCTTAACCCTACTTTATACTTCATCTCAACAGCAGATACTCCTTTAGAAACTGAGATAAGCACAGGCACCAGCTTTACCCAGATGGTAAAACCAGTTGAATTTAACCACCAAATTCAGACCTGCTTAGAACCTGTCTGGGCTGTTAAGGAATAACTTTTACAACAGTATGTTGAGCTTCCATATATTATTAAATAAGCCCTGTCCTATTTAATTAGGCCTGTTACTTGATATGATAATCAAATTTATGCCTTCCTTGAACATCACTGCAGAAAGGTCTAGCTATTTTGTTTTGAAGTTTGCTTAAAAATTGCCTCTAGAGGCACAAGAAAGTTTTAAAACTTAATTACTAGCTTTTCCCCTGAACAAATATTCTGGATTTTAAGTAGTATGCAAACATCTCTCATGCGTCTAGTTTTGCACTGTAGAGAAAGAACAGAGGTGGTTATTTTCAGGAAGTAAGATGCTGTTGTAGTAACAGCAAAGTCTCCAGAGTTTGACATGCTTATTATTTAACATTTAAGAGCCAAAAATTCACTGTTACTGTTACTTTCACTGCAGGATGTCAGCTGTAATGAAATTACAGCTTTGCCACAGCAAATAGGCCATCTGAAATCTTTGAAAGAACTGAATATTAGAAGAAATTACCTCGAAGTTTTACCCCAAGGTAAAAACAAAACAAACCTATTTTTTGAAAGTGCTTTTTTAAAAATTGTGAAAGTAAACATGATTTAAAAAAATAGTAATTTCCTTGTGCTTGAACTTATTCTGAGATGACTATTCCTTTGCAGAATATAGCATTATGCAGTAGTTATTAGTAAACAAAAGTTTCGTTTATTTAATGAGTTATGATTAAGAGAGAAGTATCTTTTAAGTTACACAGATGGTTAACTGAGTAAAAAAAAAAAAAAGATTTTGAAGATTTTTAAAGATCATTGTTCCTTGTATAGCAATAACAACCTTTTCATTTCTCATTATAGAATGGAGTTAAATGTTGATCATATTCCTGACTTAATTCGTGGCTTTTATTTAATCTTTTTATATGTTTGAAGCATCATGTATGCATGTTCTGTCTTTGTGACTTTCTTTGCCTGTGCAATATTCCTTTTTTCTTTATTGCAGAAGAGTTTGATTTGAAAATACTTTAGGCATTCAATGGCAAAAATAAATACATATACAACACTTTTTTCTCTCTTTTGTTTTTAGAACTAGTGCAGCTCCCCTTGGTAAAGTTTGACTTTTCCTGCAATAAAGTGCTTGTGATTCCAATTTGTTTTAGAAAGATGGTGCAGTTGCAAGTATTATTGCTTGAGAACAATCCTTTGCAGTCTCCACCAGCACAAGTAAGCAATATTGATCATTTAAATTATGTTTTAAAATGGGATGGGCAGTTACAAATGCTAGCCTATAAAATATTATTTTCTCATAGTTTTCTGCATTTGCAAGCTTCTAATTTTAATCACTGCAGGCATTAGTTGTGGAATGGTGGTTCATGGCATCTGTATTTTATGTATTAGTCCGCACACCACTTATCAGCATCATTCTAGAAGATTTCCATTTTATTAGCTACCTTTAATATGACTTTTCTTTCTTTTCTGTCTGCATATAAAGCCTAGTGCTGGAATGTGTGTATAACAGAGAAATTTCCTGGATAAATGTTCTTTCCAGAACTGGCCTCTCTGTTATTGATAGAAAATTACTGTATGATAATATATGAATGCAACCCTTGTATGTTGCTTTGAGACATTTTTTATTTTTCATTTACTGGACAGTGGGTGTTCAGACTACATCTCTGAAAGCTGTAATCATTCTACATTGACTGGCATGCCATTCATGCGCAGTAAAAAATGGCAAAATATTCTGCATTTTTTATTATGTAGGATAAATATTTTCTGTTTCCCACTAATAGTGTAGCTAGTACATAGCAACACACAGCACATAAAGCAAATTCCATCAAGCATTTGAGCTGAAGAGTCCACTTAGAGAAAAAAATTCTAAAAGGAAAATGAAATGTATCATAAAAATGCTTAGACACTGGTAAAAACAGTGTATCTAGTTATATAAAAATATGCTATTTAATTAAGTGTAATTATTGACTAATTTTAGAAAATAACTATTCATTTCAAAACTTAAGAATTGAAAAAAATATATTTTAATAATATTTATACTTTTTGCATAAAAAGCTCTTTTGGACTTAAGTAGAATACATTTTTTTTGCTGTTTTCTGCCCTATTCTCTGAAAGTATTTAATCTAGTACACAAATCTATGGCTGACTCATTAAAGTAGTGGGTTTTTTTAAATAATATTTGTTTTCCATTAGATGATATCTATGCAGTGATATCAGATGGTTTTCAGAGTTTTACACTGAGTAAAATCTTGAATAAATTATGTGTTTCTCATTATAAAGCTAAATTCTTTCCTTGTCTAACAGATTTGTACAAAGGGTAAGGTGCATATATTCAAATATCTGAGTGTACAGGCCTGTCAGATTAAATCAGCAGACTCACTGTATCTTAATGCCATAGAACCCCCGCATTTGCCACAACCTGTGGAAGAGAGGTATGTATGAAATTTTCAATGTATAATATAATACTTTGGAACTAAATGAGATTTATTGTTATGTGTGATTTATATATTGTTATACATTGCAGTGCCTTAGCTCTTAAAAGATTCTTTATTCATTCAGAGGCTTTTCCATTGAGCGGAGAAAACTGGGTGAACACTGAAACTCTTTTAAAGTGAAGTTGGCTAATTTGCTAGCAAAATGAAAGACAGGCTCTTCCATGTCTTACATCAACTGTCTAGGAATTGCCATCTCATTTGGTATTTTAAAGACAAGAACTAGATAGGAGAGAGAGTTATTTTATAAGGATCTGTGTAGCTAATTGGAAATTGGTTCTTAACCAGTTCTTTCTTCGCTAACATGAGAAATTTAATATAGCTGATTGGGAAAAGCATGCTAGCAAGGCCTCGATTTTGAAGAGAAGTTTTCAGGAGAAAGAAAACATCAATGGAAATAAAAATAGAGATGTTGCTGCTAACATTCTGAAAAATGTATGAAAAGAACTGTCAGAGAATTACATTCACTTATATTTAAAGACAGGCCTGGACATTTCTGTCAAATACTAAAGTTAAGTGGGAAGAATCTAGGATATAGAGCAAAATTTCCACTTGGGAAACACCTACTGGTGATTTTTTTTTTTTTTTTTTTTTTGGGGGGGGGGGAAGGGTTTCTTTTTTATCTTTTCAGTGTAGATGCTTGAGCATCTATTGGTAACAATTTCAACCCTTTCTGCATTCATTTCATAATGTGGTTTCCTCATTTAATACTTATTTGAATAAGTATTTTTTAATGCAATATTTCTCATAGCAGAAATGTGGAAAAAAAAATCGTGATTCATTTTTGAGATTAATCTCTAATTTCAAAAGAAAAAAATATAATCTGTTTATGATTTCTCCAGGCAGCTTATATATGAAATCCTTAGTGTTCACTGATAACAGATAATATAAGATTTGACTTAATCAGATATGTATTTCATATAAAGACAATTAGAATAAAGATTTGTTTTTTATTTTTTTTTTTTCTGCATCAGTCTAAATTCAGGATTGCAGCTTTCAGATTTGCCAAGGAGAGGAAAATAAGCATATATAAGGAAATAAGATAAATGGAGTGCTTCATCTAATAGTGTACTTTAAAATTAGTAGAGGTCATGCTTGGTAATGAAGTCAGGAGAGAAAGCCATTAGTTGCCATTATTAGAGGGATTTTCTTAAAATATTAATTTGCAAAGTCTATTTTAAATCACCTAAAGGCAGTTTCTGTGTTAATAATTACTCCAAACCCTAGGGAGAAATTGGTTCATTTCTAATGCGTCAGTGGTTGCATTTAATTCAGCTGAACTTTCACAGGAGTCAACTTGCTTATCACACAGCTAAATGATTACGGTTCAACCAGACCCTTGCACTGCTTGGCTAATAGCGAAGCAGTCGTATCTAGCGTGTGGGCAAGAGCAAGCTTTGTGGCAGACAATTTTTCTAGTTTTCCTTAATCTTTAGGCTGAGCAGCTGTTTAGAAGGGCCTCGTCCGTCTCTCTGACCTCTTTTACTAGCACCAAACTCCAGATATGTACTTGTGACCAAACTAAAGCTACTGAACTTTTACCACTGGTCAGAATTTTGCTTTGATTCAAACAAAAACCAGAAAGAAATCTCTCTGCACACCATGATAACTTTCTGTCCATTTATTTTTTTGTTCCCATCTAGCATCGATGACATCTTCCCGACTAAGAAGGACTCTGACTCGGGTGTTGGCAGCGATAATGGTGATAAACGTTTGTCAGCAACAGAGGTAAATTGCCTCACTTTTGTGTCCGAAACCCGTATTTCATTGCATGTTCAGCTGGGTAGCCATGTGAATAAATTTTTAGTCCCTTAAACTATGCAACCTTATCTGGGCATTAATTTCTCTCTAAGTAATGACTGAAGCAGAGGTTAAAGGAAGTTGGATTTTTTTTTCATTTGGTCTTTGTTCTTCCTGGAGAAGAACAAATGGCCATCACCCTGCCAATTGTGCAGACAGTTTTCAGGTGTTGTAGGTAACAATCTAGACAGCAAGGAGCAACAGAATCTAAATCTGTTCTTGCCAATGACATAAATGTCCTGACAAATTAAGTGTCTCGCTCCTTCTCACCTGCTCTTACTCTGACTAATGACTCTTTCCCGGTGGGAGTTAATGAAGTCCATGACACCATGGACCATTTTTCAAGCATGGTCCATGGTGTCATGTCTAGGGCAGCTTCCCGGGGATAGGAACTTGAAGAACATTGCAGGTCTCTATGTAATCATCCTGACAGTTAGGCAAGGCTGGAAATGAGCCTTCAAAAGGGGTAAATTAATTACTACATCTCTCTGCACAACAGGGTGCTAAATCCTAGAAAAGTCTTTTCTTGGGTATCCAAATGAGTGCTTGAACTTAAACTGAACAAATAATCATAAATAAGCAAATAATCTTCAAGATAGTTCATGAAACCTACAAATAATAAAAGGATTTCTAGTCTGACTTAATGGGGAATACACAAGTCAAAGTTAAGGAAGGTACTTTTTGGTACTTAAAATGATTTTGCACTGATTCTTCAACCTTTCTTTCCTCCATTAAGGAAAATGTCATTCAGTTACTTCTGAAACAAAATGTCAAGAGTCAAGTTTAAATACTCAATTTTTAATTATTGTAAAAAGGAAATTGAAAATAAATGCACTCCAAAGAGTATACACTATTCCTCTAATGCAAAAATAGTCAGGTGTTGCATTTTTCTTTTAAACTGCAACAGTTATCATCTATATTTACAAGTTTCCTACTAGAGAGAAATGTAGCATGATTATTGTTACTTCCAAACAGATTTCTGGTAGTTTGCCTTGACTATATATTCCATTCAAAGAAGTTTGCAAACTATTTTGCCTTTCTTACATTTTTCTGAATTTGCTTGCTAATGAAACTGTGTCATCCAGTTTCCTCTTTAGCTATAAATAATACCTTTAGAAAATAGATCATCATAGTCTGCTATGAGGATACATTCAATGTGACTGCAGCCTCTTAGAGCAGTTTAGACTGTCTGGTGGCCTCTCCTGCATTGCCCTTCTACTCCATACCAGAGTGAACACTCTTAATGAGCTTTTAAAGGGTTATGGTTTGAGCTGAAACCAATGTCTCTTGCTTCTCTTTAGCCATCTGATGAAGATACTGTTAGTTTTAATGTACCCATGTCAGACATTGTGGAAGAAGAGCAGTTTGTAAAAGAAGACTCAGGTCACCATGCTAACTCAAGAAAAGGTTGGAATGTTAAAAAATATAGATATATATATAATGTTGTAAATTCAGTTTGTAAAGCCTACAGCCTAACAAGCATTGGTCTTTCAGGAGTCTAGAGACATCATCATTACTTTAGATTCTTTGTGTTTAGTGCTTTTTTTTTTTTTAGATTTTTTAAAGTGCTTTTTTGAGTTTTCAGTGTTTTGCATTGGGTATATTGCTGAAATTCTAGTCAGTGAACAGTTATTTTTACTCTCCTCAACATTTTAGTTTTTAAACTTTTAAGTATTCCATTTTTTTATCCAAAAGACTTCAAGCATGCATATTACTTGTGCTGCTTAGAGCAGACTTCGCTCTCTACTGAGTTGGGGTCCCCTTAGTCCTTTTCACAACAGATTTTTACAATTTGTCTCACGAATTAGTAAGTTGTGGCTCTGACTGGGGAGAGTCAGTTGGAAAATTGGGAGCGAGTTCAACCCATGCTTCCCAGTCAGTAGTATCAATGTCTGCTGATTTTTACCAAATACACCAGATTCTTAGTTAGTAATGTATAAAAGCAGAGACCTAAAGCATATATGAAGCTTTATAAAAAGTTTTATCCAAGGTCCACACATTCTAATGGTAAATTGCAGGATGAACTCAGTGACTTGCATGTGAAGAGTCTCACTGACTGTGACATCCAACCATTCTAAAATACTGTTCAACTTTGTTTTTTGTGGGTGCTACCATGGCATCCTTGCTTTAATTCAAAAATTCCATCCGGGCCTGTTGTGGTGCTACCGATTCACAACTGTACAAATTCAGAATCTGATCATTTATTACAACTTGGAAATGAACTGATATCACTCATTAGAAACTAGGTCTTAACTTGTTTGAGGCTTTTATAGGCTTTGAATGTAAGTTTTGCTTGTATTTGAATTCTATAATTTAGATGTTCTCCAAAGTAATGATAAGCTGAACTAGAAATCATTCCTCTGTCTTTTTTCTGTTGTTAGTGGAATTCCATCAGGGATCTGCTCACTTGGTTGTCAATGATAAGTCAAGAGAAATGGGAAACCAGTTTGCTGATGAATCGGATACTCTTACTACTGAATTTATGAGTTATATCAAGGCAAGTTTGTGATTTTTAAGTGAGAGAAAATAACTTGACTATTTTCATAAGTACAAAGCTTCCAGGAATGGCAAAATGGAGACAGATTAGTGAATAGGAGACTATATATTTGCTATATATGTTAATTGTCATGAGCTGCAGAATGCAAAAGTAAGCAGATAGGTTTAAAATGATAATTATTTTAGAAGGTTATTTTTTTCCCCATAACACTTTCTGGTGTATGTGAGAATGCTCTTTTTATCGTGTCTAAGGCTTTGAGGAAAATGTGCTTGGTATATCCTGCACTGATTGCTTTATGTTTTGAGTTAAGTAGTTTTTGCATTTGTTATGTTACAAAATGCCACAAGATTTTGATAGGTTATTGAGATATCTAAAGTTATATATATATATATAAAAAATTGCTAGAGTGTATTGAAAATACATCTTTTATCTTTTGCATTATGTTTAGTAGATTTTGTCCACATATATGTGATAAGTTTTAAAAGAATCCAGAGACATCCAGTGATTGGTGCTGGCTATTAACTTATGAAATTCAATCGGCTCATTATCTAACGAGAGCTGCATAATTATTATTTAATACTATTGGTTAGACTGAGGAATTTTTATAGTATTACAGAGAAGATTTGCACAAGTCTATTCTATTTTGAAAATTTATTTGCTGGATTGTTTTGCTAGATTCTTTGTAATATATAGATGTTTGATAAAGAGTAGTATTTTGGAGTATTCTTACGACCTTGAGAAGGTATGATTTATAATCCAGAGAAGATCATCTAGTATGGATATTTCCGGACCAATTTGTTCCTTCTGTGGAGATCATGAAAGAGTGTGAGGAAGCTTTATGGCATCTCCGTTTACCATCCCTTATTGCTAAAACTGAGCTGAATAGTAGGAGTGGAGAGAGACAGGATGTAACCTCCCACCTTCTTGAAGGTAGAGGGAAGTAGACTTCTTGTTCTGCAAATGATCTCTCTTCCTTTTTTTAGACATAATTGTTTCTTTCCTCACAACCTCCCTTTAGCAGGTGCTGTTTCTCTGTATTCCCTAACATTATGGCAGTTGAAATAAGCATTTTGTGGCTTGAAGAGACAGTAAATTTACAAAGAGTTTGAAATCGGGACATTTTTTTTTTGTTCTACTTCTGGATCTCTTGTGTTCTTTGATTTATATTTAGCTGTGTGTGTATGTATATACATACATATTTTTATATATATATATATATATATATACACACACACACACACACACTGAATGTATACATACTTAGCTGAATGCATTTTGGGACACTGGGGGAATTCTAATTTTGAAATTCAGGCTAAGTAAAACATATAACTGGCAGTGTAAAAGGGGCTTTGATTGCTAAGTGTTGAAGAATTTGTGTTTCCTTTTTCAAATGCTAGTCCTAATTGGTATGGCTTTATTTATATAGTAATAATGCAGAGACTGAGAATCCCCTTCTAAAAGTAGCAACACACTTTTATCATCAGGTGATATATGCCTTTTTTACTAGAAAAAAACCCACGCATTTCCTCATGCATGTAAGAAAAAGAAATGGATGAAAAGAAGCGCTGTGTTTATTTTCCTGGGGATCAGCCCAGGGAAGGGAGCCATTCTGGGGTAACGTGCGAGAAGCTGGCGCAGTCTTAGGGACGTGTTTGGCAGAGCAGGACAGTGTTTATTGGTGCAGGGCGATGACTGATAGGCCAAACACGTGACGCACAAGAGGACAGACATCTCTGTCTGCGGTTCCTTCTCTCCTTGGACAAATGCACATCTATTCAGAGCCCTTCTGCCTTTCCTGGCAGCTCAGCTCCTTCAGTGTTCCTGCTTATCCGACATGAGAGAGCACAGAAATTTGCACCAAAGGGAAGTGTGAGTGAGGGATTCAACTTTTCTAATACTTAGTAGTGCTTCATAATTATGGCTTGGGCAGTGTGTGAGGGGGCTCCAATTTATGTTGACAGACGCCCAGTAACCAGGTAGCTGATGTGAACTCTTGGACANTTTTTTTTTTTTTTTTTTTTTTTTTCATACGGAATTGTTAAAATAGCCAAGTAGTAATTCTGTTAATAATTACAATGAAGGGTACAGCTACAGGGCCTTTTTCCTTATTCTTTACAGATTCATGTGTGCACCAAACTTAAAGATAGCATGTGAATATCTTTCAAGGGGAAAGATGGGTGTTAGTTTGGATTTACTCTTGCATATTTTTAAGCTACTTGTTTGCATGTTTGAAATTTCTTTGCTCTGTAAACAAGTCTGGCAGTGGGAGGAGAGCAGTAAGATGAATGTCAGGATCAGGCTTAATTGAGGAATTGTTTGCATACACCAGAAAGGCACAAATGAAATCTGGGACACTGAATAAAGAATTCTCATGCTGCTTGACTTCTTTTTTACAGTTAAAGGAGGGTAAGGGCTGCTGACCTCAATAAAATCTGAACACTGAATAGAAGATCATACAATGAGTATCTTAAAGGGGGTAGAGGGTAAGGAGTGGAGCAGAAGAGTTGCGTTGCTTCAACTAGCCACACTAAACTGTTAAATAAACTAGGTCAGTGCTGAGTCTGAAAGGCAAATTTATCTGTGTACGTAACCACAAAGTTCCAATGTCTATGCTGGTTTGTCTGCTTACAGAGCAGAGCAGCAGAGTGTGATGAATTATTGCGAATAGAAGAGGACGCACAATGGCAAACAGAGGAAATGTAAGTATTTTTTTCATGTGTCTAAAAATAATTAGCTCTACCTTCTTGTTAGATGACCACACTGGTGTTTCCTTATCAGTTAATAACTTTGTATACCAAGACGGAAGCACAGACTTGTGTTTTATATATATGCTCAATGTTTATACAATATTGATGATATTAAATAAGTGTTGTGTTAAAACTAATTTTTACGCCCTAATAATGCTGTAGTGTTTTAACTGATGAAGAGTCCAGGGTTTTTAATTAGGTATTGATATTTGCTCTTTTAATGTCATTAGTAAAAGGATTTTACTAAATTTTGTAATGCTTAAAAAATAATTTAACTGGGAAAAAAAAAAAAAAAACCCTCAATCTTCTTCTGTTACAATTTGCATGACCCTGAAGTATTCCTTAACTTATAGATAATATTTCAAAGGCAGTGCAGGTGAACATTAGTTTGGAGACTGCATAGAAAAAGTGATTTGGCATGATTTAGGAACTTGGAGTTGTCACTGAGCAGAAGAATGAAGTCCTATGTAATTAAAATAGATGCTGAAGGCAGAAATCAGAACTTTGTGAAAAAAATCTCATTGGCAGAACTAGCCAGGTGATTGTGTTTCTAAACTCCTGAAAGAATTGCAAATGTTGAAAAGCAGAAGAGAACATGTTGTTAGTCTATTAAAATAATCTGTGTATTTAATGCTTGTTTTAAAGCAGTATACATGATGCGTGAAATTAATTAGTAGTTAAGGATTGCTAAATAAACTCTCAGAAGTCAGTCTGTTCAGTGGAAATCTCAGAAGTTTTAATTCATCACAAAGTGTGTGTATTTATGTGTATATATGTGCTAGTTTGGAGAGCTCTGATAAGGAAAAAATACTGGAGAGCTCTTTTTCTATCTGTAAACTCAACACATATTGGTGCACACAGAGACTTTTTTCTGTTCTAATATTTGAGTCCCTGTTTGAAGATACAGCTCACAAATGGAAATTTAGACTATTTTTGACAATTGCTGTGGTGCGTCTTTTTTAATCTTTTTTTTTTTCTTGTTATAGAATAAATCTGTCAGAAGAGCCAACGATTGATATAGCAATGATAGAACAACTAAGAGAAGCAGTAGATTTATTACAGGACCCCAGGTATGCAGCAGGTGGTAATGTAGTCACATATTAAAAATTACTGTGAATAGCTTTTTTTTTTTTCTTTTTTTTTTTAAACACTGATAATTGAAAATTCCCTGGACTTAGCTAGCATGCTGATAACATACTGATGTTTTTCTGCAGCTACTTAAGTATAAAGGAAATGCATTCTCTCTCTGAGTATCTTTACAAGATTCTCATTAAATCACTTGGGATTTCAGATATGAAGGAAAGCTAGATTTTTAGAGGTGGAAGAAACTTTTTAACCATTTTTCTGATTGTGTGCCCTACTGTGTTTTTCTGAGGTTTAGTCCCGAATAGTCATGTTTGTTTTACCGTGCTCTGTTTTTTCATGCTTCATGTATTTTGTGGCAGTTGTAGGAGGTTGTCTAGCCCAGACTCATCCCACCTCAGTAAAGCACATTAAGAAGGTGCCTGAATTAGTAGCAAAGTTTCTGTATCCTCTCTCTGTAGTCAAAAGGAGAGAATTGAAGAGGCAACTGATAGATCATTTAATCTCTTTCTGTGGCTGTTTTCTTTTTTGTCCTGTGCATCCTATGTGTGTACAATCAGTGTTTCAGTTTCAGAGCCAAAAAAGATTCCAGACTCAACTTCTTCAGCACGTTCACATTTTTTTTTTTTTTTTCAGATGTGTTCACTGTTGTATTTCCCATATTGACTACCTGCTTTCAAATTTTTGGCTATTGTAATTTGTTGCTGTGCTACTTTATTCTTGTACACTGTATATTAAATCTGAATTATAAAATTAAGGCTTTGGATTCTATTCCAACACAAGGATAATATCAGAAGTTGGGCATTAGACACTACAATATTTTAGACCATGATATAGTTGGTAGTGCTGAACAGGTCCGTTTGTTTTGATACAAGGTACTGCCCAGGAGGATGTTTTGCAGGATAATTTTGCCGGATAATTTTGCCTTGACAGAACTGGGGATCAAGAAAGTATCAAGAAATATTTCAAGAGGTTGTTACAGGAGAACAAGTTAAAAGCATGACTGAAAATATTTTACATACCCATTTGTTTGAAATGAAACACTGAGCAGAATGGTTAATAAAGCCATGCTCCCAGTACAGTGTTTTTATTTCAATCTTGCAGATTAGGTATGGATATTTCAGAGAGCAGCGTTGTAAATCCATTTTCAGTGGAAACAGCAGCAATTTTAGAATTTTGAGAATCTACAGTAATGTTTATTTAGTTAACTTTTTAAGAAAAATAATGCATTTGTTAGGTTGATCATATTTAAGTTTTGACACTCTCAATAACACGTTTTCATTGTTTGTCTTTATATGCAGCAGTCAAATGCAGATGGAGATGTCCTCCCTTGGTCGGGTAAGTTAATGGGTGTTTTATTGCCAAATACCTGTGCTAAAGCAGGAACTGAGCCAACAATTTAACGAATTATTAATCTACCAGGTAGGAAAGGAAAAATTTAGTATGCTGGAGGTCACAATTAAGTCTTTTGAGAGTTTTTATAGATTTATATATTTTTTAAGCTTGCTGGGATTATTGGTTTCTTTTTACCTTAGTTTTTTTCCCCTCTGTGTGGCATTTCTGATTGCAGACCTCAGCTACATTTCTCTTTCCCCTGAAATCTCCCTAGTTCAGTGTAAGAAAATAATGCATTCATTATGAATAACCCCAAAATATCTATAAGATAAATGTTTTCCTAAGGCACTGACACTGCAGTTACGGAGAGTATAGATAGCATTATTTGGATTTTTACAGTGTGATATATGTTGATATATACAGTGTGATATATACCTGTAAATGTTGGAATTGCAGGTGTAATAGTGTCTGCTTGCTTCTCTTGTTGATGTTTCATCACAGTGTTTTTAAGGGCTACTCTGCGATAATGTTATGTAAAAAAAAATAATAATAATAATAAATTAGAGTTCTTTTTCTAGTGATATGCAGTCTAAAGAGTCTATGTATTTATAGAAAGAAAATGCTGAAGAGGAACTAGAATTTCAGAAGAGGAGGGAATTGATTATGGAGAAAGCCAAGACAGAAGCCAGAACATGCGAACAGGGCAAAAGCTGGTCGTTGAGTCGGGTACGGAGGATATAATAAATGTGGAAAACACCTGGAATGGTTACCTTCTGATTGTTTCTGTATGGAGATATTAGTGGTTTAGACCCTTGGTAAAAGAAACACCTTATTCCTCTTGCCTCCACTCCCCAGATTTCCTGGCCCTTGCTGTATAGGGTGCTAAGTTGTTATATAGTGCTCTGTTGTTATATAGGGTGCTAAGTTTATGTAAACAGCAGCATTCTTACATGCTAAACGTTACCAAAAAGACTATATTTAGGTTGAGATATTAGTGTTAAAAGTTTCTAAATATTTTCTTTTAAACAAGGCAAATTCAAAAAAAAAAAAAAAAACTTTGGGGTTGTTTCATAGTTTTTTTTCTTCCATCCAGATTTCTACCATCATCCTTAGATGTTAGGGTTACCAAACTGTATTTGAAAGGGTCCTTACTACAATTTTGAGATTGCACATAAATCTAATTCAGTATCAAAACATGTGTTATCTCTGTATTTTAGTGAAGCTATTTAACAAGGACACTGCTGACTCTTAAGAACTTACTAAAAAGAAGAAATAAAACTTCCTAAACACTTGTAGAGGGGCTGGTCTGAAGTGTGTCACATAGGTGAAGGCGCTAGAAACTTTCCACAAGTTGAAGTTAGTAGCAATTAGTATTTTGCAGACAGCACCTACACGTCTGATAGGTTCTAGTACTAGGTTATCTGAGGAGTATTTGTATCACTGCAGTTAAGCATAAATTCAGAATTTTGCCTAGTCACCTGCATCCTGCGAGAGATTTGATATGCAATGCAGGCCTGACTAGCATCTGTTTATTCTACGGAATATTGTGGTTGAGGTAAGATTATGAGAGAAGTCCTCGCCTGAGAAACTTCTTAAGCCTGAGAGGTAGCCAGGAAAGGTCATGCCGCAAAATGGGTGTGTAGCCTTCCTTCGCATCTTGGTAACTTTTGGAAAGCTGTGTGACCTTTGGGACCAAGTGTTCTAAGCATTTATGTTTGTTTCCATTTTTTTTCATGACACAAAAAAATTGGCCCCCATAGAAGGAGTTTGGAATTGAATTATAATTTATTTTTACCTGTGCCAGTTCTATTTTTGCTGCATAACCATCATTTTGATGATACAGAATTTAACAATTGTTTTAATTTTTATTAACATGAGTTAGTTTAACTACAGCAAAAGCAGTAACAGTTCTATTATAGTGCAATTCTAAAATGAGTATCTCTACTTGCAGAGTACTTTTAAAATCTATGTTAATGTGTTAAACTGTTGGTGCTTGCTTAATTATTACCTCTGTGTAACAAGTAAGATTAAAATATTGTTGCAAGTGCACCTCTGAATCACTGTTGAAACTAAGGAGTTAAAAACCATGTGTCAAAACTGCAAATAATTTCCATTAGATCTTTTTAAATGGTATCGTCAGTTCGTATAACAAATTTATATATTTTTTTTTTCAGCTAAAGATCAATCTAATGGTGGGGAAAAAATGATTTAAAGGTGGTAGTAGTTGTAGGAAAGTATTAAATATTAATGTCAATTTGAATATCTTGAGGAAGAGACCCTGTGGTTGTATATAACTAATACCCTTGCTGATCTAGTGTTTTCTGTCCTTTTTTTCCTTTTTTTTTTTTCCTTTCTCCTCCCCCACCCTCCCCTATAGAATGATCTAATAGTGTGGAATACAAGCGGGCAAAGTGCTCACAATGAGGTAAGATACTAGTTGTCATTCTTATGTCTGTGATTTGCAGGTCATCACTTGGCGTAGTATCTTTTTTAACTTGCTGCATGAATAAAGAACATACCAAAGTGAACCAAGTAGCTGAATATCACAGGAAACACAATTGAGCTGTTAAGACTGTTTCACTTGGCCTGTTTGTTTCATTCTCATCTTCATAAGGATTTAAGTATAAAAATGTAATTTCTGAATTTCTGTTAGGTTTCTTATTTATATATTCCATACTTTTTTGTTTGTTTTTTATTTTGTTTGTTTTTTGGCTTTTTTGACTCTTACCCCGTTTCACAAGAATTTCCACCCATTTCGGTGGGATTTTTTAAAATTTGTTTCCTGTGCAGAAACAGGGTTCGCTCCTCTCCAGAGCATGTGTGTGAGCATCCTGCACATTCATGAGCTACCAGGTATAAATGGTAGAGGAAGACCGTTTTCCTCCTACTGCAACTTCCAGCTGCTCTCTCCTTCCTTATACACCGAGTCCTCTAGCCACCTTCCAGCTGCCTTGGTGACAGAGCTGGGTAGCTCCTGGCTCCATGGGCAATCTCGTTTTAAGTAGGATTCCCATTACGGAGTTGGCTGTAGGACTTTCTCAAAGTTTCTGTTGGTGGTATGATGTATGTATGGCTGTATATATATACAGTCCTATATGCTGTTACCCATTCTTTGTGCTTCATCTTGTTGGGGCTCAAGGGGTGTCCCTCTCTGAGGTGTATGATTAACTTCCCACTTTAGACTTTTTAGGCAGAAATTCAGTGTTGTAAAGAACATAGTTACGCAAAACAGGAATGAATACAGCAAAAGAAACAAACTTACCTAAGGAAAAACTGGTCTTTATTTTTATGACTGTACTGCTGCCACAAATTGTATGCTTTATAATAACCAAGCAATTATGTGAGAACACCAAGAAATAACAGGTGTAGTTACAGCTAGGCAGAAAATCATGCAGTCTTTGGTCAAAAACTTTTCCTGTGAAGGACTGGGATGGAATAAGAAAGGGAGTGTGTATGTCCTACATGGTTTTGAGAATATATTGTGATCAGATTGTGGCAGAATCTTGGTAGGGTGAGTGCTGTTATCTCTGCATTTTATGCAGTTACTTGTGCTGAGATATCCTAGATATAACTCTTACTCCAGTTAATGTTTTTGATTTGCACAGAACAAGGATAAAAGTCCAACAATGTCTCCTACTTCAAACAACACAGTCCCTTTCGGCCTGAAGCCACGATCAGGTAACATTGGAAAGAAATATGACTGTTTTGCTTGGGAACTTCCAGAATGCTTCCCCTTTTTACCCATCTTCAATTTCATTCAGCAGAAATCAACAAATTTCTATGCACTTCTTTACATATGCCATTCAAGGGTGTCCTTTTATTTTCTGTAAGAGGTGTTGATACAATCTTTTTCATACAACAGCCTGAGGAAGGCTAGGACATTTTCAAGGTTATAGGTTGAACTGGAAAATGAATTTGTAACCCCAGTAAATATTTGGCATATTTTATGTGGGTCACTTTTCACTTCTTACTAATAAATTGCTTTATAAAGTTATGTGGATGTTTGTGTGTATATGTAGGCTTATGAATATGTATGCATATATGTATGTTTATATACATATGAATGCATATGTTTATATGTCGGGATAAAAATACAGTTCAGGTCTTTTTGAAAAAATTCTGTGAATAATTATTTTGTTTGGAAAAATGATCTTATGCATTGCTCTGAAAAATATATCATTGCATCTTTCAGCAGTTATGCTTGTTGTAAGCATTAAGTAATAGGAAGATTAGATGTTCACTTCAGCTAGAAGCTGAGTTTAAGGAATTTTTAATGTCCTAAATCTGCATAACTCTCAATCTTGTATTTAATGTTCAAGAGTTTATTTAACATTAAAAAGTATTTGAGAGCTTAATGGAACATCTTTCTTTGAAAACAGAATTAGGATTAAGTTCAGTTTTTATCTTCTGTGTGCCTAGGTAGTCAATGTCGTTGTCATCTCTCATCATCTCTAAAAAAATATAATTCTAGGTTCTTCAATATATTTGAGCTTCCTAAGACTGCAATTCTAGTTTCTTTCATTCACCACAAATGCTTTTAATCAAATGCTGGTTAAACCACTAGAACCCTGCAGTTTCCATCGTAAAATATCTTTACAATGATGGCAGCACTTTCATATTTGAATGTATTTTAAGAAACTGTACCCATAGATTTGTTTAAAGACAAGTTTTAAAAAATAAAGGAAATATTATTGAAATGCTTGTTTCATGAAGAGGATGGCTTACATTTCCTGTGCAGTTATGGTATACAAGCTAGGCAGAGTAGCCAAGTCCTTAGGTCCATTTGGCTGTATTTGTTAGTTTGTGGGACTGTTAAACTTTGTTCTATCCTCTTATATTCCTAACACTTAAGATATGTTGTTAATTCTTCATATATACAAAATAGGAGATAAATAATAAGCAAATGAGTCCTTTGTGGACTTGACAAAACCATCGCGTTTCTTTTCCATTGGGTAATATAGCACAGGTGGTGGGGACAACAGGATAAGATCATTAGGGGAAATACATGGGGGCAAAGGGTCCAGGGCTGCCTTGTTGCTTGAGCAGGATGTGTTGAGACCCAGTGAAAGCTGCTTGTGGGGGCACGAAGCAGGGCTGGGAGAGAGCATGCAAGACCCCAACTTCTTGTTCAAGTGTTAGTTGAATGTGACCTTCCTAATCCTGGCGTGTTAATGCAGCTGTCCTGTACTTAATGCCAATGATATGTAAGGGCAAAATGCTTTTCAAAAGATTTTTTTTTTTTTTTTAGAGGGTTTCTAGAGGGGTTGGATTGCAAGGGTTGCAGTTCCATGCAACGGGTCTTGCAGGTCAAATGATGGAAGAACCAGACGTGCATTTCCCTCTGTTCTTCCCCATGGACACTGGAGCTATATGTCCGTAGCTTCGTTAAATACCAAAATCTGTTTGGTATAAATCTTCTTGTTGTTTTTCTGCACTGTACTATTACAGGATCATATATTATAACCACTTTGAGTATGCTGATACAAAAGTGTCTTTTGCTGCCAGCTATGGGTTGTGGAAAAACTGAAGTTACTGGCTTTCCATGTCTGAATTTATTTTCCTCTGCAAGTCATAGACTACAGGCTAGAGCCATTACTGCAGGATCATCTCACCACATGCAGTTTCAGTCATGTTACCTTAGGTTTGCATCATGGTAAGACAGTAATTTAGCAATTACAATGCTTTAAATCCAATTTGACATTTATATATAAGCTATGTAGCACAATATGCCAAAATGAAACCTTGGAGTTTCATTTCTCAAAGTTTCACTTCTCAAAGGAGAAGTGGCACTGAAAATTGTTTCCTCAAACAAAAATTGTTTCCTTTTTTTACTTTCATGCAGTATTCAAATCTGTAGCACTACATAGTATTAAATGTAATATTCAAATTTGGTTTGCTAAGACAAGATAATATTTTTGCAAATAAAAGCAATATGTGATTGAAAATACCAGTATGTTTTGTTAGTCTTGCAGATATTTCTCATTAAAACTGGTTACTTCACCAGATTTCTGACTCCTTCACTTACTTCCCTTTAAAAGCTTTTTGTGTAAGTTTTCTACAAATGTGAACTTCTCAATCACTAAACTTGTGCTTGTTAATTATATACTGTTTTATTGCTGCAGAGTTGGTCTTGAGGTCCAGCAGTTCTGTGTTCCACAAAAGTTTTTTCAGCTCAATTTGTGGCATATCTTAATGGCATTTTGATTTACATTCTTCATGGCCTTAGGAAATGAACTTTAAAATACATTGGAAATGACTTTTAGCTATATAATTCACTAGATTTTACATTTGAGTTACTTGCTATAAATCTTCTGAACCTCAGTGCAGGATTGACTTTTAAATTATTCTAACTAAAGCATGTACAGCATGCTGTGCAGGAGGTAAATACGTATTTTATATATATATATATATATATGTGTGTGTGTGTGTGTGTATATTTTTATATATTTATGTATGGTAGAATTTCAGGTAAAATGTATACTTGCATACCTTTCTGAGATTGGAGAGTTTATTTTCACCATGTTTATTTTCATCTATTTTAAATAGATGTTGCTTTCTATTTATCGTTTTTCCCCACTGCTTCATAATGATTTATGTCTTGGGGAAAGGGAAAGGTAAACTGAACTAGACTTCTGGCAATGATTCCCATTTCTTGAAGTATGCACACAAAGTCTTCCAGAGCATAAACCACAGTTGCTTAAACTTTCATGCTGGTGTGTGTTCAAGACTAAAGGTTCTTTTATTTTTTCATTTTAAAGCTAGGCAAAGGATGGCAAAAAATCGTATTTGATGACTGATTTGGTATCCAAAGAAAATGTTTTGAAAGGTAATGAATATGTGTATTTGACCTTTTGACAGATTCTTTAAAAGGCCAGATATTACTCAGAAGGTAAAGACAGGCTTTCTGATTTTTCCAATTATTTCCTTCTGCCTTTAAAATAATTCATAGCATATGGACTTCTCAAAATCACATTAATTTTGAGAATCCTAAGTATTACTGTTGAAAAGAAGCACGAATTATGAATTTTCTTAGAGCTGTAGTTGTTCTGGGGAATGCTTTTGCTTTCTGAAAAGGAATTGCTCCAAACAGTTACAGAATAAACATCTCTTGCACTTGATTCCTGCATTTATCATAATGATTAGAGTGCTGCCCATGGTAGAAACAGTGTATGGCAAAGTTCTTGCCATAGTATCTTATAAATGGCAGATCTTAACATCTGAACATCTACTTTTACCTCTTGCAATCTTCGGAAATATTAATTTCTGTCTTTTGTTCTGTGACGTTTTGATACTATCCTCCTTCAGAGTTTGTGCTGAATGTAGTGGCAGCATCGCAGGCAAACAAATAATAATTTAATAATTATACTTTCAGAAGCTAAAAGCAGCATGGACAAAGCTGTGATTCCCTTACAGATCTCTTTTCTTAGTATAGTTTCATTTATCAATGAAATGTAACTTGTAGAGGATTTGAATCACAGTGTTAATGTTTGTGGACATGCTTAGCTTGCTGTTTTTTAGGTCTATTGGAGCACATCATGATTATTAGAAGTAAACAGAATCTGCTTTTGAGGGTTAGTTACAATGGATAAATACACAGAGATTAGAAAACAGTGATTTTTTTTTTTTTTTTCCTCAAGAAAACTAATGGGATTCTGTGTGTACTTTGGAAAAGCAGGGGAATCCTAATTGCCAGCATAATTAAAAAATGTTTAGTATTCGCCATAGATTTGTATCCTGTTCCCCAGTCTTGATTCTGCTCAAGATTAAAGTTTTGCTGACTCTCCGATGCAGCTGAGCTGTTGTCCCCAGAGCCGGAGGGGTGAACTGGCTTTTGGAAAAGGCATCTCTTAGGAGGAAGAGCTTTTGAGAACAGCTAAGTGTGAAGAGAAGTTTGAGATGATGTTTGATGTGATGCTGTCTGAGTTATCCTCTTGAATTACTGTACAGGTCTCAAAATTGTGGGGAAGGACAAAGTTTATGTAATTAAGTTCCTATACGATTATTTATTTGGGATGGAATAGAATTAGGACTTTCTCTGCTTACTAAAACTTTACCTTGGCCGCCTTCCGCTTTGATATTAAAAANTTTATTCTTAGTGCTAATTTCCATGCTAAATTGATTCAAGGTTAAAAATTGATGCTCAGAATATAGGTAGTTTATAATCTCCATCTTAACATAAGGATTCATGAGAGTTGTTTCTGGATTACAGTAGATAAAGCTTGGAAATAGTTGTAGAAAATGGAGCAAAGAGGGAAGCTCTCATTATTTTGGTGGCAGAAGCGATAAGGAACAATGTGATCAGATACAACAAAAAATATAGAAAAAGGTAAAAATATTGTGAAAGGCAGAGAAGGAGAGGTTTAAATTCTTTGAAGGAGAGCAGGAAGATGGTGGGAAGCGGTGGTAAGCAGGAAGATGATGTTTTATGGATGTCCCTGTCCAGTTCTGAAACCCTTTAGAAAGAAGGTTTGGTGAAAGTGCAAGTCAGGACACGAAAGTGCAGAGTAAACATTGCAAAAACATCCATTGGGGAATCTGAGGAGCGAAGGAGACGTGTTGCCGGGACTAGCTGAAGAAGAAAAGGACAGCGGATGGAGAAGAGGGATTGTGTTGCTGTAGAAGTTTAGCTCCCCAGTCAGTTGAGGCATAGTCATGCGATGGAAGGTATGTTCTCTTGTCTGGTGAACAGCCCCTGGCCCCCGTTGCAGCCTGTGGGGGCATGTCCAGCTTGGCACACTCTAGGAAGCCCAGCTGGATCATTTTGAATTTGCACTTGTTAGCCAGCGGTCAACAGAGCAGGTTGGCCAAAGCTCGTGAGGCAGCACAGTCATCCTTTGGAGGCTCTGTGTGTCCGTCCTTGTCCTTGGAAAGTCTGCAAAGGTTGGCAAGGAGCAAGATTTTCTTAAGGTGGTGGGCCTGTTGTATGTGCGGGCTTGTGGCTGGGAAGTCAGCAAGAAAGAGTAGTAGTGCAGCTTTTGCTGTTATGTTAATGAATCAAAATGAAAACATATGTAGGACATGCACTTGTAGGGCATGTTTCAAGTAGAAGGAAAATCCAAGGAATAATGCAGTTTCCACTTATTAAAGTTAGTTAGCAAATTATAGTGTAGGAATATTTTCGTATGGACATATTTATCTTTGGTTAAGGAAAAGGTGTTCTTATAAAGTTACAGTGTATAACTAAATTCTCTAAGCCTCTGAAGTTTTTATTTTAATTGCTGCAACTTCACAGCTGACACATCAGATCAGAATCAGATATTGATTCACACAGTCAAGTTTTTAGGCTACAATGTAAAATCTATGGGTACTTTTTCTTAAAACTTGGTTGTAAACAGTTATATGAAATGCTATGGTTATGTTTATCTTATGATGCTTAGCAGCCTTAACTGCACATACAATGTATGACTTGCAAGCACTAACATCTAACTTTTCTTTATTCTGCATCATGTTTCATTCTTTTCTTCAAAAATTTTGTATTAATCATCTTTGAACTGCATCTTCATCGTTACCATACAATCCTAATGCCACATATGAAATGCTGCTGCCCCTTCCCCCAACTTTTTTTCTTTTCCCGGTCCTTATACTCCCATGGTTGGACTGGTTATCACTCCCTTTCAGCAGACCCATCCCTCACTCTTCCTCCTATCTCCTTCAACACACTTACACAGGCACAAACATGGGACAGCTATAGCTACAGTATTCCCTCTGAAGGAGACAGTGACAATGGTAGGTGCTCTGTAAATATTTGCTTAATTTTATGCTTTGAGAAAAATAATATACTGCCAGTGCCCCGTGTGACTAAGGATGAAAGATTGTTCTCTCGGGGAATGTTTAATAAGAAAAAATGCCTCAGTGAATGTGTGTTCACTTATTGTAGAATATGTACAATTAAAAGTAAACGTGCAAGGAGTGTCACTGTCTTCCACTCCGGCAAAACAGCTCTCCTGTGATACCCAATCCTCGAACTGCTTCCAGTGCAGGTGTATTTATTTGTTTTAATTTTAAAGCTTGTAAAAGTCATGCTCAGACATCAGTTAACTTTGTTTTTAGCCTATTAATGTATTTTTCCTTAATGACTTTTTTGATCCATACTGACTTTATTAATTGAAATGTCATGTTCCCATCTGCAGTTATTGATGCCGGTGCATAATTAGTTTAATTACAAAAAGAATCCATGAAGTCAGTGCTTCATGGGTCAGAAACAAAGCTAAACAGATCAGATAAGCAAAAAGTGTGGTGTCTGTCCAACAACTGTTAGTAATCTGTCAAGCTTCTCTGTGCATAGTGAAGCCAGATACATTAATAGATGTGGCTGCTGCTGCTTTGGTTTTATTTTTCTCCAAGGTCACTGTTGTTGTAGGTTGAGTCTTGATACAAAATGCAAAAGCAAGAGAAAATTGGCCACATTTCAGCTGTTGAGGTTTTATTAATAGTCAATTAATAGCTAAATGTCAGGTGGAAGAAGCAGAAATTAGACAAACCATTTTAAAACATTTAATACATGGATGTATTTTATGTTTTAAGTCAAACTACTGTTCCTGCAGTTGTGCCGAAATAGAATGGTGTTTAGGTGCTGGAAGACAATGAAATACCTCAAAACTGGAATGAATGTAAATCATCAGATTGAGAACAAGAAAACAAATCTTGATAATAAATGCCTACATTTAGCTTAGAATACCTACATTATTAGTTTTCTTCATTGCTCTTGCCCCTTTGTTATAAAACCAGGAACTGCATATATAGGACACCTGCTCTGTAAAGGAAGGGAGTACATGATGTTTGAAGTCTGATAAAAATAAGCTGGAAAATTGAATCTTACTGCTGTGATGGTACTAAGTGAACTTGATGTTTCCCAGATGAACAGTATGTCAGGGCAGAGGGAAAGGAAAAAGGCTTCTGATACTGCAGAATTTTCTTTGCAGTATGTCAAGATACAAGTTTAAAAACAAACAAAAAAACCACAATATATAATTAGATCTTCCTCCAAAACTGGTTTGTTCCAGGCAAAAATCAATCAGTCTATTTCCTTTATCTTCTTTTTTTTCCCCCCTTCATTTTGGCAAATATGCATCTTTTCTGCCAGCACTATCCTGTTGACAGTTGAGGAAATTGAGACTTGCATGGCAAATTTTACTGGACTTAATATTGTATTTTTCTGATGCAAAAGCTATTGAGAATTTTACAAAGTCAGCTCAGCAGAGCATAATTATCATAGGAAAACAATGCTTCTGCAAATTCTTTATTGTCTGAAAAGTAGGGTGAGAAACATAGCACTCTGTATCATAAATGCTATGAATGAAAACATAATCATAAAAATTAAGAACACTTAATTTTCATGTGTGTAAAATCAAAAATGCCACGCCAATTTTGAGAAGCCATTTACAGTTCCCTGGTAGCCCACTTGCTTTCTCATCTACAGCAGATTGTCAGATTGTGCTTGTGCTGCCAGCAAATACTACTTGGACTTCAACCAGACATTGTATGTCGTGGGGTCACATTCAGGAACCCTGAGCCCCAGGTTGCACAAATATCAGTCAAGATTGCAGCTAAAACACAGTATGACAGAGGAGTGTTTAATGATTTAAAGAATTTTGGCAGCCCAGAACAAGTTTAGTATCCATCTGTTAGTTTAGTATTCATCTGCAAAAAAAAATTGCACCAAAAAGCAAAGTAAAGCATGTCCTTGCAGGTGTTCACAATGCTAATAGCAGAATATCTGTGATTTTCTTTTTGAGTATACTGGAACTGTAGAAGCAGACTATAAAAGAAATCTGTCCTTTCCAGTCATCTTTAAACCAAGTACTCCCACTTGTCTGGCTTCTGAGGCTGTCACATTCTTTGTGAAGGGTGAGACACCTTTAGATGGCATTTTTCAATCATAGTTTATTGAACAGTTATCTTGAAGATGCTGAAGCAGATTTTCTTTACATTCTACGTCTACAGTTTAAATGGAAACACGCATAAGATTGGATAAAGGCTTTTATACATATTAAGTGCTGTTTCTACTATGCTTTGCTTTTGCTTTCTTCACTTAAATATTGCAAGCTTGGTCTGGATCTTGAAGATCAGGTCTTTGAAGGCTTTCTGTTTTTTTTCTGATGCAGCAAATTCTGTTCCTTTGTCCATACGCCATGTGATAAGATCTCAAGGTTTGGAGCATTCTGCTTTGCGAAAATGATATTCTTGAAGACATGAAATGGTTAGGGGAAGACAGCACAACAGATGCATCTCTGAGAGCATCTGAATGCTCACTTTGGATGGAATGGAGTGGCAGGCTAGATATTACTGCAGGGAAAAAAAAAAAAAACTAATTGTTTAAACTACTCAGATTTTTCCTCTTTTATTATATCCCACTACCTTCACATCTGGTCGCATATATAGAATTTCATGATTAGAAATAAAATGCAAACGCTAAGCTGCTAAGCCTTGTCTACACAATCTTAATTAAAGCGTTAAAATATATTTTCCAGTCACCACACTTCCTAGAGGTCACAGATTTCTTCTGTGCTAGTCTTTGAAGTCCTAGAAGGAAAAACGTAGAATACTTTTAGGGTGATATGCAGGCAGAAGACAGCCCACAGCTTGTTTTATATTTTAGCAGGGGATCTTTTTCCCTCTGCTCATAATTCTAGTAATTGCAGAAGTAATCTTAGGGCTTCATGGACTCACTGAAGTCAATAAGAAACACATGTATAAAGTATAGAAATTGTATCTTGAAGTTGAACTAAAACATTCCCCCAAATACAAGAAATTGTTTTCAGAGAAAAAAGCCAATACAAAAGCCTTATAATTTCAGTACCATATTTGCAGCATTCAAAATATGTTTTCATTATAAAGTTATTTCACTATTGAATTTTTTCAGTCATCAAAATTTTAAAATACTGTAAATAGTATGTATATATAATTTTAAAATTCTCTAACAGGTAAGAAGTAATCACATTAGTAGAGCTTTTCTTACAGGAAAGCCAAGGACATACAGCAGAGTGAAAATTATGCTGGAAAGCTATTTTGCTCATCAAGTTTTAAGTTAACAAGATTATACCTTCTCCTTTAAAATTCAAGTCGTTATTTTTAGTGTGTTTAAATTTAAAAAAAAAAAAAAAAAAAAAGTGTGACACACACAGTCTGCATTAAGTTGTATATGTGTTAATAAATTATGTTGTGGAAGCCTGGCTTTGAATAGTGAGGCTTTTCTATAAACGGCCCTATCTTTATTATTATTATTATTATTATTATTCCCCTCTTAGAAGAAGAGACCGTAAGTCTCCTGGTCACAAACAGAAAGAAATCTGCATGTTATAGCTATTCTATAAATTCCAGTGGAACTACACCAGTTTATACCAGTGGCAATACAGCCTTAAGCTTAGTTACATTTTAAAATGAGTTCAGTAAACAACAAGATTTGTGTTATTCCAGATTGGCCACTGATTTACTTCTGTGAATGAAATAAGCGCGTATAGACTGGTTTGTGCATATTCATTTGGAATAGGTAGATCTTTCATGTCACTTAATATCTTAAGTGAAATGTGAATATTAGTGTTTATTGCTTTAAGCTTTTACAAGAAAAAAAGCTTTAACAATTTCTTTAAAAAGCATTATTGCTGTTTTTATTTAAAGTTTGCTATCTAAGTTTGCATCTGAACTAGGAAGTAAAAGGGACCCAAGACTGTTTTCTGGCACGGAGGTTAGTTGGCACAGCATGACACAAATACCTCAACACTCTTACTTTCCAAAACAGGATGGCTGTGTTTAAGTTGCCTTTTGGGAATGTCCCTGGCCTGTGCTCTTCCCTGAGCTCTGCTCGGACATTGTTCAGAAGAGAGGGAGCTGGCACGGACCAGAACTGTGCACGGAGCGAGGGGCTAAGATTAGCACGGATGTTCATGGGCCGCGCTCTGACCCATCCACCGCCCCGTGGAGCCTGCAGGTGTAGCCTTTCCTACAGGAATGCCATCAGTCGCTGCAGTAGCCTAAAACTTCATAATTTTAATGTAATTATCGGGCAATAGTTCTGGATATTAAGGGAGGCTTAAACCCAGAGTGTCTGAGAGAGGATAAGGCTCTCATCTGGCAGGTCTCCCAAGGCTAATATCGGTACCACTGGGACATTCTTTTGTTTCACAAATTGCTGTCTATACTAAATTTAACATTACTTACATAAACTTGGGCTGAATACATCCATCAGAGTGAAATCTTACTGTAAACTTTCTTCTTCACTTCATCTCTGCCTGCCATTAGTCCAACTTTTTTGTTAAGTACTTGTAGATGCAGGTTAGATCTTTTAGTTGGCTACCTAACAGATAGTGCCAAATAAAGTATTCCTTGATTTGAGCTGTAACTAAGTACAAAAATTAATTTCTTTGCAGGGAAGTTTGTCTTTTTTTGCAAAATGTAGAATATAAATGTGTTGCTAATTCTTACTCGTTTCACTAGTCAAGGCATGCATAAAATAATTTTAAAAATTACTGGAATGGGCACTATCTTACAACCTAGGTTGACCAGGCCTGAGTTCCTAAAGCAGAAACTCAGTACTTCTACCCAAAAAAAAGGCAATGAGGCCTTCAGTCCAGTGTTTGTGCGAGATACGGGCTCCCCTTGCTGGAAAACCTGTGTAATGCAGAGAAACCATCAATAGTGAGCACGGTCAAAAATTCGTGGGTTGGAACGTTTTTCTTTTCATTAGGAGATTTTTGCAGCTTGGAATCTGAGCCCTGCTCAAGACACTCATAAGCAGTGAGTTAGCAGAAGTCAAAGGAAGGATAACTAAGGCCAGACTGAATGAAGGCCATGATAAATACGACACACTGCTTGCCAAATAGGACATAAATATGAAGTAATGATTTTTATAAAGAATTATGTGAAATGTTGCTACTGATAATCATGCTGCAGTGGGGTTATTAACACCATCTAAATATTGCTCAAGTACGTTTTTATCTAAATATTTTATCTGTGAGAGAAACCATAGCGAAATTTCTACAGTTGCACATTCAACTAGTTCTGGAATGAAAATCTTTACTTAGCAATCGGAACAGGTGTCTTTAATAAATGTGGTAAGAGATGTTTATAAACATAAAATTAGAAGCAGTCTTCTATAAACTGTTACAGAATTACTAATGTAAGGGAATAAGTTAAACTCCAGAGTGGTTCTAAATTTAATAGAAGTTCTGTGGTAGAAGTCTCTACATTTAGAAAAGGTAGAAGCTGATTTCATTTGCATTGCAGCTATCTCAAATTATGTTCGTTGATAAGTACTGTTTTAGATATTTCTGATCACTGTATCCTGTATTGCGGTCTGGCTGGAGAGGAGGACTGAGCTGCTCTTATTCCTGGTACTTGTCCTGCACGTTCTCTCCGGGAAGCTCTGCCACTGTGCCAGTGGTGGGGTTGATGATATTAAGGACTAAAGCATAAACTTTACTAACATAAAACTGTAATATTTGGATTGTTCCATTTAAAAACCATTTTGTTTAGCAAATATACTTAAATTCTTGAAATTATTAATTTAATGGCAGCATAGCAAGTTTCAGTTGCTTACGCAAAGTTACAGCTCTATATGTGCATCAATCAGGAGAAGGAAGCGAGTTTAGTAACTGATCATAATTTATTCTGTCTTGTTGCCTCAGTCGGTAAGGATAAGTCAGGAGCATGTTGCAGTAAGCTCCTTCTGAAGTAAATAAGGAACCGAGCACTCAGTGCCTTTCCCCAGACACTTACCCCAGTCCTGCCCCCAGGACTGACTTTTCTTTCCCTTGGGCTGGAGAAGTAGCTCAGATTAATAATTTTGTTATTTAACTATCCCACCTATAGTTTAAAAAAAAGGCCTAATGAGTAGACTTGTCTGGGATTTCAGAGAAATTCTGCACAGGAGACCCTACTGGTTTCCTCTGAGTCCTTGATGCCTGAGGTTGTATTTTTATATGTTGGCCCTTGGCTGATTTTGGGGGCTTCATTAACAAGTTTACTTTCTGTGAGAACACAGATGAAATTTCCTTCTGTCAAGACTTCAGAAAAAGATTTTTTTTTTTTGCATATTTTGAGGACTGATTTAAAAAAAAAAAAAAAAAAAAAAAAACCTCAGCTTACTATCCAAACCACAACCTGAATAAAGACTTAGGGCATGTCAATCATTTTAATAGTGCTATTTATATTTTTACCCCTAGGAAGATGCGTATTGCAGCTAGTTGTACAACTCAGCATCTTGTTGGAGTGGGCTCTGCTTAAAAAGAGTAAGAGTGACTTCCTCACGTGCTGGAAGCTCTTTTCTACAGATCAGAATCTCTAAGAGTCAATGATAGTGCTTAATCATCTGATAAAATCTGCCTGTCAAGAACAGAAGATGGCTGAAATATCACATATTCACTCCTTTGATAATTTGATAATATGATGCGGTTCAGAGAAATATTCAGAAGATACACATTTAGACTGCAGTCCAAGATTGGATATATCTGTCATACTGAGGACAGGGAAATTTTGTAACATGTTTTGCTGGGGTCAGTGCCTGAGGATTTTGCTTAATGTAAACATCAGGAAATCGAGGTTCTTAAACTAAAATATGCCTTGTTTGTTTGTTTTTGTTTTTTTCAATCATAGTGTTCTTAAGACCACAGAGAAATTTGGAATCAATAGACCCACAATTTACAATTCGACGGAAAATGGAGCAGATGAGAGAGGAGAGAGAGCTTGTGGAACAGCTACGTGAGGTATGTGGATGTTGGTAGAATGTGAAATTTTCAGGGTGTATATTTTTTAGTTTTTCCATTGGAAAGGTTGTACAATTAGGAGAATATCAAATAAGAAAAACAAAGCAATATATTTCTGCAAATCACATTTGAGAGACCATTTCTGAAGAGCTTTAGCCCAGTCGAATATACTGACTATACTCTGAAGGCTGTTGTAAAAATGACAATGTAAAGTCGGATAGAGCTACCTTAACTACATACAGTTTGAAAGCAAGTCTTCTACTGGGAGAGCTGGTATTAACATTTATTTTAATTAACAGAAAGGATGAATTTGTGACTTAAGAAGTAGAGAGGTTTAGAAAATGTTTTCTACAGCTGGAGAAGTCTTAAATCTAGCAAGTATAATAGGTCTATTAGAAGCAGAAGCTGGAAAAATATGATAAAGTTAGGCACTCCTATATAAGTAATCAATAGCTGAAATGCAAAGAATACTTCATCACTTGAAGATCTGAAAAGGCCAGAAATACGGTCTCATGTATATAGAAACTAGGCCTTGGTGCAAAAAGAGCTGTGCGTCCCTCCATAGGGGGGGGTGCTACACAGCTAAGACTTAAGTAGCCCTGTTTGTTTAAGCCCTGTTTGTGTCAAAATGAAGATGTAACCTTTAGGGCAAGGAATGTTGTGAACCTGAACCTGTTGAGACCTCCTGTTGTTTAGTGAAGGAGGCCTGAGGTAGCTGCCCTGCTAAATGCAGTACCAATCCTGGAAGTCCAGTAGGTGACTTTGATATCACAACTGAGATTACTTGTTCTTAGCTTGATGGAAGGGCCAGTTTCAAAATTATTTGTCTTTTAAATAATATTTTGTATTATTAATTTTTTAAAGCAAGAGGTTTAACTTTTCTCCTTACCAAATAATATTTAAAAGGAGGTTCATTTATCATAGAACTATGAAGACTTTTAGATCTCTGTTATTTTACCTTGAGCCCATCTCTGTTTAGTACCTAGATTAACCGTACTTTGTTGATTTTTGCGCACAGAACAGATCTTGCTAAAGTTTCAGAGAAGTTGAGTGCATATGGCATATTACCAGTTACAAGCTCAGATAAAACCAATATGAAACAATGTAGGAGTTAGATGAGATAGACTTACTGGTGATGGAAAAGAAGATGGAAAAAACAATAACTATTAGCACGATTCTTACAATCATAACCTAGTCAGCAGCATCAATACAACTTTTTATGTTTCTTTTAATAGTTACCATAAATATATAGCAGAACCCCAGGTTGTTCCTAAAAATAGTGTCCTTGTGTGTTAGTACAGGTAATCCTCTCAGTGCAAAGCAGAACAAGATTAATCACCATGTCAAACATAATCTAGATCTCTTTTCACTCTATTAATATTAGATACTACTGCTTAATTTTTTTGACCTTAAATTACATGCAGTATCCTCCCTCCCACCCCACTCTGAAATACTCTGTCCTGAAACGGAAGTTCGCTCATTTCTTTTAGAAGTTTGACCATAATCAAGGCATCATGGCAGGAGCTAAAAAGTTGGGCTGTTGAAGATTGGAGCCCAATTTAGGAAAATTATCATATGTAACAATCTTTGCATTTTTTGTTTACTGGAAAACTCTTAAATGCTTATGAAGATAAAGGAAATTTTGAGATGGGCAAGCAGAAGACTTGGAAGAATGGTGAAAGGACGGAGCTATTTAGCGCACTACAGTTTCCATGACTGCTGACATGTATATGGGTTTTTGTTATATGTGTATATAAAAATACATGCATATTACGACAGCAGTATGTCAAGGTGATGAGTTTTTAAATGAGTAAATTCAATGACCAACACAGGTAGAGAGTCTTTTATCTTCTAAAGAATTATTTGTATGAGAAAACAAGTGGTTTTCTTGGTAAACCAAAACTGGACACATGCCTAACAGCCTGGAAGAAGATGCGTGTATATATATTTGCTAGTTTGTGCATCTATTTGCTGTTTTTTATTTTCTTTCACTTGTTTCTGTATAAAAGTGTATACTTATTCTTCATTTTCAGAACATTGAAACAAGACTAAAGATTTGTTTGCCTGAAGACTTGGGGTCTGCTCTGATGGATGGCGTCGTTCTTTGCCATTTAGTAAATCATGTTCGTCCCCGGTCTGTAGGAAGTATTCATGTACCGTCACCAGCAGTAGTAAGTTGAATGTTTGGGGAGGACTGTTTTAGAGAGAGAAAAAAAAAAAGAAAAAAAGCTCTATTTCCACGTGATGTTTGGTTATATAAAACAGGGTGCTGTTTTGTGAATGTTCTTGATTGTTCAGGGTGAATCTTCATTAGTACAAATTCAATTTTTCATAATAAAAGTTAAAAAAGAAAAAAAAAAAAAACCAGTATATGACTTTGCAGTCCCACTTATTAGGATATTCTTCTCTTGTTAAATGTAGAAATGATTCTGTTTTACAGCAGACAGAATAGAAGGGAAATATATGCCATAGTGATGTGATACTGGCTTACAACACTTAAGACCTGAAAGATTTCCTGAGACTTAATTTTCTTAGTATTGCCTCTGTGTTTAGAGATGTCTTCACCTAACTGAGACTCTGTTCCAGATTTCTAATGTCAATCTGGTTCTGAGAGGATATTTTGTTTGTTTGTTTTTGTTTTTTAAATATACATATTGGTAAATATTTGTCAGCTACAAAAGTCAGGAGACTAGCCTGTGGATTTCAGAGGTGATATGTGAGAGCTTCCAAGAAGACAAAGGTTAAGAAAAAAATATTTTCTGAGGTGGTTTAGAGAAGTTTCTTTTGCTGTTGTTTGGTTTTAGGTGACTTATGTTCTGTCTTTGATTGAAAATATGACATTGCCAAAACATGCAAGTTTGAATTTCTGGAGTGAAATCTAGGTTTTATTGCTGGATTTAAAAAAAAAAAAAAAAAAAAAAAAACTTGTGGCATTATCTTCTGTACCAAACGCCAAACATTACGCCCATTTTCATTTTTGTTTCACTTTTATATTGCTGATGTTCTCCTGCTAGAAACAGTCTTAGGATGACCTTAGCCAGGAAAACTAGTTCTTTGAAGTCCAGGTACCATTGTGAATTCTTGATTTAAATGGATATTCAATAGTTTCCATTTTTCCCTATATTTTCCATTCCATTTTAGTCTTCCGGTACTTCCAAAAAATTTGGTAGATGGTCCTGCGTGAGATTAAAAATATCTTGGAAATTTTTCAGTAATAGAAATCTTCTTCTACAGAGATATTAGAATTGTTTGTAGTAATTATATATTTTTGTATATACTATATATGCTAGCACTTTTGTGTGCGTGTATGAGCTGTGTTACAGTTAAATCTGTTTTCCTTGATATATGTTGAAATCCTTTATGGTTTCCTTGCTTTCCAGAAAAGAAATGTATGAAAACAAGGACCGCTGGTATACATATCTTAAATTTGCTAACTGTAAAATTGCTGCATAAAAAAAGATATTCCAACTATATCAGTCTCTATCCCAAGTCAGGGGCAAGTTTTAGAACCCCACGAGTCTGTGAACAAGTGAGGATTTAAGTGTACCAATGTTTTCAATAGCTACTTAAATCATACACTGACAAAAATTTAAATATTCTAGTTTTATTTGTATGCATTATGTTTTTAGAGGGGTAAAAGAAAAAGGTCAGCTGAATTTTTTTTGTATAGTTTCAGTGGTCCACTGAGAATGGTGCTATCACAAATTCCAAATAATCATCTAGCCCTCACCCTACAACTTCGGGGCAGTAGATAAAGCAGCACATTCTAAGCAGAATAAGCTAGGAGAGAGGAGGGGAAAGAGAAATATGTGTTTAAGAGGAAAAAAGGAATGTGAAGAGGAAACTTGCTCTGCTCTTCAGAGGTTTTACTGGCTTCCTCCTGGTATTTCCCTCCTTAGGAGTCATGTGCTGTATATGTGTGCAGGAGCATTTTGGCTGGAATCGATTCTACCACTTTATGTTTTCATAAGAAATATCACTAAAATGGTGCCTTAGAAGTACAAGGATTACGTACTAGGTGAATTTTTATGTTGTCTGCTAAACGTTACTGATTTGTTTTGTTTTGCCTTTTTTTTTTTTTTTTTTTAAACTATTTTTACAGCCTAAACTTAGCATGGCCAAATGCAGGAGAAATGTGGAAAACTTTCTGGATGCATGTAGAAAACTGGGGATACCAGAGGTAAATAAATTAAGACTGACATTTTTAAATGATCAAAAATAAAAAGCTCATAAGTTTTATTTTAAAGCTGAAAGATAATTTTGTGTACTAGTATTTTTAATAGTAAGGATATGTAATATTAAAAAAAATGAATCTACATGTTTTAGCACTTTATTGCATTTACCGATTGATGTCATAGCACATTAAAATTGTCTTAAGCTAATAATTCACTTTTATTCCAATATTTCCTTATATTTGCTATAGAAAATAACTAAGAAATTTGGTAACTAGATAATGTATTAGGTAGAAGATCACTTATTTTTTCTTTTTATAATAGTTATAACTGCATTTCTACCCAGAGCTTTTAGAATATGGACTTCATTTGTTTTAAATATTGACTTCTTTTTTTTAATTTATTAAGTATTTCATAGGATGTTTTGCAAAAGTGACAAGCAATGCTCATGTCAGTACTGAAATGATTTTGCACTGATAGGAAGGTGACCCTTTTCTGTGTGTTAGCTATGGGATGTACATGATGAGCAGGCTTCTATAATGGAAAAATGAGTGTTTCACAAGTTGGAGGAAAGGAAGAGCCACAGTGCTTGGTGTTTTCTTATTTTACATTTAGGAATGGCAGCATTTATTGATGTCTAATTTATTCTCATGTTTTCTGGAAAATATGTTTTTATTATAACCCAAATGAATGATTCATAAAAAATGAAATTCGAGTTTGAGTAGCAATATGGATCAGGCCTCTAAGTTTTAATGGTTGATTTAATTGTTGTAGTTATATAATTTATTATGTTAGAACAGTTTCATAGGATAGATAAAATTTGGTTTTAGAGAAGATCAAAAAGTCTCTTTCTGTGCTCTGGTGTTATAGGCAAAGTAGGTGTGGAGTGTTTGAGCTGCTCAAAATGTATGTCTTTTGAAGCATGATACTTATTCAGCAAAATAGAATATAAATCTTTTCTTTTTTCTGGATAGAGCCTGTTGAGAAAGAAGCAAAGAGTGGTTGTTCTTAAGGAAGTATTTTGGAAATGGAAATAAAACAGGAAAATGTGTGAAGAGTTCCTTTCGGTGCCAAATTATAGAGGATTAAGCTAATTGAGTTAATACTCTGAATTTTCTTGTTACAGATTTCTATAAATAAGCTTTCTAGAAGAGTATCTTTCTTTTTTTCTAAGAATTCATGTTTTTATTTTTCCTCCTTTATACAGATTTCAGTAAAATGTGTAAAACTTTTATAGCTGATTTTGCATTTTATTGAAGTATATTTGTTGCAGAATTACACACACCCTTAAGCAAAGGCCAAGCCTATTTGTAAAATTTTGGACTTTATAAATCTAATACTAAGTCTCTTGAGGGGAAAACTCACTTAAACACTGAGTGAATCACTTGCAATTGCTAATTGTAAATAGTCTGGGGATATTCTTCCTGCCCAGCTGTTGGCAATGGCTAAATTGTGTTAGATGTTGTGAAAATCTGTCATGCTGCAGAACTAGGAGCTAGAAGGTTAAATATTGCTGCATGTTGAAGGGGAAGGATATTAGGAGCCTAAAGTTGCATGACAGCAAGTTGTTGTTGTTATTATTATTATTGTTATTACTATTATCATGTCTAGCTGGCAGAGGAGGCATCCTGAAAGGTTTGTAAGGAACTGCACGTTGTTTGTTTGCTGATGCTTCAGGCTGAGTCTTGCTTCACCCAGCTACCTCTGGAGAATCCAGCAAAAGGAATACAGTGATTTCCTTTTCCAAACAAGGATCCTATGGGAAAGTGATAGATTCCACTTGTGGATCCTAAGATACGTAGGATTTCTGTTGTCCTGTTTACCTCCATGCTTATTTCCTGAAAATTTCTTGAATATTCAACTGCACGGTTTTGGTAAGGATTTAGAAACCCCATAGTTTCTTTCAGTCTAGTTGAGTTACTTATGGAAGAAGACCAAGTGCAGGTTATTCCTCTAATTCCAAGCCTTTAAGAGAGTATCCTGTGAAATCACATAAAAGGAAAACAAGAAGATTACTATACGAATTATTATGCTGATGTAAATAGTCTCTTTACTTCAGTTGCTTTCAGCAGTCAATTCTTGGCTCAAAAATGATTTTCCCAGAAGAATACTGGGAAAATTTCTGCAAGTGTAGAATATAGGGTAGACTTCAATAACCGGGTATGCCGCAGTAAGCCCCAGGCCTTGACATTTTGACCAAAGTGTCGCAAATACAGAACGCAAGAACAGGAGCATCTCTTTCTAAGGACCTCATGGTAGATGGTTCAAAAATGTTGTGTGCCGGCTGATTTTTAGTGTGGAAGTGAAGCAGACGAACTCATACAGTGGGTGACATGTGGAAAGCATTTTCTGTTGATGGCCTGTAATTCTCCTGGTCATATGCAGAAGGAACAGGCTAGATGTGCTTTAAGGGTGTCTGGCTCTGACTCTTCAATAGAAAAGGAAGCAGGAAGGTTCTTACAGCATTAGGCTGGTGTGGTTCACTGAAGTAGGTTGTTGATGCCGTGTGATCCATTACCAACCTCTTAACTCAGTCCTGACTTACCCAAAACACCTTTAGTGCACCTGCCCCCCAGTGTTTTGAGGGTTTAAAAAATAAAGCTACTTTTTGACTTCTGTTCCTCCTTCAGTGTTTCAAGTATGGTCCCCGAGGTGTCAAATGTGCCAGTTCTAATGCAATTTTGTATTTCTTAGTGATGTCTCAAGACTATTAAAAATGATCAGGAGTGCCTGAACAGTTATTTTATGATTATGTATGTAACATTATGGAAGTATTTTGGTCTCCATTGCCCTTTCATAAAGCTAGCAACAGTGTAATGAAAGACAACAATATTTATATAACATTATTTGTCATAAGAGGAAACTCAACTAATTGTTCACATATTCTGAAAGCATAGTGCCATTTTTATCACTTGCCATATTAGAATTAGTATTCATATTAGTGGAAAGGCAGTATGCTTTTTAATCTTAACTTGCATAACACTGTTTTGGGCTTTTATTCTTGGCAACTGCTATTCTTGGTAATCCATGCAACAGCATTTTTTCTTATGTACTTCTAGTATAATTTGTCAAAAGGAAAAAATCAGCTCATTTATGGTGGACTGAATATAACGGTATTGCAGACACGAGCATAATGTTTTTAACTGGAGCAAAATTACTTGCAGTTCTACTGAAAAATGTTCCGAGACATCTATTCATTGACTTATATTGGTGATATTCAGACAAATACAAAGAAGCTGTAAATGCAAAGTGTGATTTGAAAGGTAAAAGTTTTGCAAGTTTTGGTCTACGTTTCTTCCAGTTCGCAATTACTGAAAAATTTGGCGGATCAGAAATTGTCATTTCAGTCAAATACTCACAGTACAGACACATACATAAAACAGAAGGGAGAAAATAAATGGGTTTCCTGGACTCAAATCATCCTTCGAAGGTTCAGGTTACGAAGGCTTAGCCGTGGCCATCCTTGTGGCTCTGAAAACCTGCAAACAGTAGCTATGACCACATCTCACCACCTTCTTTGAAAGCCAATTCCAAAATGTTGGAGTGTGAGACAAAAATTATTCGCAAGCCTCAGTGTGACTTGTGTTAAGGTCGAAATTGCCATTCAGTAAAACAAAAACAACAACGAAGTTCTTGCTGGTGCCAAAACTACTAGAACATGTTAAAAGAAGCCAGCAAACACAGTGAGTTGAGTTAGTCCTGTATCTTCTACCCAGCCATTAGTTATTCAATGAGTAAGTTGGCTCCTCAGCTTAGTGCAAAGTGTATTTTCACTGCCACTCACTCTTGTTTTTCCAATCAGTTCACATAATGAGTTACTCCTCCTAGTTGCACCTTGAGGCCTGCTATGGGTTGCAGTAAGTTTTATCAGGTACGACATCCTCCTCCACCCGTTCGCTCTGCACTCGGGGATGTACATACACTATATGGCCTACCCTATGGAGCAAGTAATTCAGCGTGCTCTCTATTGAGGTACTTCAGATTGTAATTCTGAGGGCCCTCTCACTTGTGCTTTGCAAACACGTGCACTTCAGACTTCATTTGTTCCTGCAGTGCTGGGGGCTTTTAGTTTGTTTTGCTTTGTTTTTCTCACCCCTTTTGGAGGCTTTGGGGTGTTTATTTTGTGCTAGGGTAAGGGTAACTTTGCGCAATTTTTCATGATTTTGCTATGTCATGGGTTTGGTTTGGAAATTTCATTTGACAACCGAAAAAATTTTGGTAGTCGAAAAGGAAATGTGTTCCACCATTTCTGAAAAGCTTAAAATTGTCTTGGGTTCCATTACAGAAGTTCAAAATGTATAAACATTTTACCTATTAAGGTAAGAACATAATAGCAAGTTTTCTATTGGTATTGGGTATTGAATATTTGGGTATTGAATACCCCAAAATAAACAAAAAGTCAGATATTCCTTAGGCTTTCCCTGGTTTCACTGACTCTCATGGCATGGCAGCTTGTCGTGTGTGTTGGCTGGTTCTGTGTGCTTTGACTCCTGTAGGATACTGCTTAGTATGGTAATATCTGGTTAGCAAGTTCCCCACTCTGTAAAAAATAAACCTGTTATCAGCTGGAGTTACCATTCTCTAACTTGGAAAACTGCTTCCTTCTCCATTTGACTGCAATAATGTCTGTCTTAAGAGGTCATCTTTTCATATACCTTATTTTAAAGTTTTGAAAAATATTGAAGTTAAATTCATTGTGGTTATTTCTTTCAGGATATATTTGTGACAAGTCTGAAATGATTCTTTTGTATGACATTTTAAAAAGAATGCAGTTTCTATTAGGTTTTATGAGTGTCGCTAGCAGAAGTGCAATATTTATTTACATGGTTGAAGGTTACGTTCTGAATGTTAACATTTTGCTTGCCCTGAAATTAGTTTCCCTGGTAAGCATCTTGCATGTGCAGATGTTCTTTGAAAAATCTAGTGCTAGTCCCGTTCAGATCTTAAGCAAGATGAGCATATTTTGAAAAGTGACTGTAAAGATAGAAGTGCTGTTGCTAAGCAGGACTTTTTCCACTTGGTGTTCATGTCTGGGTTCGTATCTGCTTAGTTAAGTAATGAAGTTAAAATGTTGCTGCTTGAAACTCCTATAAAAGCTAGAACCAAGAATGGTAAGCAAAGTCACTTCTTTTTGTGTGGTTTTTTTTTTTTTTTTTTTTTTTTTTTTTGTGAATGACAGAACTGTCTGCAGGTTTCACCAGTCACTTTTCAGGATAGAAGAGCATGTTAAATATTTTTAAAGGTTAATTTATTGTGGACTTTGAAACTTCATAGCAATAGACAGTAGACACCCAAACTTTTCTATCTGGCCTCATTTATTGTCATGGAGAATCATTCGTACCTTGTATAATTTTTATTTTATAACTATTGATCTCTTTCGTTGAGAGTGAAGCTTTATTTATAATATTAGATGGAGTGATATTTTAGATTCCTGTATTTAGCTTCCTGCATTTTTGAGATTTTTTTTTTTTTGGTTTGATTTTCAAGTTAAATATCGTGTGTGTGTATTGGTAGTTTTGCATATCACAATTTTGTGTATCTGTTAATTGCTACATGAACTCTTTGATATTTTCTGAGAAGTTAATATAGGAACCTAACTAAGGAATTCTAGAGTCAACTTCTTCAATTTAGAAATTTTATTTATATTAACTATAGCCAGCCATTGTTTTTTCTTTTTTTTTTCTTTTTTTTTTTTTTTTTTTTTTTTTTTTTTTTTTTTTTTTTTTTAGTTTCTCTTGCAGGGTATCATTATTTAAGATGATATTTGAATTAGGAGGCTTGGAGTTATATGATTGTTAGAGAATTTTACATGCTTTTCAATTTCTTTAAGTGTTTTTTCCTGGGACTTCATACTGCTGCTGCTTGTGCTTTTAACAGCTTTCTAACCCACCGTTTGCTATTGTATGAATGAGATTTTACTACTGGTTCCATGTAAGCATTGGAATAAGAGTAAGGCCCAGATGGACAAGGTGTGCACATCTCACTGAAATAGGTCGCTTTTATACACCTCCTCACCCTTGTGGATCTGGGCATAATTTTGGAAAGATTTGAAGGATTTAATTCTTCTATGTATTTTATGATAGCTTTAGTAGTTAAAGGAAACAAAAGAAAGCTGGTTTGTCTAGTGACTAAGACAATACTAGAAAAACTATTCCTACGTATTTAAGCTAGAATATTGTGATACTTTATTTATCAAACTCTTTATATTTTTGTATTTTTAATTTTATGCACTGTTTTTTTCTGTTCTAATGGCTGCCCTTCGGGATAGGCTGACCTCTGCTCTCCGTATGACATCCTGCAGTCGGATATTCGTCACATTCGAAAGACTGTTGACACTCTGCTCGCCCTCGGGGAGAAAACCCCACAATCAACTTCTACCTTTCGCTCCTGGGATCTAATAGGCTTTTGTCTTTTCCACATACTTTTTATAGTCTTGATGTATATAACTTATCACTGGAATGTGCTAACAGCATAACCTGTTCGCATGCGCACACAAACTTTCTGCTTTATCTCTGACAAGTTACAGGTACTTAATTTCCTTCCTTTGTCTTAAAACTTTCTCCCTACCCCCTTGCTTCCCTTCTGTGTAATATCTTTATTAATCTCTTGAATAGGGGAGAGAGGGATCAGCATCTTGAGCTGATCTGAAGGCAAGTCCCATCTCTTCTCTCCCACCCCAGCTGTAGTCTAAGCACTTATGTACATCTATATTTACAGTTTGTTTTCTTTATGTTGCTGAGACTACATGCTAAATATGTTAAAGCAGAGAAGCTACTCTTATCCCACTTTTGGGGAGGCTGGCTGTGTATCACAAACTAAATAGAACTGAGCCTCTTTGTGTGAAAAACCTAGCAGGATGCAGGTATTGCAGGAATGGAGGTGGCAGTTCAACAGATGGTATTGTCTGAGTTGGTGTCAGTTATCTCAGCATACATTGTGCTAAGAGCACATCCACAACCATTTTTCAAATTACTATATTTTTAGTCCGTTAGATTAATAGCGAAACTATCTTTTAAGACTGTTGGTCATCCCTACTGTTCTGATTTAATCGTATCCTGGGGCACTTACATTTTTCTACCTAAATTTTGTTTGAACCAGCTCCACCAGATTACACAGAATAGATTTTTTTCGTCTGTCACCCCAAGCAGTGTTGAACTGCTTTTAAATACTGGCTGTGTTACACCCCAGAGATGGCTATAAATCAGTGCTACGTATGTGAAACTCATAATAGGCAAGGGGCTTTAGGATATTTCCAAATTAAAGATCACAGAGGACAATGTCCTATAATAAAATAATTTGGGAATGAACCGATAGATTCTTTTATCTGCTGTTCTTACATGTGACATCAAGCAGGTCGCCTCATTAGCTTGTCTGTGTTTCATCACCTGTGGAAATGCAGGTAATGTTCATTTGTCTGTGTAACCAAAGTAATAAAGGAAAGGGAGTCAGCAACATAGATCATCTAAAGGTTACTTTTTCCACCACAGCAGGCTTTGAACAAAAGACTGGACAAAAATTAGCCAGAAAGCATTTAGCTGTATTTCGACTTGGCCTGTGGTTAAAGCACTGGACTGAATGGCCTCTTTATTTCCCTTCTTGAATAAGCCAACTTTTTAGCTATGTTCCTCACCAATTTAAAATCTCCAAATGAAAAATAATTATAGAAAAGTTGAGAACTGATAGCGATAAGAACTCAAATGCAACCTGTGTTGTCATTTTCAATGTCTGCCTAGGTGCTAATGGCTGAATTTTCAGCTCAGCATCTGGTTAGCTCACCAAAGGACTTCAGTGTCATGTTTGTGAAATAAATACTTTCGGTTGTCACTGGCTGGTATATCCAAAAATTACTCTTGGATTTTTAGAGGGTACTTACTGTAAAAGTTTGTGCATTCTTATTCTGGTAATACAGTTACAGGTTAGTACTACCCTGTAAATATCCCATTCCACAGATATTTGTAAAACCTCATAAAACAACTTCTAAATGCAGTTCTGTTCCCAATTTCTGTGGACTTTGAATATATATATGTGTGTGTGTGTGTGTGTGTGTGTGTATATATATGTATACTTTTTAAAGAATGATACATGTAATTAGATGTGTATTTTATGATGGAAAAGCTACTTTCAGTGGATAAATCTGACTTTCTGAAATTTGCACTCCATTTCCCAGTGGATATGTGTTGTCAAGAGTGTCTTTTGCCGCTAGGCATGATTTCAGTAAGAGCATCCAGATTCAGGATGCTTGAGGGAGCTGTGCCTGTTATCTAGGCACATAGTTATGACCCTGTACCCTCCTTCTGCGTGAGCCTGTCTATTACTGTGTGTCATTTCAATGATTCCAGTAGAGGACACCTGCTTAGTCAGAGTCTGAACTTAATGTTTAAACTTAAACTTTCCAAAGATCCTGATCTTAAATTTGTTTTCCTTGTATTAACAATGTTGCTTTCTAAATGACATAAATCTTGAATCAGTTTAGAACTGATTATATGTGTGATTCTTTATAATCTACTGTATGGACTTGAGACAAAAGTCATGTCTTATATAGGACTGGAATTTTGCTCAGGATGCCAAAAGAGGGAGGCAGCTCTTCTGCCAATGCCTTCTTGCATTGTGTATTTCTTGCACAGTACCTGTGTAACATGGTGCCATAGTAACTCATATAACTTCAACATGTCCAAACAAGAAAATCAAGCAGCTAAAGTTGTTGTCATCATTTTATAAATCTGTATTTCTGTCATTGTCTAGTATGGTGTGTGATTGCCTGTGGCAACCAATAGCTTTGGAATGGAGGTGCAAAAAGTAATAGATCAGTATTTTTTGTGCAGAAATGGAAGTTCATGTCTTCAGTGTTTTTTAATGTTTTATCAGACTAGACAGTGGGTTAGAAACTGAGTTATTTTAGAGGTGTACCACTGGAGACCAGCTGAATAGATCCCAGTAATAATGATACATAACACTCATATTTGTCCAAAGGAAGTTCAAAACGCAGATGTTCACCATGCAAACTTAAAGTAAACTTTCTTGTTACTCTTAACTATAGCAAAATACAGTATTTAAAGAATAATATTACAGGCATTTCCTTGTAGTTACAGAGTTGAAGCCACCTTGAACCAGACTGAAAGACCACCATACTTGCTTCACACAACTATGGTCTTGCTCACCATATGTGAAGCATATTGGTTATTGTTTTCCTGATTGTTATTGGGAACTCTTCCAAATATTGTTAAATCTTTCAGGCAAAGGAACAGCAAACAAACAAACCCTTTAATTCTGATTATAGTAATGTTTTTCAAGGTACACTTCCTACATAGCGGAAATGTGAAAAATGCCCATCTGCTCCTCTCTGAAGCTAAGAGTCCTCCCACTAAGTGGGCAGGTGGAGACCAAAAGGGGTGTGTAGATGATTCAGCTCCATGGTGGTTCCTTCATGAAGTCAGAGACCTCTGTCTGTGCTGTTGTTCCCGTGGTGCTAATGGTTGGGAAACCAACAGTTCTCACTGGTTGTTCTTCACCTCTTGGGAAATCCCAGCGTTGGGATCTTTGATTTTATACAGTTGGTACTTATTCCTCACAGCCAGGCACATAGCTGAGTTTAAGACTGTGTTCAAAACCAAAAATCTGTACTGAGGCTTATTCAAACCTGCATTTATAGAAAACATGAAGTCTGTTCTCCTGTGCGTTCTCCCTGTTTCGGTTTTCCATTGCAGTGGCAACATGGTCATCAGAAACCCTCCAACTGTGATTTCTTCACAAACTACTTCTAGTTTGTACTGTGCCCTTTATATTAATTATTTTTTGATCCTGTGGAGGTCATCTCATCCATATTGTAATAAAGTAATAAGTACAAATCGTAATGGTTTAATTCATTGTACATGCAGGTGAAATAGGTTTGCACTAGATTGCAACTGGCATTTTGGGGTGAGGGTTTGGCTTTAATTTGGAGAGCTAAAAAAAATATATTTTTTCGAAGACAGAATAGCCCATGTAGTTTAAAACAGTTTAGTAGCCCTTCAAATTGCCTCCTGCTTCGGAATTTTTCAGCTGAAAGCTGTTTATAGATCCTGTTTTGTTTTGAATAAGTTTACTGAAAAGTTGCTTTTAGCTTGAGTGTAGGTTGAATTAGCCCTGAGCAAATAGGTATTCATCCAGTTTTCTGCCCATAGCTACTGTAAGTTCTTTCTAAGTGTTTGCAGTTAGCATTGGAGGCAGGTTTTGTGGACCATTTTGCTTTATGTGTTAAGTTACCAGAACTTTTCATTACCTTTTGTTTCAGGCCACTGTTTTCTTAGGACTTTAGAGTGAAATAGTGATGCATTTGGGCAAAACACAGTCTACTTTAAAATTGTCTGGCCCATCTGCAAATGCAGGTTTGTAAATATTTGTCAATTTGTAAATTATTAGATGTGTAGAAGGTGCACGTACTTAGATATTAAATTGACTATCTCTATAAATACAGAATTGCAGCTGCAGTGCTGAAGTTTGGGTTTGTTTGTGTTTTTTTTCCTGTCGTACATGTATATATTTGTGTTTCGCAAAACATTACTTTGTCCCTGAGAAATTAAAATACAAAATAAAGACAAATACCCATTGCCAGAATTACTGCACTTTTTGATCATCTGCTCCTTTCCACTGCACTTCAAATGCTCTTTCAGGGCATTTGAACACGCCAATGTCATTCAGAAAGGCATGATGTTAAATTACCTTAGATATGCAAAAAGGTAAATGTTGCTAGAGGGTTTTTTTTTTTTTTTTTTTTTTTTTTTTTTTTTTTTTTTAATCTCTGTAGGAAGAAAACTTGGCATCAAACGACCAAAAAAGTCAAAGTTTGTGTTTGACGTATGTTTGCTTAAACACAAGACTTTAATATTCCCTGTAGTCGCTTTTGCTTTCCATTTCAAAGTACTCGGCTACAAGCATTATATGAAGAACATCACATGGCTTTATTTTTTAGTTTATCCTACAGATTCCAGTATAGTTTTGTGAATATTTTACTTTCCCCTGTTGGTCTGAAATCTCATGCTCTACAAACGTGAGGATGAAACAGAATGTGTCTTGCCAAGCTGTAGAATTTCTTTTCTCTGTTTATATTTTTGCCTACGAATATGGTTGAGTCCTGATGTTGCCATTGGCAAATATGATGCACTGCAGTCATTCCGTACTTGTCCATATGATTTAATGGCAACAGTTGCTTTCCTGATGAGAACTTACTGCATTGATTTGCCAAGCTGCTTCCCTAGTATAATCCAGTTTGAACAGTTGCCTTTACTTTGAAGGCATTTGATGTCAAAGAAATAGATATGGTGAGTGTCACGTTCCTGTGTAGGATTAGCTTCCTTTCATATTCCTCTTCCTCTTTCATGCCAGTTAAATCCCACATTTTGTTGCAGAAAGCTCTTCTGGCATGTGTTTGTGGGTATGCATGCCTGCTGTCTCTATGTGTTGTCCTGTGACTTGGCCTCCTGGCTTCTCTACCCTCTTTGTGCTTAGGTTTCTGTATGTTTGTTTTCTAATCAAAAGGAGTTTTTGCTTGTGCTCTGCAATGAGTTTGAAAATACCCACTTAAAATGACTGTGTATCTGTAGAAGTTGGCTTCCCTTTACACGTAGTTAGGTACCTCTGTGCTCATGGAGGGTAAAATAACATTATTATAGCTCTTCCTTCTCCAGTTGATAGAGAAGGGAGTTATATGTGCTGCTACACATGGACTGGCAGCCCTTCTCTCTTCAGATTTTCAAAGATTTTTAGCCTGGTCTTGGGAATTGGTACCAGTTCTCCTGTCCATCTGTCTGGGCTTTGTTCAGTGATGGTTTAAACAAGCTTTGTTGTTGTTTTACTCTGTGTGTGTGTGTGTGTTTTGTTTTCTTTTTTTGAGGTGATTTATGTCTGTAGTGAAATTTTATGCGTTTAATGCTAATGAAAAAATGGACAGGAAACTTTTCAAAGACGAGCAGTATGAAATCTTTGAATCAGAGTCATGGGTGAGTTCTCTTGGTGAGATGTCTCAAACTGCCAGGTTTTATGAAAAGTTCTGAATTTTCTTTGATTTTCATCCTCACAGTTCAAATGTCAATGGTTTTAAAAGCAGATTTAAAAATAGAAATTGTGGGTTAGAGAATGAAAAAGAGCACAGTGTGGGGACAGTAGCTGAATGCAAGTGTTGAGAGGTTTGGGGGCTTGACCCCATATAAGGGTTGTCACTCAAAGAAAATGATTTGGGCTCAATTAAGAGAATTGCTTCATGACACATTGAGATGAAGTTTGTTCTTGTTTAGTAGGTAGGGTATAAGTGCACTGTCAGAGCTGGAAAGCTCATTGCAGCCGCACATTTAACTGCAGAATTGCAAAATATTAGTCAAGTTCCAATAAGTGAAGGCTGTGAATGGGATTTTTCAAGAAATGATGAAGACACCTGCTATACAATATAATATGGTAATGTACTATAAAGCTGCTGACTCCAAGACCACAGCTTCACAGTGGATTTGGGTTTTTTTCTTTATGGGACTCTTTAAATAGTTTCTGTTATTTGGGGTAGCATCTTGTAAACATGGAAAAATGTTGTTTTATACAAACCAGATTGCTACACTGCATTTAAAAGGATTAGATGATGCATTCTGTCTAAAAAGAGAGAAAGTATATTGGATAGGGCTGTTCTAGTATGAAGCAAGGCATGGAGTCCTTTATGCTTTTAGTTAAAATGTGCTTCTAAATTGTGAAAGACAAAATCTGTTCCTGGAAAGAAAAGATGACAGATAAAGGAATAGCTCTCTCAGTGTTACAAGATGCTGCAAAAATGGTAAGTTGGGAACTTAGGATTTTCTAAAGGAAACATCTTTAAAGGTTCTGTTTCTTTTTTTGCAGTGAATTTGGTCTCTGTAGAAAAAAAAAAAAGAATATTCTCAAGTGTATCTAGCAAGATAGGTTGTTTTGAGGCTGGATGTTTGGATTCAATCCATCTCCTACAGCCTTGTGACACTCATGATTGAGTTTCCTGAGATTTTATTCAAGAGGCCTTAATTTTTAAAGCCTTTGGTCTAGATTGGAAGTCTGTTGAGGTACTGGCATATTTTGTGCCACTGGAGCTGTGGTGGAAGGGCAGCGGAAAGGAACAGAGTGGAGAAAGTAACTTCTTCATTTAGGTGTAAACTGTATCCTAATACATTAAATAGTGAAAATATCTTCACTAAAGTCATACATTTGAAGGAGACTTTTGACAGTGGATAGAAATATTTTTTGTCTTTAATTTGATATTGCTATCCCTATCTTCTTTTGTAGTTACTCCACTACCAGTCAGGTATCAGCTTGGAAGTTTGCATCCTATAAACAATGTTAAGCCCTAAACTTACTTTATATAGTTCTCTAGAAAAGACTCTTATTCGGAGGGGAAAAATAAAGTTGAGAACCTTCTCTGACAATGTGCGGATCTGCAGTATCTCAATCACAGAAGAGTGAACAAGAGGAACTGCAGATCCCAGTCTCTTAAATGACCACTTCAGGGTAGGTTTGGAGTAGACATATGGGGGGTGCATTGGAATGGCTGCAATATGGGCACATTCCCTTGTGCTGCCTATAGCTCCAGCAGAGAGGAAGAGTAATAACAGGTAGGAATGGGAGGAGGCTGGTTTGGGAACTGTCACAGCTGTTTGTCAGTAAACGTGAGTCGCAGTCTGCAAACTCAGCACAGTGAATCTAAGTGTGAACCTACCATTAGGAGATCACCAAAATGTTGCAGCATCTTCCCTGCAGAGAAAGGCACGTACTCCATTTATCACAGGCCTGCTTAGCCCAGCTCCTTGGAAACTGCCTGTTTGAAATCATTTCTTGAGTCTGTGTGCAAAAGGAATCCACAGCATTTCTTGATAGTTAGGAATTATAGCCATGAACCTTAAAAAAAAAAAAAATAAGTGGCGAAAAAAAAACCACTTTATCACATAGCTATTCTAAACATTAAATATAAAATACAGATAAATTTTAATTACCAGCATCAGATATAGCAACATAAAATAAAGAATGACTGTCACTTAATAGGGTCTCTAATTAAGAGAGGAGGAATTGCACATTTCATCTACAAACTAGTCAATCTTGGGTTGTTTTCAGCCCCGGGCTGCAATAAATCTACCTCATACTAAACACAGACATGGTTTGCCGAGGCCTCAGCTGAAATCCTCTTCTTCTAGTAGATTTTATTATTAGCAATTTCAGGAGATTGATGCTTTATCTTAGAGACGATTCAGCTCTGATAACCGCAGTCAATTCGATGGGAATTTTGCTCTGGGGTGGTCCTCTTGGGGTCCATTTTGTTGAAAGCCCAAGGCAAACCAATTCCAACTCATCATTAAGGAAAGCGAGAGGTGACATCCTGCTGTGCGTGGGAGGTTGGCTAAAGCTGGAAATTCAGTAAATTCTCCGTGTTGATCCTCGCTAGAGGTTGTCACTTGAGTGCTTCATGCATTGCTGGTAGGGCCCAGGTTTAGGGTGTTCACCTGCCTTGGAAAGGAAGGAAAAGTGACCTGGTAGTATCTTCAGATCATCCCTCAGTGAGGCTGGATGGGGTGTGAAGAACTTCATGACAAAGTAAGAAAGTTAATAATAAATAAATGAGTTTGGGCACTTGTCAACAAGTAAAAAGTTATAAAAGTTGGAAGAACTAGAGCTTAATGCTACTGATGTTGTGATGGAGCTGTGACCCCCTAAGGGGGCAAGGCCTGGAGAACAGTGAAGGTGGCTAAAAGCAATTGAACACGGGGACATAACAAGATCTTTTAAAAATAGTATTATTTGTCCTTGTATGTGCCACTTCCTGTTCCATCTTCCTGAATGTTATTTTAAGATTTCAAGGACAAGTTGGGGAGGGGACAAGAGCTGAAGAAAATGTATGAGAAGTTGAGATTAGGACTGTTTATGTGGGGGGTACAGTTAATGTGAATATGAGGAAATGTAACAAAGGGAGGACGGTATCATGCCTTATGTAAAGATAAGGATGCTTTTATTGGAAATTGCTCCCATTACAAAAGCAAGAACCACCTTAGGAGGCAAGCAATTAAAAGCTAATCTCGAGTACATCAGTGCATTAGAGGCTAAAATTTTATCAAACAGCTAAGAGATTCAGTACTGAGAATGTCAAAAGAGCCCTCCCTTTCTCAAAAAAATAAAATAAAAATCACTATCCTCAGTCTTCTTGTGTCCGTGTTCAGATGCTTAGGCAAAGAGCAGCAAGGATAGGTCAGGTATATGGTGCTCATTCACACTTTTTGCTATCTGCAGTTTAGGGACTTTATCGGCCATGGGCTGTATCCACGTATTTGTGTTTAACAGTATTTGATGGATTTTTTTTTTTTTTTTTTTTTTTTCTGTTCATGTATTTTTGTGATCTCATTTACACCTTTGGCTTCCATGGCGTGGCAGCAAATCTCGGTTTAAATTGTGGTTTGTGTGCAGTCGTATTTCCGTGTATTTATTCTAAACCCGATTCTGAGCCTGATTTCAAGGTGCGCATCCTGGGAACCAAGACCTGCCCTTCTGCAAGTCGGGGGTAAAAACTCTTTTGCCCGATCAGCTGAGCTTTCCACCCCCACCCCAACTCGTGGGTAACACGGGGCAAATGCCGTGTGACCTCATTCCATAGGTAAAAATTGCAGCGTGCACTCGTCAGCTTTCGCTCTGAGGTGCAGTGCTGTACCGACCGCAGAGCAGAACGGTTTCCTGCGAGGCCCAGAGCGTTCGCAGATCTCTCGCTCATTCCTGCACCGAGTGCGAGCAATGAGAGAGAGTTTCCGTCAAAAGCACGAGAAGGTTGAGTTTTTTTTTTTTTATTATTTCATTAAAAATAGCTCATGGTTGCTGCTGCTGCTTGGGCTATTTTGACTGTGCTCATGTAAATCAAGGTTTTGCAGTAAGTAATGAATAGTCTAATCTTTAGCCCTTTGTTTGTCTTTTCTAGGAGAAGCTCTGCCTGCCACATCACATCCTAGAAGAAAAGGGCTTGGTAAAAGTGAGCGTAACAGTTCAAGCATTGCTAGATGTAACCACAGTGAAACAAGCTTTATTCACATGAGACGACCCTTTCTGCTGTAACCAGCTCCACTGTGCCATCAAAGAATCCAAACACTGCCCATCTTTTCAAACTGCATTGGAAAAAAGCAAACAAACAAACTTCAAGAGTATTCCTCTACTTCTGGTGTTAAAATCATCTTTTGGACTGTCAAGGCCCATCAGGCTACAAACCAGAACCTAAATGGGAACGTTTTATAGAGCAAACGGGCGCTTCACTGCTTTTATAGCTCACTTTGTACAGTACTTACTAAAACCGTCACCTCTCTGCCACGTAAACTTGTGTGGAGTACAGCTGTCTTGCAGCAAGATACTTTCATATTACTGAATAAGAATCATTGTAAGCATTAGGGGGAGGACGGAGAGTAAATCAGACTTCTGCCACGTTAGGTTTTTCTGCAGTTGCTTCAGGCCATTGCCTTTTAAAAATACCCAGACATAAAATATTTATATAAATATTATTTATTAGTGAGTTGTTATTCATCCTTTGGATGCAAAATGTAAATTAGGAAACTGTATTTTATTACTGCTTTTTTGTGGTTAAACACTTTATTTTAATATAAATATTTAGTTATTTTTTATTCTACTTGGTGTGCAGTAGCTCTAGATCTCCGTAAATTGTATTTTCTAATATGTAAGAGAAAAAGTAAAACAAAAATAGGTGCTTTTACTAAAGAACAACTAGCTGGGATGAATTGCTTTATTTTTTGGATTTGTGGAACATTGGTAAGAATCTGTCTGCATTCCACTCTTGTTTCCTACATTCCAGTAGCACTTTCCCCTCCCCTAGACTAAATTGGCTGAAACTGAGAGCACACCCATTTTATTTGTATATAGGTGTTAAAAGAAAAAAAAAAAAAGAGAAGACGTAAACTTGAAAAGAAAAATAAATGTGAACAAATATTTTTGATTGATACTTATTTTACTATGCACAAGACATTAAACTTTTGCCACAACAGAATGAATGATGTGCATTAGGATCATGTGTCTTGAAATATAATTTTGCACTGTAACTTGATTTTAAGGACTACAGCACTACAGAATAATGAAAAACAAAACAAAAACAGCAAGAACATTGATGAGAATGTAGCCAGAAAAACTGAATATTTTTCTTAAGTGATTCCTCCAAGAAAAGCTAAAATTATTAAAATGGGTCAATGCAGCCTCGAAGACCTGATCTTCCAGATCTACCTGCTGGGTGCAGTGCTGCTCCTTGTAGTCGCCATCATTCACTTGAGTCTAGCAGTTTCCCACTGAATTAAGCACAATGTTCTGCAGTGAATGTTTGCAGGATCACACCTCTCATCCCGAATCAGCAATAGGAAAGAAAAGGGGGGGAGGGGGGGAGGATTGCAATTATTATTAAATTTTTGAAGAGATTTTTTAAAAAAGCATAATTTATTGTAACAATATCACACATTTTGGATCAACAAGTTCCAGCAGAGGGATTAGCACAGTCTCTGGAACATCCCTTTTTCTTTCATGGGAGAAGCTGGTGCTGTAACTTCAGCAAATGGTCAGGGCAAGTTGCGTGCGGTGAAAGGGCGGCAGCTGAGGGTGCAGGTCGCATATGGGCACGGAGGGTCTGAAATGCGTTACGAGACAAGCAGGGCAGTCCGGTGGGAGAAATAAATAGCAAAGAACATGGAGAAAACAATTGTATAAGGATTTAAAAAAAAAAAAAAAAAAAAAAGCTGTATACTTGCCACCACTACATATCTGGGCGGAGTTATATGCGCGTTCACACCGACACTGCTTTATAAACCCAATATTTCAACAGCAGGTTTTTAATCTTTAATACGGTATTTGAATGCGGACTTTGCGTTTTAACATCACAAATTGCCAGTGTATTGAGAGCAACTTGTTAGGAGGAGCAAAGTGGTCTCGTGGCCAAGGAGACACGGAGTATGAGCCGGAAATCCAGTCACTTCAACCAAAGCAAAAACTCTTGTTCTGTAGAGGGAACATTGACTTAAATTGTAATTTTTGATTGGCAGCTAATATATTGTTTCCTATGAAATGTACTGTGCACTTTAAACACTAAATTAAAATGTATTTTAATATTTTACAGAGCTGCACAAATATCTGTTTTGTCAAAAAGCACGAACAATGTAAAGAAAATACATTTTCAACTCAGAGTTTATCAAATTTTAAAAGCATTCAAAAATTAAGTATAAAAACAGGAATATTGATTTCTGCATCTTGAGGGATAAAATGCAGGTTTCCTAGTATTTTTTTACAATGTATATATATGGCAACATGAAGCTTTGTAATTATTATTTTGACAAATCTTGTTTTTTCATAATTAAATTTTTTTTCCCTCCTGATACTGTCTTTCAGTAACTGCTTCAAGTTGGCTGTAAATAGCTCTAAATATTTTGTAATACAGCTTTTTTTATGCAGTCTTAACCTGTACCGCTAAAAAAAAGAATCTTCATGAATCTTTGTACACTATTTATATGTGCAATAAAACATGCATGGCAAAAACCTATAATCCCATATGCAGTGAACATAATGTACATAGAAAATATTTGCTGTAGTTACAATTAAACTATACTGTTTGTAGAAACCATTTACTGACTACCCCTGTGACTGACAGTTTGTTGTATAAAAGAAAAAAAAAAAAGAAAAGCATTTTGGAGAGCTTGAATTTGTTAATGATGGAACAAGTATTTGGGCATGGAGGTAAAATTACCCTTATTTGTGAAATCTAAGTTATCAGCTAACCCAGGAGCAGGTCGGGTTGTCTGGCTGGAAAGCTGCTGGGGTTCTCTTACAGGACCTCGTTTTATACCCTCCAAGCTGAAGGCAACAGGCCCAGGAGGGCTATTTTTGCTGCTCCATGTGCTCACCACCCTCACAAAACCGTTTGTTGCACTTCCCTAGCAGATCCAAATGCATTCTCCAGGCTTGGCGAGAGGAATTAAAATTCCTGCCAACGAGCCTCCTCCTTGATTGCTCCTCTTGCTTAAAATCTCCAGCCTGGCACGTAGAGAACAGCAGCGGTCGAATTAACTGCCCAGGGCTTTCCTGGGTAGGAGACCGACAGGTTTGGCCTCGTCCTCGCTGAGCGGAGTCACACGTGCTCTGCCCCTCTGTGGGGCTGTTTTGAAGCAGCTTTAAAAAACACAAAGTGGGAGAAAGGAGGCTTCACCTTCATTTTTCTGCTTTTCCAGAGCAGTTTTCTTGCCTCACATTGCTGTAGCATCAAAGGGTTCCACTTTTGCTTCCCACCCCAGTGTGCAGCTTTTTTCCCCCTGTCCTCTTTTTGAAAGGCAAAGTTTAGTCACCAGGCTCTTTCCATGAACAATCGGTAGTTTCTCTATTTTAGTGAATCCAAGGAATAATGCAGCAACTTTCCAAGGTGGAGATATCTCAGTGCAGCTAGGCTGTTTTCACAGAATCCCAGAAGGGTCAAGGTTGGAAGGGACCTCTAGAGACCACCTAGTCCACCCCCCCCGCTCCAGCAGGGACACCCAGAGCACAGGGCACAGGGTGGCAGCCAGGCGGGTTGGGAAGATCTCCAGAGAAGGAGCCTGCACAGCCTCTCTGGGCAGCCTCTTCCAGGGCTCTGGCACCCTCACAGGAAAGAAGTTCTTCCTCACGTGGAGATGGAACTTCCTGGGTTTCAACGTGCACCCATTACCCCTTGTCCTCTCACTGCCCACCACTGAGAAGAGTTTGGCCCCATGCTCCCTACATCGACCTCTCAGGTATTTATACATATTGATCAGATTTTGTCCTTCTGCTTCTCCGTAGGGTTTTAGGGACACTTGGAAGTAGCATCCTCCAGTGCTACTGTGGGTAGACTGAGGTATGGCCATCTCAGCTGGAGCGCAGAAAGGGACTACAGTTGAGCCATGGATCCTGATTTTGATAGGGAAGCAAAAATTTAACTTTTGAGATGCTGTAGGAAAAAAAAAAAAAAAAAGGAAGACTCCAGATATAGAAAAAGCAATGCTGTATCAGATCCTGGTTAGTTTAACTTGGCATGGTTCCACTGACAGCTTTGATGGGGGTCACCACAGGGGAGACAACTGGGAGGCAGGACCTGAGACCCCTTCTCCCTTTCAGATCCTGTTCTTTGGGACATGTTCTACACTCATAAAACAGAGGAAGGGCTTTACCACCACTTTACACTCCCTGTATTCTTATTACTTACTCCAGGATATGTCTGAATAGTGGGAAGAGCCCATCATTCTGCGCAGGTCACAAAAGTTAAGGCCCTTCAGGAAGGTCTTGCAACTGGTGGACATCATCCTGGTCCAGGCAGAGGAACTGCAGGTTTGAATAGACAGTAGGTGGTTACATTGGCTTGGGTCAGAGACCAACACATACTGAACTTGACCATTGCTCTCTGCAGGTGACAAGTAGGCCCCGGTGGACTTCAGAGCTTTGGGCCAAGTTAAATGAGTAGGAAAGGCAGCTGTAACTAGCATGGAACTGAACTATGGTCACAGTTGTCTTCCTTGCAAATTTGCCACAATACCTTAAAGGAAAACCATTAATTTAGGTTTAATAGGAACATTATTATAGGTTAAACACATACCATCTGACCACTGAAGATAAAATGCACCTGCATTCCACACAGGTTAACCAGTACTGCCACCCTCGACTGGGGGGTCAGCATCTTCCGTTTTGCTCTAAGGGGGAGCAGGGTTGGGTAAGAGCAAACTGAATCTGGCAGTGTTCCTAATTAATTTATATCCATTGACAACTAACTGCTGACTAATGCATCAACTCATACATCAAAATAAACAATCTTCTGTGCTAAATGAGGCGACTGGTTACCGAGATGAGGGACTTTTCTTCTACCTCAGTGCTGCTTCTCAAGGTGCCTGGGCTGTGCTGCGGCAGTAGATCAAAGCGGGGGAAATTCCTTCAGCTGCAGATGGATGGATGTTCACTTACCCAGCCCACCCCGAACGCTGCTCGTAAGCTCTATCCAGCACATACCTGTCCGTGCTACCACCTTTCCCTCAAAAGAGGCAGGGAATGCTTGGCAGGGCAGGACCAAACACCTCTCCTTCAGCCAGGGAGGCCAGCCCGTCACAGACAGGGCTCCCACTGCTTCTGAGGTAGGAACGCGTCACGAAGCCACAGTGCTGCTCCAGACACTCACCTCCTTACTGACACCAGCTGTTCTGCAGGCATCTGTGACTGTATCTACCCCGTTTTGATATATGGACACAAGCACTTTAAGTGACACTGTCATGGTTCACCTGTTGGTGGCAGATCTGGGCAAAGACTCAAGTCCTGTGACCCCTGTCTACTGCTCTACCCACGACACTTCAGTGCCACCACCTGCATTAGTAATACCTAATGTATGATGCGATTACCAGAGGGAGACGGCAAGCTTGGAGGGGATCAGGGAATTTTCAGGCAATCATCAGATCTTACAGCAATTACATGAACCAAGCTAAACCTTCATCTGGTGTTAATGACCTCGCTCTTTGCTCTTTTATTTGTGGAGTTTTTTTCCACTGCAATGAAAGGCTGTTACATGTGTAAAAACATTTACACCGAGAGACAGAAGAGTTAATCTTTTGCTTTCTTCTTATTCTTTTTTTTTGTAAAACTGAAAGTAAATAAAACTAAAATCTTACAGTCTAGGCTAGAGACATATGACGACCAGAAGGCCTGGTCATGTGGCTATATGGTATCAATGTGGACATACGTCTAAGAGATGTACAGACAACGCAATATAGGCCTGCACAGAAACACTGACAAAAAATACAGCAAAAAGCCTCAGGGACAAAAAGCCAAAAAGGGACAGAGTAGGAAAGGAAATATTGCCTTAGGATGGTTTTCCTATCCAACTTTAGCACTCTAGTCTCAGTTCACTGGTAGATGAACGTTGTTGAGCAAATTCAGTGTGACACTCACAGAGTAGTCACTCATGAAATATTGGGAGATTTCTGTCAGGTTGTATAAATGAATCAGCCAAAGTGACACTGCGTAGGAGACAGAACCATCTGAAGAAGAACAAAATAACCTATTTTTTACAAGGTCTAGATTTGACCTTAAATACAAATGCCAATTGGAAGTGGCATTGAGGGTAATGGACTCTGTGAGAAGTTAAACGAAAAAGCACAGGCGGGATAAGTAATCTGAAAGTACCGGTGTGGTCAATACAGCAACAGTAAAAGCTGAGAGCCGTGAAATGCAGTAAGAGAGGATGGGGGCAGAGCAGTTAGGAGCTCTTGCCAAAAAAGAGAGCTAAACCTGTTTTATTTTCAGTGTAAGAAAGCTAAAAATGATCGTATTTGATATCAGTGATAAGTATTTCACTGCAGCTATTAAACAACCTGGTGCCTTAACCTTGCTAGCAGGGAGGCTCATCAGAGCTTGGGGGAGTGTTGGATTACTCTTCTTTGGGACACAGTTGCCGCACTGAGAGGAAATGGAGAGAAAACAAGTTCATGGTAAATTCCCATGGAGAGTTTCTTGTCCCTGTACTTTTTTTGTACATTGCCTGTTCTAATTGCCTGTTCTGTCTCCTTCCTGCCCAAATGCTAAAATCGTTCTCTGACCTGCCCCCTCTCTCTTTTCCAAGGAGCAAAACACAGTTTTTATGCTTTTCCTTTGCCAGGGTATCCTACAACAGGATTGTGCCTGAACTACCAAGCCAAAATAGCAAATTATTGGACAAGAACTCAAGAGTGTTTTTTTCTTTTTTTAAACACACCACAGCTGGACTGAACAAAACCCTTCCACCATGCATTTTTCTTTTTGTCAAAATTCACAGCAGCCCATGGCAAACATTGATTTTAATTGATTACAATGCTAAACAGGTCAGTAAGAGAAATACCTCAGTAGATCTAGAAGAGAGAGATGGTTTTGCCCTTGGGGTGCTCCGCACCATGTTGAACTTCTCTCTACCACTCTATTTTGGGGGCATCTGCTTTGAACACTGATGTTTCCCTATCTAAACCTCCCTAGCTAAGTTCATTTTGCTTTGACAGTGAGGAAGAAAGGATTAGTTGTCATTACACCCATGACAGAAAGAGAGAAAGCTGGATTAAAAACAAACAGACAAAAAATCCTGGCAATTTTTATTTTAGATTCTTTTAGACAGAGAGATGTAAATAAAAAGTAGGATCTCAGCAAGAGAGCTGCTAAGACTGCCACTTGACTGCACAGTGTGAACTGACTCCTAAGGGAACCTTCTCTGAGACAACTGGGCTATTAAAATGAGTATAATAATTAATAAGGTTAATTAACAATTACCTAACCTGTCAGGGAGACATCTACTCACAGACTCACAGAATGGTTGAGGTTGAGCAGGAACACCCAGAGCACGGGGCACAGGGTGGCAGCCAGGCGGGTTGGGAAGATCTCCAGAGAAGGAGCCTGCACAGCCTCTCTGGGCAGCCTGTGCCAGGGCTCTGGCACCCTCACAGTAGAGAAGCTCTTCCTCACATGCAGATGGAACTTCCTGTGTTTTAATTTATACCCATTACCCCTTGTCCTGTCTCTAGCCACCACCGAGAAGAGTTTGGCCCAATCCTCTTTACATTCTCCCCTCAGCTATTTATAAATATTGATCAGATCCCCTCTCAGTCTTCTCTTCTCCAGGCTAAACAGGCCCAGCTCACCTAGTCTTTCCTCATACGGCAGATGCTCCAGTCCCTCAATCATCTTTGTCGCTCTACGCTGGACCCTCTCTAGAAGCTCCATGTCCCTCTTGTCCTGGGGAGCCCAGAACTGCACCCAGTACTCCAGGTGCGGCCTCACCAGAGCTGAGCAGAGGGGCAGGATCCCCTCCCTTGACCTGCTGGCAACATTCCTACTGAAGGATCCCTGTTTCCTAAAGCCATTTACATGTACTTATTTGGGCAAAGTGCAAAGGTATCACGTATGCATGTGTGTGACCAGTTGTCCGTGTCTGTACACACATTTCAGTGTGCACCTGAGGTCACTGCAGAACAGGAAGGAGCAGAATTGCCGAGTTAATCCTCTTGTCCCAGAACAGCATGAGCTCTGCACACCATTCCTGCCCAATATTTGTTTGACCTGCAAACTTCACTCACTACTCTTTTCTTTTTTTTCAGTGCTTTTATCACTTCTGCCACAAAAGTTTTTCCTTATACTTTCCTTATTGCAGCTCTGCCTGTGATTTCTCATCCACAGCGGATGTGAAGATGGCATTGCTCCCATTCTTACAGCCGCCTTTTGTGCTTGAAGACTATTACAACTTATTTTTCTCTCCTCTAGGCCACATAGCCCAATTATTTCTCTCTTACTGAAAGAATTCCTTATCTACAATGCTTTTAGCAACACCATTATTAGAAAATGGGCCTTAATAAAAATTCTTCCAGTAAAGTTGGTTTACCATCTGAAAAAGAATATAGGAACTGTATCAGTGGCTTCAAACTGAGTCACTAAAACGCAGATTTCTTTCCAAGGAAATGGCCTAAAGGTGTTTAGATCACCTCAGAGCAGTCAGGGAAAGGCTTTCAGAGTGGAGGAGCTCAGGTAATGAACAGGGCTTTCCCACCTTCACCGTCTCTGGACCCTAGTTGATGAAAATAAAGGACATTTAAAAACTGAAACTCGCAGCCCTACTTTGTTCAAATAGTGACACTGTTCAGCATTCAAGGCCTTGCTAAGGGATAGTGTTTATTTTATTTTAGAATTTCACTGAATCCCCAGAAGACTGTCCCTAGGCAAATTCATTTGAAAGACTCTAAAAGTAGTAAATGTTGGGACATGTGTTAAGAGAAGATGACTTCCCATAACTACAAACTCTTCCCTCAAACCCACCCACAGAACCACAGAATGGTTGAGGTTGGAAGGGACCTCTACAGATCTAGTCCAACCCCCCTGCTAAAGCAGGGACACCTAGAGCAAGCAAGGACATCTGCGACATAAAGTTCTGCCAATTCTCCATGAGTCAGTCAATACTCCTGTAAAGTCAGGACTCCTTTCTGGCTTTGATCTCATGCTTTCAACGGAGAATCATGGTGTGACTTAGACCAAATTTCCATTAATTTCATACTGTTGATATTAACAAACTTGTGTTACCTCAAAAGCACAATTCAGCCCCTCACAGTGCTGGTTGCTAGTAAGATGATGCCATCCAAGGTAACCCTGGCTAAGATTCACCAACACTATTGATTCACCAATGGTACGTGGTAGATGCTTCCTTGTTAGTTTCCAGTAGAAGCTGCTAAGAAGTCAAATCCTAAACAGGCTTGTTAAATGTGGTCCCCATAGAAACCTTCTAACAGAGTGTGAAGTATGTACTGACCCGTGTGAATGCTCTTGCGGGCGATTTAAGCGCTTGATTCAACCCACACCCTCTTACTCCATGATGAGAACATGTGTATTTGTACTCTTCAATTTATGATGCTTTCACTTCTTTGCCTGACCTGCCATGATAGCCTTCGATATCACCCTGCAAAGGCAGCTCCAAACCAACAGTAACTTCACCTAGAAACTGTGGCAGACTGGGACTGTCTACAGCATTGACCTCAGCAGCCCTGATCCACACTGGATATAATAGGTACCCAAGTCTCCATGATCCCAGTCAGCTCAGGCAAAAAATTTCAACCTCCTCCCACAGTGATCACACTGAGTCAATGCCCACCACGTTCTGGACCTGGCAATGGCTTCCTAAGCTCTCTCTTACCAAGTGCCAGTCACTTCTGCTGTAACTAACTGGCTAATGTCCTGGCAGGATGCTGTGAGAGACCCAGGGTTAATGAAGATCTCCATCAAACATCATTTACCATTTGCATGGGTGAAGGTGACGGAGAGATTTAACACACTTCATTTGCTTGGAGGGGCCTAGTGATAACTAAAAAATAAATGGATTTTCTCCATTATGCGTTCATTATTGACAGTTCTGTATTGACAAGCAGGACCCAAGAACCTTCTCTCCACACATCTGTAACTCTCACTGAATTACTACAATAATAACATAAAACATTTGTAAAGTGACCTTCACCAAATGGTCCCAGGGCGATTTCTTATTCAGGTGTAATTAAACAAGCAGTGAACACAACCTGTTTCCATTCAGACTTAAGAGCAAAATGAGATGTGGCTCTTCCCAGTACCAGTTGGTACCAGACTGCACACTGACCTCAGGTCAGGGATGAGGGGAAGTTGCAATGAGAAGGGAAAAGGAGAACCAAAAGGTGCACGGACAAAGTTTATGCAGTGACCTGACTGCATAAACTTTGTGACTCCTCTGACCTGATTCTTCTGGAAAAAGACTTTGGTGTTGGCCCAGCACCTGAGAAATATCATCCAAAAATGAAATGTGGTGAACAGAGCCTGCAAAAGACAGCAAGTGGAGGAATGAACGTCAGCAATGGGAGGAGGAAGGAAGAAATTGCTGCAAGGAACTTTCTTACTCCTTGGGGCAGGAGAGACTTGCTCTGTGGTCACTGAAACACACCAGCACAGACAGCCTTACTAGTAAGTTTGTGTAAGGCTGGCCAAACTAGCCTTGATTTAGGTTTCTTAAATGTCAACAACAAGGGACATCACCAATTTATCCCTGCTGTGGGTCCCAGTACCTGCTCAAGGACCTAGACTGCCCAGAGAGGCTGCTATGGTCACACAGTTGTTAGCACACTGAATTAAAGTGAGTTGACATACTCCAGATGCTGCAATCAAACCTCTGACTCCATATGCAGATGCATCTGATCTGTTTGCTTAGGACACAGTGCACAGGGGATGTGCTTTTGGCCTGCCTTCTTGGGTGAAGTGGTGGGGTCCTCAGATATAGTACCCAAGCCCAAAGATGTGAAGGGCCATAAGACAGACATCAGATCTCAGGTAGGGTTTAGAAGCATCATAGAAAAGGATTAAGTCACAGACCGGAGGTTTTTGAAAAGCTTTGAACTCTTCTGGAAGGCGGGATTCTTGGTTTGTGTTGCTGTTGACACAATGAGTGTGAAGGAAAGCTACTTACACCTTTTACTTCAGGTCATATGTGACTTCAGACTCTGGCACTGACGGTTCAGCGCTCACATTTCCTCCAGCTACAGCAGGTGACTGGAGGTGCAAACTCAAAATAGCTTGCTCAGAATAAACCATCCAGGTGAGCTGGATTGCTGGGGAATCCCAAACATCTCTGTAGAGCATGAAATACCTGTGCTTCAGGAGAAAGGAGAGAGAGGGGGCAGGACCTCATCCACAAGCATTTCCAGCTTTAAAAGCTAAAAGGCACAGTCTCCTTTGAACCCAGAGCCCAGGAGAGCACAACAGACCAACTGCCAAGGGGGGATAGCAGCCTTTTTTCACCGAATACTGTGAGCCTTCACATTTCATACAATCCTAGAATCACAGAATGCTTAAGGTTGGAAGGGACCTCTAGAGATCATCTAGTCCAACCCCCCTGCACACGCAGGGTCACCTACAGCATGTGGCTCAGGACTGCGTCCAAGCGGGTTTGGAAGATCTCC